>CALNVZ010003014.1:6200376-6220168 GCA_940671915.1 Paracentrotus lividus | reverse complement strand
CATTCTGTTACAAAATAAGGAAACAAAAATAAGTTTTGTTACAAAATAATTTTTTTTAGTTAATTTTGTCACAAAATAATTTTTCAACATCAATTTTGTTACAAAAGATGATTTTGTGCGAATTTTGTTACAAAATGAGGTAGTTTTATACCGAAAAATAAGGGTAACAGTTGGCGCCCCGTACAGAATATGTGCCTGCAATCCTGTCAATATCAGGGATATTGGTATTTTCATTGTTTCATCGTACTGTTATAGTTCTTGTGCATGAAAGGAGAAGCCTTTGCACATAAACCATTTGCCTTTTGTTCATCTTCAGGCGATAATCAATTGTAAATTTATTATTCATGTTCTTTATCAGCTATGACATATGTTATATGAGAGCTAACTATTGTTATTGTTTTTTATCACTTGTGTTCATGTATTGTCTTTTGCCTTGTGTAAGTAATGAAATAAAAAACAAAATATATTGTTTGACCCGCAGGCTGGACTGATGGCTGAGGTCCTACACAAACTGCTTGGAATGATCAGAGCATCTCACTTGGTCACACCAGACGACAATAAATGGCTGGACTTTTTGACCAATGCCATTGACCACAATGTTGACCAGGTCAAGAACATTACAAAGGAAGAAACACCAAGATGATGGTCAAAATAAAAAGAGACTCTTTACTCCAAATTCATTCCATTATGTGGAATTCAGAGCGCTCTACCGAACTTGTCGGGTCAAAGTATAACCTACTGCAAATTTTGATAATGACAATGATAAAAGCTTAATTCTAAAGCACTATTTCACAAAATATTCAATTCATTAACAAATGCATACAGAACGTATCTATAAGTACTAACTATTTGTAAACATACAAATACATGTATATACCTATAGAAACATTGATGAATTATCTGAGGAATTATTCCCTGAAAATCAACAAGCTGCCGGATTTGGTTACAACAGATGACGATAAATGGCTGGATTTCTTGACCAATGCCATTGACCACAATGTTGACCAGGTCAAGAACATTACAAAGGAAGGAACACCGAGATGATGGTCAAAATGAAAAGAGACTTTTTACTCCAAATTCATTCCATTATGTGGAATTCAGAGCGCTCTTCAGAACAAGCATGTGAAGATCTAAACTTGTCGGTCAATCTATAACCTACTGCAAATCTTGATAATGACAATGATAAAAAATAAATTTTAAAGCACTATTTCACCAAAGTTTCAATACCTAAAGAAATACATCTACAAAACAGATGTAGAACATATCTAAAAGTACTAAATATGTATATGTAAATATACAAATATATACTCGTATAAACATTGATGAATTATCTAAGGAGTAAGTACCCGAAAAACAACAAGCTGCTGAACTTGGTTACACGAGACGATAATAAATGGCTGGATTTCTTAACCAATGCTATTGACCACAATGTTAACCAAGTCAAGAACGTCACAAAGGAAGAAACTTGTCAAGACGATGGTCAAGTTTGAAAAACTCAAATGAAAACAAGAGACTTTTTACCCAACAGACATTCCTTTTTGAGGAGTATGGAGTGCTATAGAGGACAAAACATTAGTTTTCTGCAAGCAATTTGACGTCATCTTAAACCTTCTAAACAGTAAAAGGGTTTTACACCAAGTTAAGACCAGAATGTGAAAGAATGATCAAAACTAGCACAGATTACTGGAATTCTTTGATAGACAAGACAATTTAGAAATAAGTGTTTTTTTGGAACTTGTAATTTAATTATAAAACTTTGTATGTCACTTGTAGAGGAGTCTTTTGTAAAGATGATATCTTAAATAATATCTGGGCAAGGTACCTCAATAAAAAGTGCATAACAAGATAATGCATCCCCTTTTGGTATAAAAGGACTAAAATCCTGCAGTTGATCTTTTCCCCCCTCATATCATGTGTTTGAGTAATTTATCATGACTGCTCCCCATTTCCCTTTTTCTTTGCTTTCATTATGCAGCATTTCAATGTAATATCAATAATTTGATGTTTCAATTATTAAATGTCAGGTAGTTGGAACTTTAAATTTTTGTTTAAGAAAATTTTTCCCTGACTTTTTAATATTGAGCTTCATTCTCACTTTCAAATTGATATCCACCATTTATATTTGTAGCCCTATATGAATAGTTCTCTATATTGTTGTGTGTTAATGTATCATTTTCAGAAAAATAAATATACATTTGGCATAATGTTACTGTATTTAATGTTATGGCATGTTTTTCTTTAGAGATTTCCACTTACAAAATATTTACCCCCTTCTCCCTTCCCCTATGACAAGTGGGCATCTGTGCGCCATAATGCTCATCTAGACTTGAAACATTGCAGAGGGTTGGTTAAGCCCACATCATATATAACGGCTGTTTTGCTCATTTTCGTATGTGATGATGATGATGATGATGATGATTATGCTAATGATGATGGTGATGTCGATGATAGTGATGTGAAGAGGTACCTGGATGATGATGATGCTGCTTATAATTTTGCTGTTGATGATTCTTATGATGCCTCATGATTCTTATGATATTGATGATGATTTCTGATGTTTCCTTAATGATAATTTTAATGATGGTGTTGATGATGAAGATGATAATAAAACAACAAATATGAAAATGTATAATGATGATTCCATGAAGATGATGTTTTTTTATGATGAGGGTGATTGTGTTGAAGATGATGCATGATATTGACGATAATGTTGTTTGGTGATTATGATGATGATGATGATGATGCTCAAGATCTATTGAAACTGGGGTGGCTAAAAATGAGGGGTAGATGACTAAAAAGGGGAAAATGCCAAGAATATTTTACTGTAGGCCTAATTGGAAGATCAGTAAAATTTAGATTTGTTTTAAGAGAGAAAAAGTTATAAATTAAATTGTAATATGTAAGTTTAATTTAAAAAAAAAAAAAAGAAAAAAAAAAGATGATTAAGTCACCAGTACATGTAGCTAATGGAAAAATGTATAGTTATTCAGTGGGCTGCAAATCTCCCCCCCCCCCCCCCCCCCCCCCCCCCCCCCCCCGTTTATGCACAACATAACAAGGTCAGTGCGGCTTCTGCAGTATTAATTATTGCATAAAGACATAGTTCTTGTTTGCAGACCTCTTTATTTAATTTGTCGAAAATGAGGATAAAAAATAAGAATTTAATATAAATATAATCTATAATATTAGTCATGAACGTACCATGGAAGATAAATAATGTATAAATATGCTATAAAATTGGCAAGAAGTTTATATTATGTTAATTTTCTTACTATAAAATCAAACATGTATGCGCGATCAGACTACTCTGGTAGTACGTGCGATTTGGTGTGATCGGCAAAATGGCTCCCGAAGCAGACGACGACTACTTAAAGCAGGTCAAAAGTTTGAACTATTATTACTGTTTAGGTAAGAATAAAACTTTTATTTTGATTTTTATTGCATGCATAATTATATTCAGATGTTTGTTGGTAAATATGAGACTGGGATATGTCGAGATAATTTAGATTTTCACCTCTTTTCTATACGCAATTTGTCGCAAAATTATACAACAAATTATTAAACGCGTGGGACTGTAATCTTGACATTTGCACTAACTAAGGAATGTCACGCTACTTTACCGGTTTTACCCATTTAGAAAGACAGAAAAGAGTTAAGTACATCTCCTCCTCATTTATAAACTTACCTTTTTCATGATTCGTTCATCTTCTTGTGTCTTTGTTTACTGACATCGCAGGTTAGTAATGTGATGAAAGTTTTTAAACTTGAATTTTAATGAAAATTAAATAATGAAAAGTTAATGAGACGATAATCGTCATTGGGAGCCAAGTTAGGCCTTGATCCAGGGGGGCGTTTCATCAAAGGACTTGTCGGACGTTTTATCCGACAAACTGTTACAAGCTACTGAAATGCTTGCATCTGATTGGCTGAGAGCAAATTTGTCGGATAAAATGTCCGACAAGTCCTTTGATGAAATGCCCCCCAGATCTAATCATTTATTTGCTTCGTTTGCAACATGTAATGTTTCAAAGGCGTGCTTTGTTCACCACTTGAAACAAACAATAAACACATTATTTTCAATTTCACTTTGTTGCCCATTCTTCCTTTCCATCTTTTTCTTCAAAGCTTCACTGATATTTTTTGCTTCACATTTAAATTCCAAGGTTGACTTCCCTTGAAGTTTAGCAATAGAATGTTGGGCCAACGTCAAAATTTTTTTCCTGCATCACAGGTTTTTTAAAGCTCATTTTGACCGCCTATCCAATTGATTTTTATACCAAAATATACCCAACTATATCACACAATGTTCCAACATTTGTTTATTTCATCCCTTTATTATTATTGCAGTGAAGGAGCAGATTTTAATTCATCAGAGTCCAGCATTGGGGTTGTTTCCTGTCAATACCGATAAGAAGGTCAAAGAGGCAGGGGTCAGGGAGAGCGTCTATTCAGCCATCGCTGTCTGGGCTCTAGCTCTAGCATACAGGTTGGTTCTAAACCCAAAGCAGAAATATTAGACATGAGTGCATGAAGAAAATGCATTTCCTCCTCAATATGGCAATCATTATCAGTATAGGCATTAGTCCAGAATTTAAGCAGATCTTGTAAGACCAGCAGCTCTCCTGTTTACTATTATGAAGTAGGTTTAGATTTCTAACTAAGTAAGAGTATTATGATCTTGTAGGAATGGATATTACAAATGCAACAAAAAGAATTGTCTATTTTTGCAAGAGTGATTTTGTTGCCAATTTTGACTATTTGATGATTCTAATTTGTTTATTTTGTTTGCATTTACACAATAAAAAAAACAAATAAACAACTGGAAGTCATGTTCATTGAATTCCATTATTAAAATGAAATTGATGGCAGCTGTAATAAAGATTTATTTATTGTCATCCAGAGTATCAAGACTCACATTATATTTTGAAGCATTTTAAAATCCTCATTAATACTTGCTTTTCTGTGTACATATATATCTCGGCAGAAAAATTGATGATGACGATGGAAGGACATATGAATTGGAACAGAGTGCTGTAAAATGTATGAGAGGCTTATTATACTGTTTTATGAGACAGGCTGAAAGGGTAAGTCTATTCCTGAACTACAGGTATTCTATGATAAGTATTTTCGAGGCTGTTCCCCAAATTATTGAAGAAGGATTATTATAACTATGGTTTTATTTGTTTTCAGTGCGCACTTTACAATGCACACTTTTTACCTCTGCCTTCAGTACAGTACAGATGCGTGTATGCCTCTCTTAAGTCTTTGCATGCCACAATGATTTATAAGCCCAAAAGTAGATTTTTCATTTTCAATTTTTGAAATAATATGAAAAAGTCACGCTTCATATTGATAATGGAATTTAGTCTACCAACATAATACAATTTTTTTTTTTTAATCCACTTGCACCAGGAGTAAAGAGAAATTATTTATTATTATTAAATCATTAACAAGTTCAATCGTGCAGAAATATGAAAATGGCAGTCAATAAGTTAAATTATTAAGCTGCTATGCAGTTCTCAAAAAATATATTCTCTTTTTCTCAATTCAACTCAATTATTTTCCTTTCTGTAGGTGGATAAGTTCAAGAATGTACAGTGTGAAGAGTTTGCGTTGCATTCCCGCTATGACCTCGACACTGGTAACACCTTGCCAAACAACTACCATCATCTCCAAATTGACTCCATCTCACTATACCTCCTCTATTTGGTACAGATGATAGCTTCTGGTCTCCAGGTTTGTGAATAATAATAATAAATATTGTTGACATTAGTAACATATATTGCCAAACAACTACCATCATCTCCAAATTGACTCCATCTCACTATACCTCCTCTATTTGGTGCAGATGATAGCATCTGGTCTCCAGGTTCGTGAATAAATTATGATTATTATTATTATTATTATCATTATGATTGTTGCTGTTGTTATTATTAATTTAACACAGAAATTATTAATTACTGACATTGTAGAATTATTGTTATTGATAATGCGGATGAAGATGATGGTGACAAGGAGAATAATGGTGAGAATGATGATAATGAGAGGATGATTATGATTATGGTTATGGTGTTGATGATGATTAGGAGGAGGAGGGGGAAATTTTGATATAAGTAACATATTGCCAAACAACTATCATCATCTCCAAATTGACTCCATCTCACTATACCTCCTCTATCTGGTGCAGATGATAGCATCCGGTCTCCAGGTTGTGTATGCTTGATTAATTACTAAGATAATAACTATCGTTGTTGTTAATTCAACACAGAGATGATTGGTAGTTGGAATTTTAGAAATTATTTTTGTGATATTCCTGTTCAGGAATGAGGAGGTCATCATCAATTCAATTCAATTCAATTCAGTATTTATTAATTCCGTTCTTTCAGGAAAAAAAAAAAAAAAATAACATAACAATCATATAAACATAATCTTAAAGTAGACAACTGGAGAGTCAAAACTGCTTTTAATTGCAACAAAATTCATACCACTGCAACGGAAAATGTTTACTGATTCAGAATATCTAAACCCCTTGTCAATATCTGTTTTAGATCGGGAGTTATCACCTTTCAAAGAAGGGCCCCCATTTTTAGGCTTCAGCGGTACCCCGCAAGGGCGTCGAGATTATGACGTCACACCTTGGGCACCCGTACCGTGTCCACTGTATGCACGTATTATATCCTGCACTGTGCTATATCGCGTACATTGCACATTCTGATTCTTAAAAACTTTCTTTCTCTTTTCTCATCTCATGCTTCTCTCCAGGCCCTGACTAACTGGTCAAAGGTGATATCTCTTGCCGACTGTTCCTCTACCATTTATCTATATATTTAAGTTAATCCGTTTCAATAATGTATTTTTTTTTATTATATTAACATATAATTAGAATAGGCCTATCTTCAGCACGAGAGTGAGTGGGGGAAAAAAAGATAATACAACAAAGTGATATTGTTTTCATTGTGGACTGTTCAAATCACACTTTTAGTTTTGTTGTCATATATGACAAATTATTGTAACCAATAATCCTATAGATCTATATTGTAAGGTTATCATAATCTTGAAATTTTTCATTTGGTTTTGTAAGTCTTTATATTATTGTGCTGTGCATGCAGATCCCGAGATAATTTCATCCGTTAGCTATAACAATAATTCGTCCAAACTTATACATACATACATACATAAGTCATTTATATAGCGCTTTTACATTTTTTTAAATGCTCAAAGCGCTTTACAATTGAATTAACAATAAAAACATTTCTGCTCTCCAAGTGCTTACAAGGACAAAGGGAATTAGAGACAAAATAGATAGGTTTTCAATTTCTTTTTAAACAAAGGAACTGAGTTACATGAACGAATGTCAATTGGGAGGGCATTCCAGATGTTAGGACCAGTGAAACTTATGGATTGCTGACCTTTATTAGACTTCATTTTAGGTATTTGCAACAGAAGAGTGTCAGTTCTTGAACGTAATGAGTAATTAGATTGCCGGACAGAGGAAAACAAGCTTGAGATGTACTGTGGAGTAATATTATTTATGGACATAAAAACAAACAGAGCAATTTTGTATGTGATTCTCTTTTGAACAAGGTCGAAGCTACAAAATAATGTTTTTTTTTCATTCTGAACAATATCTAAAACCACGAAAAAAACTTTTGGATGGAAAAGCTCCTTAGTTCTTCAATTACAGTATGTGAACTTTTTTTCGTGGTTTTAGATATTGTTCAGAATGAAAAAAAAACATTATTTTGTAGCTTCGACCTTGTTGCAATGAATTTGACAGATTTTGCATTTGTGATAAAAGCAGCAGTCTTACGAGAGACGACTGTATATTCCATCCGCTCCTGCCGGACTGATATACACTACCCCATCCCGTTGCGTGTGTAAGAATGAAGCCAAACTAAATTAGTAGACTGTAAATATTGCAAACAATTCAATGCTTACATCATTGATTCTTAAATATTATGTCTCTTCAATATATATTGATTTTATTTTAAGGAAGTTTCTGGTCTTTTAGCCATTGAATTTCGATAAAAAGGAATTTTGGAGGAAATGTGACATGACCACCATGTCAAATTAATGATGGTAGTGTTAATCCGTGTAAGTTAGTTGGGAAAGTCATGACGGTGGCATGGTTATATTTTTCTCTAAAACCTTATTTGGAGGGATTCATATTTAAAAAAAAAAATCATATTAAAATCAATATAGATTCAACACAGAATAAGTCTTCTTAAGAATGAAGTCGCTATAAATTTACGTGGAATTTTAAACATTATATCTCCCAATGTCAATGGGCAAATTAAACGATTCACCAACAACCAACGGGCCGCACCGTTCCCGGCCCCTCGGTGAGAGATGAGCAAGGTAATTCGTGCTTTTATCATGATTGCAAACTCTTCAAAAATCTATTGCAGCAAGTTCAAATCTACAAAATAATCACAATCGTTAACAATATCTCAAAACACGATATATTCTAAGATATATAACCCTGTATGATTTGTCCAATGTGTAATCAGTTGTGATAAAAGAGCCATATTAATCCGAGACACAGCAGCTATGCAAGCTAGTACAGTGCGAGCAATCTGTTTACGTGTAATTACGTATGCATCAAGCTGCGCGCGCAAGCTCAGATCAGCTGGCTGTTGTTCGAGCTGTCCAAGGTGCGACGTCACAAACTAGGAGCTCCTCCGCACGCCGAGCGGCCCATTTGGGGGCGGATTAAAAAAACGCTAAAAACCATTTACAGCTTATTTCGAGAGATTCAAGTCCTTTTAGCATTCATGTATAAACGAAGGAAAATCTATTCAGTAACATGTAATTTGGCCATTATTAGCAAATATTGTGTATTTTCTCCGTGTGTCTACTTTAAAAACAACGTATTACAAAATTAATTGAAATTTAAAGCACAATCTTAGGCATAAACATCTTGTTGCATTTGAAGAAATGGGGACAATACGATTAAAGCAAGTATGAGTCTTTCAAAGAGTTGCATGTACATGTATGACATAGTAGAGAGATGGGCATAGCTCTTAGGTATGGCTGGATCTTTGCCCGGTTTAAGCAGGACAACGACTCTTGATTGCCTCCATAGCTTCGGGAATGTATTGGTACTCATGCAATTCAGTATGTCAAGCAGCCACTGAAGCGCAACAGGTCCAAGGTGATTGATCTGTTCGCAGAGCATGTCATCAAGGCCTGCAGCATTGTTCTTCATGGTCTTGATACCATCACACATGTTTTTCATACTGAAAGCTCTTGTCAGGTCTGAGGGCTCTTGGAAGCATTTTTCAGCATCTTGGGGAAGCTTCGCTCTCCTGGAACATTGATCAGTGTTTCCCTGACTGGTCACAAGGAGCTGGTGGGCAACTTGGTCAGCAGTGACTTGTGGTCTTGGTTGGGTTTTTGTGTAGTCATTTCCAAGAATTTTGTTTTCCAGGCTTTCCTACTGTTCTGGGTCACATCCGTTGACTAGATCAATTCTTGCCATTTTTTCTGTCGACTTTCCATAATGACTGCAGTAAGGTTCTCACCACATTCCACTGCGTCAACACTGAAAGGGTCACTCTACAAGCCTTTTACATACTCATTAGTCATAGTAAAGCACCTTGGTGTCGTCAGACAAGCCTGGTGTATAGCTTGTGCTGTAGCTTCGTGGGATGCTTTGATCATAAGCACAATCAGGGTGCACAACTCTGTTTTTCAGCATTAAAACTGTTGTAAATTGCTCAAACCTTTACCAATTGCATTGAGATTTCACTTGTATCACAAATACACCCTCATTATTCCATATCCTGATTTTTGTAATGTTTACATTTTCTTAAGTGTCCATTAATTAATGTTAATTAACGATAAACGGCCAATTTTGCGTGTAACCCAAGAAATAACAAGTTAAAAATATCACTTGAAATGCAATTTCTGGGTCTGAAATTTGAGACTACCCCATGTGTTATATATATATTATATGTTATATATGGTCTGCTTTGTTTTTTCACTGGCATTCCAATGGTACCATTTAAAATAGTCTGCCTTCACAGGAAAAAAAGTTATCATGCCTTAGGGAATCTGATGTATGCTGTGTAACCTGGCTCACTCAACTGACCTTCTGACCTTTCAACTAATGTTGTCATGTCATGCAAGGTCAGACAGATATAATTTTTTTTGCCATAAGTAGGGCAAAGTCCACTCTACACAATGGTATCCATTGATCTGGTCGAAAGACAACATTTTTCAAGCTGTGGACTATTTGAGATTTCTTAAAAAATTAGTCGCTGAGATTTTGTTGCTTCACTGTGGGGTAATTTCACAATATAATCATATAACATATTACATGCCTTTCATTATATTGGGTTGATTTTTCTCTTATTACAAAGGCATACTCTATCAAGTATTCTGTGAAAATTTCTAGAAATTTGAGTGATGGGAAGTATATATTTTTTTATTTTATCCAAATCTTAATAAAAATTAGTCATTGCGTGTCTTACTTGTCACAATGTAAAGGTCACAGAATCATGATAAGAATGAGTGATGAACAAGTAAGTTTTCTTTTTTATGGGGGGTGTTTTTTGTTGTCAGATTTCTGGATTTTTAACTGTTTAATCATGAAATCTGTAATCCTGTACACCTGTCCATACTTAATAATCTTTGATAGCCACTTAATATGTGAAAACCCCCATCATTACACTTGCATTTGGGCAAAACGCAGAAGGTTTCAAAAGAAATATGGAATTTAGAAATAATTTGCAAGAAATTATCATATTTTCAAAAGTACTGGTACAGAATTAATGAAATTTGAATTGAAGCATTCAGATATATCTTCAAGTGCTCTCTGAAATTTTGGTGGAATGTACTTTATCCAAACAAGAAATATATGACATTGAATAAAAGTAGTTTAATACGTATGTAAAGTAATACATGAAAATTGCCTGTATTTTCTTGTCATTATTGTAAGGACTAGGGGACCAACTTCCTGATAATTCTTTTAAATGATATTGCTATGGCTGAGAACCATACATGTGACGATTGTTTCCTGCAAATTTCAGAATTGTCCAACAGTTATTTTTTTTAATACAAATTTTTTTGTTTATATATGCCTTCTATGTGTAATATGACACCGGTCGTTAAATTGCTAATTGCACAACTTAATTACATATATTTTCACTTTTAGTCTTGTCATTTTGTAGTTCATATCATGAACAATATCAATAAACAAAAAAAGCATTTTCAGTCATTTTTTCTAATTTGACCCTGTACAACAGTTGTGCACCCTGATTGTGCATATGATCTTTGTCTTGAGGACTTCTTGATCATCTCTACAAGGGTGTCATAGTTACATAGAATGGACGGAAGGTCTTAAATATCATCATCCATGTCTAATACAAACCGTTCCCACTTTGCCTTCTTTAAGTGGAAACGGCAGCGGAAGAGAACTGTGTGAGGTGTGATAGCAGCGTTCACTCTAATATAGGCCTGGTTGGTTGATGTTGGGTGTGCGGAATTGGTTTCTCACATTGGTTGGCAATGTTGACACCCGGTCAGGGTTGTATCCGCGTCTCCATCGTTCGCTGAGGAAGGAAGAGGGGAGCTTTGCATCATGAATGAGTACCATGTGACTTGCATCTGCCCAGTTTTCGACGAGTTTGCCGTCTCCATTGGTTTCTCTATATTCCCATGTAACATGATGGCTGTTGAAGTCTTCCATAGGCACATTGATGTGTTCTCCAGATACTTCATGGTGGAGGCTAAAAGTCTGAGGGGGAGGTTTATAGGTAGAACTTACAGAGAGATTGAATTTGGCTGGTTTAGGCAACACAATCTGCCCTAAATTGGAAGAAAATGAGACCTATCATTTGAGTAGCACACATTTTTGTTAAATTTAAAAATAGAGGGCGCTATAAACAAATATACAAATTATCTTGACATTTATGTCCTGCGATATAATAAAACAATATTTAGTAAAGTTCCTAGAGACATTCTGACATTAATTAGCTGACTAAAAGTGTAGTTTTACACATTTTTAGAGGAAAATTCTGTATTTTGGCGGCCATTTTGTATGACGTCACATATCTCAAAATGCTCAATGCTGACAGAGTGTCAGCAATCGGTTTCTTCATATTGAAGGTTTAGGCAATCATAATCCGTTGAAAAAAAAAACTATAGACGCCAAAACAAGGTATATCGAGTTGGCGGCTAGACTATATTCAATTACTGATGCATGCCTCTTTCAGCAGAAGTTTCCAGAGGTTTTTGTAGCATAACAACAATTATTGTGTGCAAGGTGGATCCCCTCTATTTAAATGCTACCATGCAGCTGTCTATTGTATGTCAGGAAGTTTTTGTGATATTTCAATAAGTTATTGCAGTACCAAGAGGCATGCAAGTAATTTGAACAGGTGCTTTGCTCTTTGTGCTCTACTCACATTCTAATTCCTTAATTAATGCAAACAGCTTGTGAATATGTATGTTTTAATGATTTGAATATCAATCTATTCCACTACTCTGTGGCTAGACGTGAGATCATTTTACTAACTGGCACCAAAATGTTTTAGATGTAGGTAGGGTATATATAGCAATCCATGGCTGTGTATAAGTGTGTCGGGAATGTGACATGCAGGGCCAGTGCACAGTTGGGGCTTTGTGGTGATGGGAAAGATAAACTAAACATAAACAATAAAGATGGATGAATGGATTTGGATTTGAATGAACTGATAATGTGAGTCACAATGAGTGAACTAACATAGTAATGTGAGCACTAAAGAGTGACCTCACATTACATAATTATGATAATTTTAAAAGGGTGGATAGATACTGTGCACTGGCCTTGTTTATTATTAGTATTCATGTCAGCCTTTCCCGCTGGCATGAATCCTCAAATAATATGTGGCATTACATAACCGGCCTTTTCGACTCAAAAACAGTAAAATTAAGTTCAAATCTAGTTCAATGATTATTAATTTTTCTCAATATTAGATTAAATTCACTATATATATATTTATATATTACTATTTATTTTTATAAATCTTTTTTTTTTTTTTTTTTTAGATCACCAAATCTAGAAATTTGTAGCAAAAGAAAATGTGCATATTCGATTTTTATATCAAGTACAAACAAAACCTGAATGTAGGTTACTTGATCCATTTTTTACAAGAACTAATTAATACCGGTAGAAGTAATTGAAATAATGGGGGGGGGGGAATGCTTTGCAGATTCAAAAGGACATTTTATACAGGGGCTGTTGAAATTACTAGGTCTTTCAAGATGGCAAGAAATGTGTGAAGCTAACTTGTAGTTTAGACTGTGTTTTTTTTTTCTTTCTATTTCAGATAATTTACACATTAGATGAAGTGAGTTTTGTGCAGAACCTTGTTTACTATGTTGAGAGGGCTTACAGGACTCCTGATTTTGGGATCTGGGAGAGAGGGAGCAAGTATAACACAGGGAAGAAGGAGCTTCACTCAAGGTAAAATCTTGCCACTGCTATGAAAAATTCAAGTCTTACCTTAAATCTTAAAATTCGTACATCTATCATTTTATGTCAAGGCCCTGTTGCATGAAGAGCTGCTGTTATAGTAACTTTCCCATCAAGGGTAACTTTCATGAAAATTTATACTTCACTTTTGTTGAGCCACGTTACCAATTTAGTTACCATTGATTGCAAAGTTACTATAATAGCAGCTCTTTGTAACACAGGGCCCAGATTTTATTTATGCTAATTACATCGGGAGGGTTTTTGTATTTGCAATGTAGGTCTGTGGCATTGAAAAAGATGCCCCTATGTACCAGACCTGTATTTTGTTGAGCCTTAGTATGGGAGTATGGGGGATGTTGGGCATAATGTTTGATTGAAGGAACTCGATTGAAACATACAATATATATACAGTTTGGTGAATCCAAGACCTCACTGTTCAAATCACATTACTCATGCTAGAACTCACAATGATCATCAAAATTTGACTGTATTACATCATATCAAATTACCCTTGAGCATACATTTTTATCATGCCAGTACTAACAATTTTCAAATATTTGATTCTTGCAGCTCTATTGGCATGGCTAAGGCTGCGTTGGAAGCAGCAAATGGTTTCAATCTCTTCGGCAAAGAGGGAACCTCATGGTCGATCCTCTATGTTGATCCTGATGCCCATGCCAGGAACAGAACAACTCTTGAAAGCCTCCTGCCCAGGGAGAGCAGCTCTAAGGTAAGGTTTCACAAACAGTTACATATGTACGCATGATTTAAATTCACACTTATATTCCTAGTTGCATGTTTTTTTATGCATCACCTCATTAGTCAGATCATGCTCAAGATATGTGCGCTAGTGAGGAGACTATTAATGAGATTACACATTTAATACAGAATTCACTTGGAAGTTATCTCTTTGTGAAACACAACCCTGGGCTCTGTAACAAAGATTTGAAAGCACTTGCAAAATGGGAATGGCCAATCAAGAACATTGTTGTATGTGCCTTTTGGGTTATGGGGCAGAGGTACTTACCAAGATTATGTATGGTACAGAGCCAGGACACCATTTTAGAATGTTCTGTGAAGATTTATTTGTTCTAAGATAGTGAAGCCAGGGAGTCTTGAGTATATTATATAGAATATCTTTAATGACAATAACAGTACAATTTGGATGTTCTTTAACAGAAAATGCAGTCCAAAGACATGGAAGTTCAGATCAAGTGATTAAAATTAACAATATATTGTCCACGATTAGAACAATGTGGAGAATTTCCTCCCTAAAGAAACAATTTCAAGGTTAGGTAGTTCAAAACTGTCCTTGGAGTAGTTTAAAACAGTGTGAGCACTGGGAATATTTCATCTTAGAGAGACCACTTTGAAGGGTTAACGCCCAGATATAATGTGGCCATAATGTACATCTTCGTATGACTATGTAAGCAGTGCCCTCTGTGAGTTAAAGTCTCTTTTGATTCTACTAGAACACAGATGCCTACCTCATTGCAACGGTCAGTTTTCCTGCCTTTGCCCTGGATGATGAATCTCTTGCGGAGATAACACTTGATAAGATCAAACGCAAGCTGAAAGGACAATACGGCTTCAAGAGGTTTCTGAGAGATGGATATGGGACCGTGCTAGAGGACAAGAATAGAAAGTACTACAAACCAACGGAAGTAAAGGTAATTAAAGTCATTATTCCTCAAAAAACATCCAAAGTTTGAAAAGAACTATAAATGTTGATAAAATTAAATGCAAGCCAAGAGAAAAGTATGGCTTCAAGAGGTTTCTGAGGGAACAGTTACCGGATGGTCAAGGATAAAAAAAGGAAGTACTACTGTATAAGTGGTTATTTTCATGATGGTTTTATTCTCGCGAACTTTGCCAGTCCATCTTCGCAAATAAGTCCACGCAACATAACGCTATATATGTAGTAATGAAAACATCACAAAAAACCTCATAATTATCCACTCTTGAATTTACCAAACTATATTCCAAATCGTGAAAATATCTTTATGCGAAAATATTGGCTTATACATTGTACAGTACTACAAAACCACTGAAGTATTGTCTAGATGCATCTAGATATAAATTGATCTTTTTGACCAAAAGATTTGTCGCAATATTAATTTGGAAACATTTTATGTTAGTTACTGGTCTATGCAAATAATATTTGTTTCAAAATGAATTTGTAAACTTTGTAATATAATTGTTATTGTTTTATGTTTTTATTAATCTATTTTTCTTTGCTTACTACAGCTCTTAAATTAATAGAGGCCTCTTTTGTCACAATAGTAATTTGGAAATATTGTAATATGCCTAATAGTAAAATGGTCTATTGTATATGAATGTTTTTCTTTGTTTATTCCAGCTGTACGATATGATAGAGTCCCAGTGGCCCCTGTTCTTTATCTTCATGATGTTGGATGGATTAGCCAAGAATAAGACAGACCAGGTGGAAGAATATCACAACCTGCTCAAACCACTTCTTAAGCAAACCAAATATGGTAAGGAAGCACTTATACTCTGTCCATTCAGAGTTCAAAGTGTATGTACTGATCTCTTTCATGGTCAACTAAATAGGTTCGATTTATAAATCAAATCAAATCTAAAGTATAAAAGGTGCTGAAGTCTGTTCTCTCGAGAGTTTGCAACAAATTCTCTGCAGCTGGATGACTTTTTGTTCGCTTGAAGAAATCTGACCAATGGCTACCCGTGCCAAAGAGGACGAGTATAACCAAAAAGGAACCCTCATAAAAAAAATTACTGTGAAATATTTTTGTGAATTGACATTGTATTATATAAAATAACCTATTCACTCTGAAATCTCCCTTACGAGTTATAAATCACAGCAATGGTATGGAAAAGCTGATCACAATGTTGGAAATAAACAAAAAGAAATCAACATTCCTGTGAAGTAAGCATCTCCATATTCAAGGAATATGGTTAGCTCAGTTGCATGTGACCCTGTGGTTGATTTGTTTCACCTTGGTAGGCTTCAAACCTAAGAACCCACAGATCCTGATAATTCAATATAACATGAATTTAAAAAAAAATAGTTGTCTTTTTTACCAAAGTACAAACACTGATTGTAGGCTTATTTCTTGAAATGGCCATTGACTACACTAATAAACTGTTTAAATATTGTTTCTGAGATTTACTATTTTCTTGCTTTTCTTTGACAGGAATGATCGTCCCCAAGTACTACTATGTCCCTAAGGGTTCCATAGAGGGGGAGAGACATCACCATGGCAGCCAACATAGGATGGCTAGCACAGAGGGAGAAGGCAACAATGTCTTTTTATGGGGACAGTCAATGTACATCTTATCATGTCTACTCAGTAAGTGATCAAGATGAGCAGAGAGAGAGAGAGGGGGGGGGGGGGACAGAAAGAGACATAGAGTGACCTAGTACAGAGGGAGAAGTCAACAATGTCTTTTTTCCTAAACATGAAGATGAGTAACCAATTGTGTAATGAATGAAGAAAAAAAGAGTATTTCTCCATGTTTTTAAAGTCCCCAACCGGACCGAGAATCCAAATTACATATATAACGAAAGCTCATAATTTTTCATAATTCAACAATTCCCAATATAAGCATTTTTATTGTACATCAAAGTGTATTTCATTAAAAAGGTGATCGAACCTCAACCAGGCCATCCCTCCCAAATACTCGAAAAAGTACCCCCAATTTTAATGGCGTGGCTGATGACGTCAAAAGATGTTAACGGAATGCTACATGCTAAATGCTGAATGAATTTGCCCTTTCATTTCATAACAATAGAATTCTAGCACACATGGGGTTTATTGTTCTGACATGTTTTCTAAAGGCAAAACCCAATCATGCCTGGCCGTAGCATTCCCTTAACATTCTTTGATGCCATTAAACTAGGGGTAACTTTTCGAGTATTTGGGAGGGATGGCCTGGTTGAGGTTCGATCACCTTTTTATGAATACTGTTATGAAAATTGTATTTATTTTGGGGGTATTTATGTTATACGCCTACTTAGCTTTCAATCAAATAAGGTAGTATTTACTCCGTCCATGGTTTTTAAACTCCTATTCCATCTTTACTTGTAGAGGATGGCTTAGTTCAGATGAGTGAATTAGATCCAGAGGGACGCTACCTTGGATCATCTCTTTGTAAACGATACAGACACAATACGAGGCATTCAGCTTTTGAGGTATGTTCATTAGAAATTGCTCATTCTGGCTAAAAGTGTAGTAACATAAGCTTGGTTATTTTCTGATCAAATGGGTTTTGAAGAGAGTTCCATTTAAAGTTTAAAGTTTGTAAAAGTAGGCGGTTCTCTGCACACACATATCAGCACTGATTTTTGTTTTGACAGAAATACTTCTTTGTTCAGTAAGAAAGTTAAAGCTTCTACCAGCCTGTTGTTACAAATAGAAGGGGCTAGCTATCTGACAGACTGCATTTGACTGGGTTGTAACCAACTGTCCTATCACCTCATTGAGATATGGCCACTTTACAAACTTATAGAGGTTACCTTGAAGAAATATGGAATCGTCTGTTCTTGTCGTTTGATGTAATAAAGTAATAAATGTAATAAATTTATTTTGGAATAGTGGACATTGTTTTCAAAAAGTTAGAGCACCCTTGCCTCATAAACAGGAGGTCGTGGGCTTGATTGCCAGCCGAGTCATACTAAAGACTTCCAAACATGGTACCTTTAGCTGCCTACTAGCAGAGCGCTTAGGGGTAATAACAACATATTACGTCTTAGGAGGCCCGCTGGTAGAACAGTTCTGAAAAGTTAAGTGCTTACCCTTGGTAAATAAAACAATATTGTTATCATTATTATTATTTTTATAGACAACCACAAAGGACATGACAGTTCAGATGGTGTTCATAGCAGAGAGTACTCGTCTACAGACAACATTAGCTACATATGGTATCCAGTCACAGACACCAACACAGATTGAACCCATTGAGATATGGCCACCTTCAGAACTCATTAAGGTGAGGTGTAGAGAAAGAAAGAATCGTCTATTCTTGTATATCAGATATCACATCGAGTAAGACTTGTCATTGACAATGGGCCAATACTCAGTGCTCAGTCTTTACATGTTCATGTGTACTTCAAAAATATGGAAATTATTAACAAGGATGTGTTGCACTTACACTCTCAATATTTTGTTCTGAATGTAAAAAGTTACTTTCTCAATCCTGAATGCTATGAATTACACATAAATATAAAGAGCAAAAATTCACCATGCTGATTGAGAATAAACATAATTTGGACAAAAGTAATTATTCATATAGGTATTGTGAGGACTAAGGTATTTATAATCATATCTTTAATATACAAATTGGCAATTATTTTGTTTCATTTTGTAAATTTTTATCGACAATAGGAGGTAAGAGTGAAAAAAAAATATTATTGATGCCAATTTGAGGAGAAAATGTGGTTTCATGTAAACATATGGAAAGGTATTTGTATTCGTTCATGCTCCCTCTTTACAGGCCCTGGCATTTCTTGGTCAGAATAAGAAGCTGGGATTGACCGGGCGACCTAACAGACCAATCGGAATCATCGGCACTTCAAAGATCTACAGACTCCTTGGTCGGACGGTGATCTGTTATCCGCTACAGTTTGACCTGATGGACTTCTACATGTATCAGGACATCAACTTCTTAGTAGATGACATCAAGGTACAGTGAAACATAGTAAAGCCCTCTCAGGGAGGCTGAAACTGTGGTCTTTATGATGGATCTGTATGTGAAAGTTCCTTGAGAGCATGTGTAGATAAGATAAAGAGTTGAAGGGAAACAAAAAAAAAGAAGGAAAACTACTACTTTCTTTATTGGATGGTCATCTGATATTGCTACAGTTTGAACTGATAAATTCCTTCATGTATCAGGACATCAACTTTTTAGTAGACAATATTAAGGTCCCGTAAGACCTGTTAATGAAGAATTTAAGGGAGACTACTTATGCAAAGATGAATTGGTTAGACTTTAGATTATAGAGGTCAAAGATCAACAGTTGCAAGTTCATTTTTCAGCATAGATGGAGCCATGTTTGAGCAGCATTTGCATTCATTCTACTTGTTGATGTTATTGTTTCCTAGAGTCTTGTGGCATTTGTGAGAAAGAGCTGGAACTATGTAGGAAGACCTACACTCTGTCTTGTCATCAGAGAAGAACATTTCATGTGAGTTGAATAGTCTTATCTTTTTTTAAAGGGGGAAATTCAATCAAAATGTTATAAATGCATAATACTTTTTGGATAATTTTGGAAACTGACCAGAAATATATAATATGAAAAAATGAGCAAAGAAAATGGGGTACCATCGGGATTCGAACCTGAGACCTCCTGGTTAC
>CALNVZ010003014.1:6187972-6199541 GCA_940671915.1 Paracentrotus lividus | reverse complement strand
TTGGAGTAAATGCGAGGGATCACGGTGAAGTGATGCAGCTTTTTAAATATAATTTTTGGATAAATTTGGAAACTGACCAGAAATATATAAAATGCGTAATACAGTGGATATTCATTATTACGAGGTACTTAAGACCATATAAATTACCTTGTTATATCAGACATCTCGTTATAGCACACATCTGATATAAATTTCCGCTGTATGAACTAAATGTATGATAACGCAAATTTGAATCGCAGTATGGGATGAGGGAGGTTGGTTGTGTGAATGTGTTTGAGAGTTGTAAACGTTAATTGAATGACACGCGAATATGCACCAGAAGCACTCAATCGCGAAATTATATGTACTCAAATATATTAGCTTATACTATGGTTTATAGTGTAGGTTATGATCATTGTCTTGCTTGAACAGTAAAATAAGTTTCATTGCTTGACAGAATCTATAGAAGCTATCATTACAAGAAAGAGACCAAAGTAAGTCACTGCTATTGAAATAGTGTTACTCAATAATATTATTCTCTTCTGCACAGGGGATCAGAGGGCAATGCCATGTTGGAGATGCTAGCATCCTTCAAGCGAGGATTCTGTAATGGTATCCGTGTCAAGGTGGACAGACTTCAGACCCTGATAGCCTCCTCTTCAGTGGAACATCTTGACTTCCAGATGCCAGAAGGAAGGTAGGAACTTCGCCTGGTGATGGGAAAATAAGAATACTCCGCCTTTGCATACTTATACTTATGCTTAATATACTAATACTTCAATGTCTGCCTCATAATCGGGAAGTCGTGGGTTCGATCCCAGGCCACGTTATACCAAACAACGTTGCAATATGGTAGTTACTGCTACTCTGTTTAGCGGTCAACAAGAAGGGGATAGAGCAACGTCCTAGCGCTGCTCGGCGGCTGCTGGGCCCACAAAAAAGGGGCAAAAAGAATATCCGTTCACCTTGTTTCGGACAATAAAATTGGAGCATTGGAGCATTATATAGCACAAAATTAAATATAAGTTTCATAGTGCTCTGGTATTATTACCCGGCTGTGTTATGCTGCTCAAAAGAGAATTTTTTTGCGACCAGTATCCATTAACCTCACTTAGGTCAAGTGTGGAAAAATTGCAAATTAGTGTTTTGCTAAAGGACATTTAACAGTGGAATGGACAGAATATGAACCGTGTTACTGTGTACCTTCCTCGCAATTGTCATCATTATTAATTTTCATTTCCATGTCCATGTATTACTCTAACTCAGATCTGGTAGGTTTAGGATGTCTTAAATAACCAAGATATATATTTTATCTGCTGTTAAGAACTGTTGAGGAAATAATTGTAGATCATAAGTATAGATTTAGGATAAGCCTCTCTTGTTTGTATACAATTGGACCTGCTTATACGTCCATCATTTAACTGGTCATGGACATTGGCCAGATTCCCTTTTTTTTTCCTTTTCACAGAAATGCCTCACTTTTCTTCTGTTTTTCATATTATTTTCATCTCCTTACACTTAGAAAGACATTATGATCATGTACAATCATCCAACCCATAAATCCTTCCCCTCAAGGCTTTCATCCCCATATGAATTTTTAAAGAAATGCCATGTGGTGTCCCAAAACATAAGCTATGCATTACTCTCACAAACGGCAATATCACTTGACCCTCTCATTAACATAGTCGCCTTTTGGCACCATAGAATACAGGTGACAAGGGAAACTGATTTTATTACCATTTTGCAAGAGAGCACCCTCTCTTGTTGAGTTACGTACCGTTGGAAAGCTAGAAACGGTAATTTTCGCATGGATGCAAACACTTGGGGTATGGCTTGAGTTATCTTTTTGAAAAATTGAAATGAAGTAAGAGAATCTAGTTTTGTGAAAAAGTGCCTGGTAATGAGAGGGTTAATGAGTGCTGATCCCGATGTGGCCTGATAAGTTAGGTTGGAGAGCACTCGTGAAAATACTAACATTTCAAGTTGTGACTCTAGTTTGAGATGACCAGTAATACACTAATTTCTTTTTCTATGCAGTGCTGCCAACCTACTGTTCAAACCTCTGGAGGAACTCAATGTGGATCATCTTCCTTTCAAGGCTCTTAAGAAAGCTGCTTCATACAGCTCTTACGTCAATAGGGAAGAAATCCCTCTTAATATCAAGGTGAGAATTACGGACATGAATCTTGTTTGTAAGGTCCCTGGACATATACCCCAAGTGCCCTGTAACACAAAGACTTACGATTGATAAAAAGATACGATTGATTTTTTCTCTGTAGCCTTATTTTGAATGCAGGTACAGTCATGGATTAGGATTAGGATATGATTAAGATTAGGGATAGGGCTAGGGTTATGATTAAGATCATCAACATTGGAGCACCCTGTCCATGTTGAGGCTACCGAGAAAAAATTAATCATATCTTTTTATCAATCGTAAATCTTTGTGTTACAGGGTAAAGAAACAGGGTTAGGGTTAGGTGTAGAGTCAAGAGGTAAGATTTTCAGCAGGGGTAGTTGTCCGGGGGTAATTGTCCAGGGGGTAGTTGTTCTAGAACCAGTTACAATTAACTGTGAGCTCTGAGAATGGACTAACATTTTTATGCCCTCAAGAAAGCTGCTTCATACAGCTCTTACGTACATAGAGAAGAAGTCCCTCTCAACATCAAGGGGAGACTTACAGACATGAATCTCGTTTGTAAGAAAGTAGAGTTAAATTTGAGTTCTGCGAATGGACTTGCATTTTAAGGCACTAAATTCTTCTCCATACGCCTCGAATGTACATCAAACACCCAAATTATTGTATATATCATGCCATATACAGACGCACAACACCAGCAATGAATTGTTGTTTCTCAATGAATATAATGGGATTTTTTTTTATATTTCTTTCAAGGAAGTGGAGTCGAAAGCAACATGGGATGTGATCCAAGAGCTAGAAAGCAGAACAAACCTTGCGAGCCAAGCTGAGATCTTGAAGTTACTCCTAGAGAGGGAAGGACCCAACTTTGTCTTTGATGGAGGTAGGTATGATAAAATGAGAGAGAGAGAGGAGAGGAGACAGGGCGAGATAGTGTGAAGAGGGGGAAATGGGTCAGAGAGAGAGAGAGAGAGCAGAACAAACCTAGCAAGTCAAGGTGAGATAATGAGGTAACTCATATAGAGGGAAGGACCCAACTTTGTGTTTGATGGAGGCTAAAGGAAAGTGGGAAAGAGAGGTAGAGAGATGATAGAAAGTGGGAAGAATAATGAGGAATAGATGGGAAGAGAGAGGAGAAAATGGACAAATGAATAGATAAAAGATATTAATGGAGAGGAAGAGATAAAGATAGAGAGTGAGAGATAGAGAGAGATAAAGATTGAGAAAGAGAGTGAGGGAGAGGAAGACATAAACATAGTGAGAACAGGCGGGTATGCTTTTTTTATGCCTCCGCCACCGAAGGTGGTGCCGGAGGCATCATGTTTTCGGGCTGTCCGTCCGTCCGTCCGTACGTCCCGCTTGCTCGTTATCGCGATATCTCAAGAACCACTTGAGATATCAACTTCAAACTTGGGGATAGTTTGTACCACCATAGGAAGATGATCTGATTAGATTTTGGAGTATGTAGGTCAAAGGTCAAGGTCACGGAGGTCAAAAATAGTGAAATTCTGTGTTTTGAGTTCGTTATCGTGATATCTCAAGAACCATTTTAGATATGAGCTTCAAACTTGGGGATAGTATGTACCACTATAGGAAGATGATCTGATTAGATTTTGGAGTATGTAGGTCAAAGGTCAAGGTCACGGATGTCAAATAGTGAAATTCTATGTATTGAGTTTGTTATCGCGATATCTCAAGAACCATTTGAGATATGAGCTTCAAACTTGGGGATATTATGTACCACTATAGGAAAATGACCTGTTTAGATTTTGGAGTATGTAGGTCAAAGGTCAAGGTCACGGAGGTCAAATAGTGAAATTCTATGTATTGAGTTTGTTATCACGATATCTCGGGAACCAATTAAGATATAAACTTAAAATTTAAGGGTAGTATCTATCACCAGAGGAATATGGTCTGATTAGGTTTGGGGTCACAAGGTCAAAGGTCAAGGTCTATAATGCAAAATGAATAGATGAATGTGTGATATTTTTCTGATCTGGCAATGGCGGAGGCATATAAATTTATTTCGACCGCACGCGGTCGAGGATTCATCTTGTTGTAATATGCAGTCACATACATGTACACGAATGTCCTAAATTTCTGTGTGAATGTTTTTTTTTAATCAATCATCGCTACAAGTCTGTACTGTATTGTGTGAATAAATAAAATGACTGTCTCTTTATTTCCTCATCCCTGTTTTCTTTCTTTTCTCTGCTCTCCTCCCCTCTTCTCTTTCTTCATATTTTTGATGTAACCTTCCATCAATTCTTTCTTCCTTGCAGCAAGTATTGATGAGAGATTGTCAATACTGTACCAGAAGGCTCGGATCATGAAGGACTGGTCCACTGTGAGGTACTGTGCGAGTATCATGAGGAAAGTGGTTGACAGCCTTGCCCCATCCGTCACCTCTATGCTGGCTAATGGCAAATTTGTAAGTACATGTACAATCATAATACTAAGCAATTATTGAATACAGTCCACTCCCATTACGATGAGGTCCTTTGGCCAAGCCAATTACTTTGTAGTGAAATCTTATTATACTGAACACATAGGTTTGTACATGTTAGAAATTAGGAACAAAGGAGAATTTCTTTGTTTTAATAATATATTGTGAAAATGAGCAAAGAAAATGGGGTACCATCGGGATTCGAACCAGAGACCTCCTGTTTACTAGTCAGGCACTCTACCATCTGAGCTATAGTAAGCCCCGGATGGGGTTTACATATTCTCCGCCACCGAAGGTGGTGCCGGAGGCATCATGTTTTCGGGTTGTCCGTCCGTCCGTACGTCCCGCTTGCTCGTTATCGCGATATATCAAGAACCACTTGAGATATTAACTTCAAACTTGGGGATAGTATGTAACGCCATAGGAAGATGATCTGATTAGATTTTGGACTATGTAGGTCAAAGGTCAAGGTCACGGAGGTCAAAAATAGTCAAATTCTATGTATTGAGTTCGTTATCGCGATATCTCAAGAACCATTTGAGATATGAGCTTCAAGCTTAGGTGTACTATGTACCGCCATAGGAAGATGATCTGATTAGATTTCGGAGTATGTAGGTCAAAGGTCAAGGTCATGGAGGTCAAATAGTGAAATTCTATGTATTGAGTTTGTTATCGCGATATTTTAAGAACCATTTGATGTATGAGCTTCAAACTTAGGTGTAGTATCTATCACCAGAGGAATGTAGTCTGATTAGGTTTGGGGTCAGAAGGTCAAAGGTCAAGGTAAAAAATGTCATTCTATAAAGCAAAATGAATAGATAAATGTGCGATATTTTTCTGATCTGGCAATGGCGGAGGCATATATTTCGACCGCGCGCGGTCGAGGATTCATCTTGTTTACATATTATTTATTTCTGGTCAGTTTCCTTCAAATGTTATTCCAAAAAAATATATATATATATTGTTGTACGTTCATGATCAACGTACATATTACATAATATTTGTGTCTTGCCGCTAAAAATCCCCTCTTTGTATTTTGAAGTCTTAAATGGATAGGTGACCTGTACCCTGTAACATAAAGAGCTATCATAAATAGCAAATCGATAGTATAAATCATGATCCTTGTTGAAAAGACTTAATACATTACGGTCTCAATGTACACCTAGCTATCAGAATTGTTATTTCAAATTTGCATTATGTTCTAGGGCAATTGTCTTTGTAGTGTTTAGGTAGGGGTAGTTTTCATATTGAATAACATGTACAAGTTTTTGAAGCAATGATGAAGGAAATCAATATATACATTCCCATCCCCTCAGATCACTATCAGTGTATTCGGTCATGAAGAGGAGTTGATCAGCCATCCTATCAATCCTAGCGAGATCAAAGCTCTGATCTTTGACCGTTGCAAGCTTATTATTAATATCTAATTAATCAGATCACTATCAGTGTATTTGGTCATGAAGAGGAGTTGATCAGCCATCCTATCAATCCTAGCGAGAATCAAAAAGCTCTCATCTTTGACCGCTTGCCGAGCTTATTATTAATGAATACATTCCATCCCCTCAGATCATATCAGTGTATTCGGTCATGAAGAGGAGTTGATCAGCCGTCCTATAAATCCTAGCGAGATCAAAGCTCTGATCTTTGACCGTTGCCAGCTTATTATTAATGATCTAATTATCATGATCACTATCGGTGTGTTCGGTCATGAAGAGGAGTTGATCAGCCATCCTATCAATCCTAGCGAGATCAAAGCTCTGATCTTTGACCGTTGCAAGCTTATTATTAATGATCTAATTATCAGATCACTATCGGTGTGTTCAGTCATGAAGAGGAGTTGATCAGCCATCCTATCAATCCTAGCGCAGATCAAGCTCTGATCTTTGACCGTTGCAAGCTTATTATTAATGAATCTAATTAATCAGTCACTATCAGTGTATTTGTCATGAAGAGGAGTTGATCAGCCATCTATCAATCCTAGCGAGATCAAAGCTCTGATCTTTGACCGTTGCCAGCTTATTGTCCCGCCGAATGAGTTCGAGCAGGGGACTATGAAACGGGCTCCGTACGTGTGTATGTGTGTGTGTATGTATGTATGTGTGTGTGTCCGTCCATCCGTCCTCGTGAGTGAGTTCAATTTGCTACTTCCCTCGCCATTTTTTATTCCGATTTCGATTCCGTTTGCTTTATATGAATAGCATAGGTGATGGCTACCAAACTTCTTCACAGAATTTTTGACCTTTGACCTTTGACCCTGATTTTTGACCTATATTGTTATTGCTAACAATGCTACTCCTTCGCCATTTTTCATCCGATTTCGATTCTGTTCCCTTTATATGATAGCACTAGGTGAGGGCTACAAAACTTCTTCATGAATTTTGACTTTTGACCCCTTTGACCTTTGACCTTCATTTTTGACCTATATTGTTCATTGGCTACAAAATGCTACTCCTTCGCCATTTTTCATCCGATTTCGAATCCGTTTGCTTTATATGATAGCACTAGGTGAGGGCTAACAAAACTTCTTCACGAAATTTTGACTTTTGACCCTTTTGACCTTTGACCTTTGACCTTGATTATTAATTATATTGACATTGGCTACAAAATGCTACTTCCTTCACCCATTTTTCATCTGATTTCGATTCCGTTTGCTTTATGTGAATAGCACTAGTTGATGGCTACAAATCTCGTCACTACTGAATTTTGACGTTGACCTTTACTTTTACCTATATTGTTAATTGGCTACAAATGCTACTCCTTCGCCATTTTTTCATCCGATTTCGATTCTGTTTGCTTTATGTGATAGCACTAGTGAGGACTAACAAAACGTCGTCATGGAATTTTGAATTTTGACCCTTTGACCTTTGACCTTCAATTTTACTTATTTGTACATTGGCTACAAATGCTACTCTTCACCAATTTCATCCGATTTCAATTCCGCTTGCTCTATGTGATGCACTAGGTAATAGCTACAAAACTTCTTCACAGAATTTTGACCTTTGACCTTTGACCTATATTGTTTAATTGGCTACAAAATGCTACTCCTTCGCCCATTTTTTCATCCGATTTTGATTCCGTTTGCTTTATGTGATAGCACTAGGTGAGGACTACAAAACTTCGTCACGGAATTTTGAATTTTGACCCCTTTGACCTTTGACCTTCAATTTTACTTATATTGTACATTGGCTACAAAATGTACTCCTTCACCAATTTTCATCCGATTTCAATTCCGCTTGCTTTATGTGATAGCACTAGGTATAGCTTACAAACTTCTTCACAGAATTTTGATCTTTGACCTTTGAACTTGATTTTTGACCTATATTGTTAATTGGCTACAATGCTACTCCTCTTCGCCATTTTTTTCATCCAATTTCGATTCCATTTGCCTTATGTGATAGCATCAGTGGGGACTACAAACTTCTTCACAGAATTTTGACTTTTAACCCTTTGACCTTTGACCTTGACTTTGACCTATATTGTACATTGGCTACAAAATGCTACTTCTTCGCCATTTTTTACCCCGATTTCGAGTCTGTTTGCCTTATGTGATAGCACTGATCATGATATAATGGGAATTTACGTTATCGGCGGGGACATATATTACGCTTCGCGTAATTTACTAATCCACTGTTATTAATGAATACATTCCCATCCCTCAGATCACTATCGTGTGTTCGGTCATGAGAGGAGCTGATCAGCCGTCCTATCAATCCTAGCAAGATCAAAGCTCTGATCTTTGACCGTTGCCAGCTATTATTAGAATATACATTCCCATCCCCTCAGATCACTATCGGTGTGTTCGGTCATGAAGAGGAGTTGATCAGCCATCCTATCAATCCTAGCGAGATCAAAGCTCTGATCTTTGACCGTTGCAAGCTTATTATTAATGATCTAATTAATCAGATCACTATCAGTGTATTTGGTCATGAAGAGGAGTTGATCAGCCATCCTATCAATCCTAGCGAGATCAAAGCTCTGATCTTTGACCGTTGCCAGCTTATTTTAATGAATACATTCCATCCCTCAGATCACTATCGGTGTGTTCGGTCATGAAGAGGAGCTGATCATCGCGTCCTATCAAATCCTAGCGAGATCACAGCTCTCATCTTTGACCATTGCCAGCGTTACGATGTCCAAGAGGCAGTCATGCAGCAGTTTACCTTTATATAGTGATAAACATGTACATGTACTTGAAGCACTGATGAATGAAATCGATGAATACATTCTCATCCCTCAGATCACTATCGGTGTGTTTGGTCATGAAGAGGAGCTGATCAGTCGTCCTATCATCCCAGCGAGATCAAAGCTCTGATCTTTGACCGTTGCCAGCGTTACGACGTCCGAGAGGCCGTTATGCAGCAAGAGATGGTCATTGCTTCTAGGCAAGCTCATATCAACCAGGAAAGATCTCTTCAAGAGTGTACTCAAGATTAGAGTAGGGTAAGAGGATTATGTCTTGTGTTTTTACTTCATTCTTCTCCACAAATGCCAACTGTCCAATTTAATAGGGACAGTCCTTTTTTGGGGGAAAAGATCATTTTTAATTAGGACAACTTTATTCCTTATTTTTGTAAAAAATTATCTATAGCATTGTATAGGAATTTATGAATGTCACTATTTTGACATTGTCCCTATTTTTAACTTGCAGCGTTGGCGTCATTCTCTTGTTCTCCTCCTTCCTTTTTAGTACTTCTTGTCCTCATATTCTTCTTTTCTTAAAAAAAAAAGAAAATGATAGTCCCACATGTATACTTTGGATTTACTTCTTCGTTTCCTTTTTTTGTTGGGTGGAGGGTTTGTTCCACTTCTCTTCTTCCTCTTCTTTTTTTATCCTCATATTCTTCAAGTTTGTTTTCTGTTTTTTCTTCCCCTTTTTTTAGTTTTCCTTTATCTTCTTCTTGATCTTCATTAACATTGAGTGTCTACTTTTTCAGGTGCTTTGCCTGATATGTGTTTTTTGGAGAAAGAAAAGAAGAATTATTCACTCACTATTTTATGATATATATTTAGATGGCTGTTACATGCAATGAAGTCTGAACTGGAGATTGATATGGAAAGAAACAGTGGTAAGTCAGAAATTGTGTGACACCTGTTTGTAGACATTAGTTTACTTTATCTCATGTTTAGTTTGTTGTATGTTTGTAATTTTTCAAGTTGGACATGAATATGCTCTCATGACTATTTAGGAATTCTTCCTGAAGTTTGACTGTATTTCCCATAATCTCAATTAGATTCTTGATGAAATATACTTCACAATAAAATTGTTTGATAATAATAGTTAGATCAATCTTTATCTGCATATTTCAAATTTAGCTAGTTTGATAAGCAAATGATTTAGCATCCTTTATTTTGGCTCTTGATATTCAAATCATTTGTAAAGCCGTACGTAACATACAAGCAGATTTTTGTAAATGCCCCATTGGACAGGTGATGTGTAGCGACCTAAAAAAAAGAAGGGTATATAAGTCCAGATTGTTTTCATCATTTTGCAGCCGATCCACAGCCTGCACCAACCCGTCTCAAAGATCTCATGTGTCTTGTCTTGGAGATCAAGATGACGACCCTTTCCAATCGGACCTGGCTCCAGAGACGACAGTTCAGTGGTGCTCTCAACAAGAACTCCTGTACGCTTCTATGACAAGGTGAGATCTTAATAGCACAAGCATCACTTGATTAGATAACCCCAACCCTAACCCTACCCTACTTTCCTTCTAATTTGGAATTAGAAATAAGTCAGAGGTGACAAATTATGTGGGCATTTATGCTTCTGCTATTAATTCCCTTTTATGCATTGAGCAATTGTTCGCATGCTTTCAATTTACATTTTCACAAAAATATATTCCCAATTCGGTCTATAAAAATAGCTTATTGTCATTCTTGCTTTTTTTCCCCTTTCTTTTGGTTAAAAGGGGAATACTTTACCTGATGCTTTCAGGAGCCTTTTTTATCTGTTTGGTGATTAAGTGTTTTATTAAAGTATTTTATTAATAAAACATAAATATATCCTGGATTGTACAGTTTGGAACATCCTCGGGCGGACACCATCTGGTCTGAGTATTGCTAACTACTACCTTCCCCAGCAACCTACACTGTCTGATATGACCCAGACTGATCTCAACTTTGCTCTCCGGATCGAGGAATGTTTGGACGCATCTCTCATCCAGAGTATCGTCAACTCATGGTGGAGGTAGGCTAAACTTTTAGACTCAAACCCTCTCTCTCTTGTTAACTGGTCTGACTACCTGTATGTAAAAGGTGACCGTTCTATAAGGCCAACTAGGCGATTCCATGCCGTGTCGTACAGGACATTGTGACAACATATAACATCTTTTTGACATGGAAATATAAGATTATTTTCTTGGTTGATGGTGATCCTCAAGAGTACCAGAAGGGGGCACAAGACTTAACTTGACGCGATTACACATCCTTTACAATTTAAACTAGTGTGTTGTACGGGACACAAAAATAAAAGACAAACAAAGAAGAACAAAAACAACAAATTCATAGAATCGCCCAACTGTCTATTTAAAAGCCACCTGTCTTTGTCCATTGAATATTGTTATATGGGAGTAGACTGTAGAGGAGAAAAAGTGACAAAACACAATCAGAGCCAGAAAAAGGAGGAAGACGTGAGGTAGAATTAAGCAACCTACATATTGGCACTAATTAATAGATGGGTTGGTAATTCAAGAATTCATTATAAAAAAATAACTTTCACAATCAATTATTACAAATATTGTATAAGATTATTATTATAATATTATTGCTTTGAATGTTTGTACCTCGTCAGCTCTTATCAGTGGTTGCTACAATCCTGGAGAGAAATAGAGAGCTTCAATTCCAACACAAGTTAATATGGATGAGGTGAGCAATACAATTGTCATACTTTTGTTGTGCACATCGTACCTGTGAAATTTTTTGTCATAATATTTTTTTGAAATGAAGGCCTGTATTCTGAATCAGAGACTGAGTCTGTATGAGTTGAAGTTTGTGTGATCCTTTGAACT
>CALNVZ010003014.1:6158932-6185850 GCA_940671915.1 Paracentrotus lividus | reverse complement strand
GTTGATCAGCCATCCTATCAATCCTAGCGAGATCAAAGCTCTGATCTTTGACCGTTGCCAGCTTATTATTAATGAATACATTCCCATCCCTCAGATCACTATCGGTGTGTTCGGTCATGAAGAGGAGCTGATCAGTCGTCCTATCAATCCTAGCGAGATCACAGCTCTCATCTTTGACCATTGCCAGCGTTACGATGTCCAAGAGGCAGTCATGCAGCAGTTTACCTTTATATAAGTGAATAACATGTACATGTACTTGAAGCACTGATGAATGAAATCGATGAATACATTCTCATCCCTCAGATCACTATCGGTGTGTTTGGTCATGAAGAGGAGCTGATCAGTCGTCCTATCAATCCCAGCGAGATCAAAGCTCTGATCTTTGACCGTTGCCAGCGTTACGACGTCCGAGAGGCCGTTATGCAGCAAGAGATGGTCATTGCTCTAGGCAAGCTCATATCAACCAGGAAAGATCTCTTCAAGAGTGTACTCAAGATTAGAGTAGGGTAAGAGGAATTATGTCTTGTGTTTTACTTCATTCTTCTCCCACAAATGCCAACTGTCCCAATTTAATAGGGACAGTCCTTTTTTGGGGGAAAAGATCATTTTTAATTAGGACAACTTTATTTCCTTATTTTTGTAAAAAATATATCTATAGCATTGTATAGGAAATTTATGAATGTCACTATTTTTGACATTGTCCCTATTTTAACTTGCAGCGTTGGCGTCATTCTCTTGTTTCTCCTCCTTCCTTTTTAGTACTTCTTGTCCTCATATTCTTCTTTCTTAAAAAAAAAAAGAAAATGATAGTCCCACATGTATACTTTGGATTTACTTCTTCGTTTCCTTTTTTTTGTTGGGTGGAGGGTTTTGTTCCACTTCTCTTCTTCCTCTTCTTTTTTTATCCTCATATTCTTCAAGTTTGTTTTCTGTTTTTTCTTCCCCTTTTTTTAGTTTTCCTTTATCTTCTTCTTGATCTTCATTAACATTGAGTGTCTACTTTTTCAGGTGCTTTGCCTGATATGTGTGTTTTTGGAGAAAGAAAAAGAAGAATTATTCACTCACTATTTTATGATATATATTTTAGATGGCTGTTACATGCAATGAAGTCTGAACTGGAGATTGAATGGAAAGAAACAGTGGTAAGTCAGAAATTGTGTGACACCTGTTTGTAGACATTAGTTTACTTTATCTCATGTTTAGTTTGTTGTATGTTTGTAATTTTTCAAGTTGGACATGAATATGCTCTCATGACTATTTAGGAATTCTTCCTGAAGTTTGACTGTATTTCCCATAATCTCAATTAGATTCTTGATGAAATATACTTCACAATAAAATTGTTTGATAATAATAGTTAGATCAATCTTTATCTGCATATTTCAAATTTAGCTAGTTTGATAACAAATGATTTTAGCATCCTTTATTTTGGCTCTTGATATTCAAATCATTTGTAAAGCCGTACGTAACATACAAGCAGATTTTTGTAAATGCCCCATTGGACAGGTGATGTGTAGCGACCTAAAAAAAAGAAGGGTATATAAGTCCAGATTGTTTTCATCATTTTGCAGCCGATCCACAGCCTGACACCAACCCGTCTCAAAGATCTCATGTGTCATGTCTTGGAGATCAAGATGACGACCCTTTCCAATCGGACCTGGCTCCAGAGACGACAGTTCAGTGGTGCTCTCAACAGAACTCCTGTACGCTTCTATGACAAAGGTGAGATCTAATAGCACAAGCATCACTTGATTAGATACCCCAACCCTAACCCTTACCCTACTTTCCTTCTAATTTGGAATTAGAAATAAGTCAGAGGTGACAAATTATGTGCATTTATGCTTCTGCTATTAATTCCCTTTTATGCATTGAGCAATTGTTCGCATGCTTTCATATACATTTTCACAAAATATATTCCCAATTCGGTCTATAAAATAGCTTATTGTCATTCTTGCTTTTTTTCCCCTTTCTTTTTGGTTAAAAGGGGAATACTTTACCTGATGCTTTCAGGAGCCTTTTTTATCTGTTTGTGATTAAGTGTTTTATTAAAGTATTTTATTAATAAAACATAAATATATCCTGGATTTTGTACAGTTTGGAACATCCTCGGGCGGACACCATCTGGTCTGAGTATTGCTAACTACTACCTTCCCCAGCAACCTACACTGTCTGATATGACCCAGACTGATCTCAACTTTGCTCTCCGGATCGAGGAAATGTTTGGACGCATCTCTCATCCAGAGTATCGTCAACTCATGGTGGAGGTAGGCTAGACTTTTAGACTCAAACCTCTCTCTCTTGTTAACTGGTCTGACTACCTGTATGTAAAAGGTGACCGTTCTATAAGGCCAACTAGGCGATTCCATGCCGTGTCGTACAGGACATTGTGACAACATATAACATCTTTTTGACATGGAAATATAAGATTATTTTCTTGGTTGATGGTGATCCTCAAGAGTACCAGAAGGGGCACAAGACTTAACTTGACGCGATTACACATCCTTTACAATTTAAACTAGTGTGTTGTACGGGACACAAAAATAAAAGACAAAACAAAGAGACAAAAACAACAAATTCATAGAATCGCCCAACTGTCTATTTAAAAGCCACCTGTCTTGTTCCATTGAAATATTGTTATAATGGGAGTAGACTGTAGAGGAGAAAAAGTGACAAAACACAATCAGAGCCAGAAAAAGGAGGACAGACGTGAGGTAGAATTAAGCAACCTACATATTGGCACTAATTAATAGATGGTGTGTAATTCCAAGAATTCATTATAAAAAAATAACTTTCACAAATCAATTAATTACAAATATTGTATAAGATTATTATTATAATATTATTGCTTGAATGTTTGTACCTCGTCAGCTCTTATCAGTGGTTGCTACAATCCTGGAGAGAAATAGAGAGCTTCAATTCCAACACACAGTTAATATGGATGAGGTGAGCAATACAATTGTCATACTTTTGTTGTGCACATCGTACCTGTAGAAATTTTTTGTCATAAATATCTTTTATGAAAAATGAAGGCCTGTATTCTGAATCAGAGACTGAGTCTGTATGAGTTGAAGTTTGTGTGATCCTTTTGACTGATACATCAGACAAAAAGATCGCACAATAGCACCGCCAGTCTTCAGTTTGGAATACAGGCCAATAAGTTTACATGTTGCCATTTTTTTTTCAAAAATCTGCTCATTATTAAAACCGAAAATGTCTGTATACTTGTTCTCCTCTTTCCCCCATGCCAACAATTGACAGTAGGGTTAAAGCTAGTCATTTATTAGTGAAGTGATATAGAATCAAAACAGGCCAATAATAACATAAAGGGAATTCATATTGGTTATACGACTAAATTCTGTAGTCTTAATCTGCTCTAATATTGTATTCATGGTTTTATTTTGTAGTACGTACATGAGGCGTTTGGGTTGTACCGAGCAGATCACATGAAAGGGACGAACCACAACCCTGATGACCTGACCCCATTCTACAACCTACCCCTCTCGGGGAAGAAAAGCACCTCTAACTACCTGGCTAGGGTGGTTACTAGTCATCTCCTAGATTCTTCACCAGCCGTTGGAGCAGCAGATGATGAATCATGTTCTGTGTCATAGAATGGATTGTCTAAGACTGCATTTATTAGAAGAGACTGGATGTTCAAGTCTATTCTTTGTCTACTAGTTATCTCCTAGACACTTCACTAGCCATTGGAACAGCCGATGATTAATTTCGTTTTGTGTCATAGAATGGACTATCTGAGATTGCATTTTAAGAAGAGACTGGATGATTAAGTCTATTCTTGGTCTACTAGAATGGACCGTCCAGGATTGCATTTATTCCTTGTCTACTGTGTCGTAGAATGGATTTTCCAAGATTGATTTATTAAAAAAGCCTGGATGTTGAAGTTTATTCTTGGTCTACTATGTCATAGAATGGACCCTCTAGGATTGCATTTATTTCTCATCTACTGTGTCGTAGAATGGAGTGTCCAAGATTGCATTTATTAGCAGAGACGGGATGTCAAAGTCTATTCTTGGTCTACTGTGTCATAGAATGGGCTGTCAAAGATTGCATTTATTAGGAGAGACTGGATGTTCAAGTCTATTCTTTGTCTACTAGTTATCTCCTAGACACTTCACCAGCCGTTGGAGCAGCAGATGATGAATCATGTTCTGTGTCATAGAATGGATTGTCTAAGACTGCATTTATTAGAAGAGACTGGATGTTCAAGTCTATTCTTTGTCTACTAGTTATCTCCTAGACACTTCACTAGCCATTGGAACAGCCGATGATTAATTTCGTTTTGTGTCATAGAATGGACTATCTGAGATGGAATGTCTTAGAAGAGACTGGATTTTCAAGTCTAATCTTTATAGTCTACTTGATAATCACAAGCTTAGACTTTTGGAAAGTTATCAATGTATTGGAATATAGTGTAATGGAATTTTAGAGTGCAATAATACATTTGTCTAATCTAGGTTTTTGACTAGGCCATTGTACATGTGTGATTTTGGTTTTCTTTATGAAGCTTAGAATTATATCTACATGTACTGCCAGACCATGGAACTCTATGTTCAGTGGACTTTATTGCCTGTATTAAGATACAAAGACTGAATTTGTATGAGTTCAAGTTTGTATAATGCTATCTTTTTGTCTGATCAGACAAAAGGATCGCACAATAGCACTGCACAAACTTGAACTCATACAAATTTAGTCTTCGGTCTAGAATGTGAGCCATTGATTTCATATTTAATCCGCCTATTATAATCGAATGACTAACTTCAGCCTGGAACAAATAATATACTTTACGTAATACCTTATTGTATATGGTAACCATAACTATACATCTTTGACCAAAAGCCTAGAGTAAGTCACATACACCAACTCTTATCACTATATCATGGTATTTTTAAAAAACTGTATCCAAGCCAAATCAGAGCTGCCAACCATAACAAAATATTCATAATTCTTTCTAAAATATGACAGGAATATGAAATTACGAAAAGGCATCATGAAATATTTTGAATTTTACTGTATGTGTTATGCAATATGTTCACATAATTATATCTACAGTGCGTCCTAAAAAGAACTATATACTTTTTAAATAGCTACCAAATAAAAAAAAGTCGAAGCAAAAATCAATGATATGAAAACAAAACTGAAACATTACATTTTTGCGTAATATTGATTGTTTATTTGGGACTCTGTTAGCCGACATTAATTTTGACCCGTATATGGCGGTCCATAACCAGGTGATAAATGAATAGCAAATTCCTGCGCAGGCTGATTTTTGTGTCCTTTACAAAAGTGGGCATTGCTCACTGAAGTATGCATTATTTTCAGAATGTTTTGTGTCATAATGATAGTTGAGGATATGAGCTTGTTCTACATATAAAACTTTTCCCCAAGAGTCTTATATTCTTTTATTTGGTAGCCATTTCAAAAGTGTATAGTTCTTTTTGGGACGCACTGTATTGTACTCAGCCAGCTAATGCAAGACTATAGTCAATTACATGATCTTTCCATGCCAGCAGTGCTCTGAACATGTGCATCATGCTTTTACTGTGCTGCAGCAGTCCCGTAACTATGGCAGGATGAGTTGCTGCTAACGATATTGATGTTTTTTTTTTCTTTTCCAAATTACAAATTGTGAAGGGAAATATGAATTTTAGAGGTCCTTATTGTGCTTCCAAAGGTTTTCTGCTCTGCCGGCCATATGTATAAAAACAAGTTATCACCAAGATTTTTACTGCCAATTGCAATATACTGTACATTATAGCTTTTATTTGTTTGATTGTGTGGGGAAAACCTTTATTACATGAGTAATAACTTGCTTTTATGCACATGTAATAATAGGTAAGCTGATGTATAAATTATGGTAAGGAAACTATACTAAATATTGTCAGTACTGTTACTGTATAAGTACAATGTCATGTATTATATAGCTAAAGATGGCATGAAATTGTATATTTCTTAAAATTTCACAGAATAAGAAGACATTATTCAAGAGGAATCAAACCCAAGGAGAAGATCAATAATTAGAAACAGTTGTCAGAATAGCTGATTTTGTAGACAGCTTCACATGAGCTCAGAAAATTTGTGTTGAAACAAGTAGAGTCGTCCGCAACATCAAGCATTTTGAAAATAATTTTCTATTTGAGGAAGTACAAGACTATTTTTGACTGATTTTGTCCATAATTTCACTCTTTCCGATGAGATTGATCCTTGGGTTTGAGTACCACCTTTCTACTAGTTAAGATTTTTAATGAATGAAAAAAATCAGACTGTTTTCCAGATATAGACGTAGGCTTACTTATATTAATGGAATCATGATGTTGCTTGTAAAAAAGATTATTTATTCTCCTGAAAAAAAAAATACAAGAGTGTTAATACAAAATATGAATTTCAGACTCTTTCTTTGAATGTCAAATCTACTTTATGAACTAAGATGGAATCATTATTTTATACAACTATATTGAACATAAATAACAAATTCAAAACATCATTGGGAATATTGGTCTCTATTATTATAGTACTGTTAAATTTTCATATGGGCATTTTATGCTCTGAAACTTATGAACAAAATTGCACTAATTTTGTCTTCACACAATTAAAACAGCTCATTATACAACATATCAATAAAAAAAAATAGTTACTAAATTTAATTTTAGATATGCTTAGAGCATAATAGTAAGTCCCTTTGTGCTTTACAAGATATAACAGAGGTCATTTATACTATTCAGAAATACATAGTAAACTAATTGCATCTTGGTTAAAGGGGAATCCAACCCAAGGAGAGAATCAACCTTACAGTAAAGAGGAAAATGAGAGGAGCAATTTAAAAAAAAGTTTCATCAAAATCGGTTATAAAATAAGAGAGTTATGGAAGTTTGAAAAGTCTAGTTGTTCCTTCTATGGGGATCCTCAAATTGGCATCATCGGCTTCAAAAATGGCCGATCTTATGGACAACTCTCCATTCATTTTGTACACAAAATTTCAGATTTTCCCCATTTTCTTTCAAAATTTGTCTTCTTTACTTCTGAGCTCAAAATATGTCATGGGAAAATATATTTGACACAACATATGTTGAGCTCAGAAGGATGTAAGATATATTTTGAAAGAAAATGGGGAAAATCTGAAATTTTGTGTACAAAATGAATGGAGAGTTGTCCATGAGATCGGCCATTTTGAAGCCGATGATACCAATTTGAGGATCCCCATAGAAGGAACAACTAGACTTTTCAAACTTCTATAACTCTCTTATTTTATAACCGATTTTGATGAAACTTTTTTTAGATTGCTCTTCTCATTTTCCTCTTTCCTGTAAGGTGGATTCCCCTTTAACTCATAAATGGTATACATGTACATGTAGCTTCAAGTATTTACAAACATCAACATATCTTTTGATTGAAGTAATACAAACTAATTCTAAGTACGGTTTTGAATAACACTACCGAGTGAGTCAAGAAAAAACTTTACACGTAGAAAAATGTCCAAAAAAAAAAAAAAAATTTATAAACCCCAAATTACTATACATATTCTGAGAGAGTAACTCCTCCCGCTTGAACACAACGCATTGTTTGTGAACATGTAAATTTCGAATTGTACATGGATGGGGGATGAAAAAAAAGCAACTCCATGATGAATAAAAAATGTTTTGAGCCATAATTTGGCAAGGGTGTTGCTACAGTTATTGAATTTTGTTGTTTTGATATTACACAAAAAAGGTACCTCTCAGTATATGTATAATAATTTGCAGTTTATAAATTGGTTTTCTTTTTATTGACACTTTTCTAGGTGTATAGTTTTTGTAATTCTCCTGTCTATTTCAAAAATTATTCTCAATTTTCACCATATATATACAAAAATTACACATTGTGTTAAATCTCTATAAATGAATTGAACACAATTTCTTCAATATTATAATGTGCAGATTTCAATGAGATACTAATTGTGAATACCTAATACTAGTAATTATTTTGTAATACCAAGAAAAATAATATTCCATACCTACTGCAATAAAATCATAGGAATATTGCTCTACCTCTTGAATGCTTTCTAGGTTAAGTATTTAGGCTATTATTGTCAGAAACATTTGGTGCAAATTGCCATGGTTTCATTCTAAAATAATGTAGTCTTCAACAGGCACATTCCTGCAAGGCATATGTGATTCATCATATCAAAATAAGATGCAAGTCAATGAGCACTTTGAGTCAATAATCAGAAATGTCTATTAGGGTAAAATACTTTTATATTTTCTGAATCTTCAGTGTTTCATGTGTGCTCTATTAACAAAGATTTGAGTAAGAACGATAAAGGGAAAGCATATAAAATTTGATAATTTTGCAGATTTCCTCAACTCGACTTGTGTCTCATTTTTTATATGATGGATCACATATATTGTGCATCACTTCAATTTTTTGGGTGTATTTACAAAATTAAATAATCAACAGCCGATATCTCTTGTAACATTGTACTTCAATCATTCAGTTGGGTATCAATTTCATAATACTTGCACCAACAATTTTTTGTGAGAATTGAAAATTTATAGAAATATTTAACTAAACGATGAATCCACCTGCAGGAAAGAATAAGGATTGAACATTAGATCTACAAATGAGATCCCAGGATAACTACAATGTTTGAATGAGGTTTTAATCACTTTGAAATAGAAGCACGTTAATTAATGCATGTTGTTGAAGATCGTACATGCACAAAGTCCCTTTCGTAATGATTGTGTAAATTATTGAAACTATTTTACAATACAGTGAACTCCCATTATAAGAAGGTGCTTGGGACCAAGCCAATTAAAGGGATTTGGTAACTTTCAAAAACAAGAGCAATTCGGTCAAGATTAATAAAATTATATTGTTCCAACAGTAAAAACAAACTACTGAAAGTTTCAGATCCAATGGAAGTCATTAAGTCATTAAACCAATGAAGTCTTAAAACAATGTAACAAACAATGCCAAGCATACAGCCGTACACAAGTACCCTCTGTTGCTAGCTCAGCAGGTCACTAGAGATGGGGTGTATGTTGTGCTATTTGGAAAAGCACTTGGTTTTAAAAACCATTCGGTTTATAAAATTTGAGTATGAAATCATTGATACCTTGAAGGTGAAGCAAGCAATTATCTTGCGATTTTGAAGAGATACCAGACTAACCTAAGTGTTTATAATTATGTTGGCAAAATAAGCTAAATCAAATAAAATGTGATTTGAATATCATTCAATGTTACTGCATCCCTTTAACTCATGATAATGCAATCTCGTTGTCTAAATATAAAGGCACTTTAACATATGTGCACGTGCAGGAGAATCACCTTGTTACAGATGTATTTGACATGACACAATTTATAAGTATACCTTTAATCGAATCTATGTGTTGGGTACAACTATAAACAGGCTTGCTAATTTGAACCACATAACAGTTTGTTTATAGATATTTATCACCTTTAAATTTCTAATTTTTGTTTACTTTTTTATATAAATCATTTAGTACTACACAAAAAAAAACTACAGCCTTCAGGTCTTAGAGCGGTTGGTTATTCAGGAATTTCATTATCATATCATATGCCTGTGCTGGCCTCCACTGTGGTACCATATGACCCGACCCTTTCACCGTAGCAACCGTCACATTCAGGAACTCGTGCACGAATCCCGCCACCTGCGAGTCCACCTTCCAAGCTCGGCGCTGTGTCTTCTCCGCCATGCCCAAGTCTTTGACAAACCATTGGGCGCTCAAGAAGTTACACTGAATGTCCACATCACCATTATAAAACAGTCCTCTATATTTTTGGAGCATAGAGGTGATCTGCGGCTTCACAGTCTGATATTGCATGGTGTAGGTACCGTGTATATCCACGCTGTTGGCAAGAATGTAGAGAATCATCGTTTAAACCAAATTCCATTGAAAATGATGTTTACAAGTTTGTTTTGTACCTAGATTCAAATAGTTGCCCTGATGGTATGTAAATGGTATATTGCTGGATCTATTTGATATGCTTGAAGCCCAAAATATTTTCATTCACTCTAGTGCAATCTGGAAACTTGTGTGTGTGTACTCTCTAATTACAGATTGGGAATTCTGTTGCACATTTAGATTATGGAGGTTTAACACAGTTTACTAATTTCTCCTTTATATAAACGATATTCATGACAAAGTTAGAAGTACCACCAAACTTTTTGCTGATGACTGCCTATTATATCGCCCATTAAAATCAGCAAATGACCCAGATATTCTCCAGAAAGATCTTGATGAAATGGTCAAATGGTCTCAAATATGGGGCATGAAATTTAACCCCAAGAAATGTGAATCAATGCGTGTCACAAGGAAGAAGAAACCAGGTGAAGCTTCGTATAACATCCTCGGTGTCACCTTGGACAACGTAAGCAGATCAAATACCTCGCCATTACTATACAAAACGATCTTCGATGGAATGGCCAAACTCATCTTGCAACTACCAAGGCTATGGGAGTTTTGAGCTTCCTTAGACGGAACTTTCATCATTGCTCAACCCCTGTTAAAGAGAGACTTTACCTTACTCTTGTTAGGCCTAATCTAGATTATGCAACAGCTGCATGGGATCCTTATACATCCAAAAACATCTCTTCTATCGAACGAGTCCAGAGACAGGCAGCCAGATTTGTAACAAACACATACGAGCGAGAAGCAAGTGTCACCCAACTTCTAGACTCGCTCAACTGGAACTGCCTCCAAGAGAGACGTGAAGCTCATCGTTTAAGCTGTTTCTTCAAGATGCTTCATGGCAAGTTAGATTTAGACTTCCAAGCAAATACTAAACCTAAACCAGACAGGAACAGACGTGGCCACTCTTCCCAGTTCGAGGTACCATCTTCAAAGCTCGATGTGTACAAGAACTCTTTTTTCCCTCGCACAACCACGTCATGAAATAGCCTTGATCCTTCCCTGGTATGTCTACCTGATGCAGATAAATTCAAAGCTGCAATTTTAAAAACCCCTTAAATCCAACCTCAACCACCGCAACCTCCAGTTAAAATTCCAGCAGGAGTATTTTGGAGGAACAACTACCAAGTACCAAGTACTAGTGTGTTAATTTGGGCAATTCCTAGGAATTCATTAGAATGGAAAATTAATATATTTTCTGTTCCTTACAACGATATAAGAGGGATATGTAGATAGAGCCAGCCACCATTACCACTGTTAAAACACAATCGCGACATCAAGGAATACCAACATTTTCTAAATACATAATATAATAGTAATTATTCCGTGATGAAGTAGAGGGACATTTTTATTGGGACACGCTGTACTTACCTACAAACTGTCCATGGTTGCACAGAGTCAGGGATATGGAGAGCCAGCCTGACATCATCTCGGCTCAGGTATGCTGTCTCAGCAGTGGAATTGATGCAGTTTGGCCCATATTTTGGGGAACTTAGAAATCCATGGGATGCATGATGAGTAGAGCTGTACGACCCATTAGCGTGAAGCTGCAACATTATAAATATAATAAAACATAATATCTTTTCTTTTGTAGTAGTCAAAACTACTCAAATGAAATTTGTTTTACAAATTAGACTAATTCCCTAGTATTAATAGACATATTTTCAGAACTTAGGTATGTATACATACGCAATAACAAGAACCAAAGTTTGTCAATACATAGTCTCTCCTTTAAAGATTGGGTACATTATAAATAAATCTTAAATACTTTTTCACATTTTGAAATTCTTTTAAAATAGAATCGCTATAATAATACGCTAAGAAAATCGAGGAGTGATCGTTTACCCCGCATCTCCTCCTCCGATCCGCCTCGCCGAGACCCCACTTTTGGCCCACGGGTCGGGTCGGACGCCCGTCCCTGTCACGTCGCATTTTCAGCCCGCATCGACCTCCGGTTCGACGACGATATGCTTAAACCCAAGAAGACAAGCCCAGAGGGAGTAAAATCAACTTTTAAAATAGCTACCTAGGCCTATGGACCGAGACAGCATGCAGTGCCATGAGCCATTTGACCTCCCTGCGAAAATTTCGCAATAGTTTCCGTCGAAAGTGTCCCTGTCTCCTTTCAAGACTGGACCAGTATTTCACGGCTCCGTCCAACGCGCTTTATATGCAAGGTGTGTGCCAACCCGTTGTCACGCCGATGATGAAGAAAGAAAAACGTCTGAACGGTTAGTCTTTCATTTCCGATAAGGGAGATAATCCCCTGCCGATTTCATTTTGAGGAAAAAACCCAGATTGATCAGTGATTGAAATCACAATTCAAAATTGGTATAGTTGAATTCTACGTTAAAAGTTCTCCTAAAAGAGCAAACATTTTTCGAAATGCGACACTTTTTAAAGCAGTATTTTTGAAGAACCGTGTCCAATTTTTATTTAATTTGCCGTGTTAGGATATGCAGAATAGACACACCTGTCAGTGTCCGATGGCCTTTGTTTACTCTTGGGATAACAACCTAGCTTCTTGGTTGGTGCGACCGAGTAATCTAGCTCTCCCGCGCTGTCCTAGGGGATTATCGGATTAACGTACTATAGAGAGTTGATTGACTCAGTATTTATGATTTTGTTGAAAATCAATAAAGGGTATATCTTTCGATTTAGGAGTGCAAAATTCAAACTCCAAATGAAAAATTACATAAAATTGATGTGTTTTTGATCTGAAAAGGAGCTTTATTTCTGAAACTGAGATTTTTCTACAAGGAAGGAACAAGGAAACCTGATTATTTATAACTATTATAACTATATTGAATCTGGGTATAAAACGGATTGGCCAAGAGGGAGAGATCGAAATGATGTTTGCTTTATTTTGTTGTTGATTTTGGATAATAAAAGATGGGCATGTAGAACACACACACAAACAAAATTAAATTCAAAAAGGGGGAACAAAAATAAAGGAAATTTACATATTCGGAGAAGAATCATTATACGAGGGGAATATTAATGAATAATTGCAAATAAATCCGCGTGAACAACAATTTAGGAAAAGAAAATAGACGAATGGAACAACCAGAAGACGGAAAGAGACCTGCTCAGCAAAGAAAAGCGGCATCTGAATAACGGAAATTGTTCAAACAAAACATAGTAAACAATATGGTTCATAATATTTGGAGTAACTTTCGGGTAGAGAAGGCAGAGAATGGTGCTCTCTAAAAAGGGGTCGAATTTGACCCATTCTTGCTCATTTGTGTTCATTGGGTTGGTTCGTCGGTTGGTTGTGAAAAAAAAAAACAATCACGTACGAGTCAAATGTTTTGGGCGTAAGTTTTAGGTCGAACATATATACTACGGGTCAATAAAATTGCTTTTTGTTTCGGGGTCAATAAGTTGATAAGAGTCTTTCTTTTTTAACAGAATAAAGAGTAATTTAAAAAAAAAGACTCTTAATTCATTTCTTAGAGTGTAGGGAAAGCAAAGAAAGAGAGCACGACTGTGATAAAAATGAGGTGAATTGATTGATGTGAAATTTTAATTAAAGTACCCCCTCTTTGTAGAAATAAAGGAAAAAGAAAAAAATAATCTTATAATTCTAACTTGATTTTTAATCTGCATGTCATTATCAACCTACTCCTTCTTTTTATATCATTTTCGCTCAGAGGGCTTGAGCAAAAAGTAAAAAGCTTTAAGTTGATGGTTACAGATGGTGGACAGTCGCGGATACAGTAGGGGCGCCTAGCCCCCCCCCCCCCCAGCTCCCCCAGCAAAAAGAAAATCTACAGATATACCATTCGAATCCTACCCCTATGCTAACCTTTTTGATGGCCGAAGGCCAAAATGTTTTAGCACGAACCCCCCCCCCCCTGAAATTCTGGATCTGTTCGGGCATATAAAAAAACACTTTTTTCAAACGGTCAGATAGGGTGGACCCGCTAGCTGCCCGGCGCGTAGCGCCGGGTGCAGCTAGTGAAAAATAATATCATAAAACACATATATGAGATCGACAATCTTTGTAAATGTGCATTCTGTTAATAAAAAGATGGGGGTCCAAGAAATTGGCTATATTTTTCTTTTCAATATAAAGATACTTTATAGACACGGATGGGGAGGAATTTTTTTTTTATATAGTTCTGTATCCTAGATTAGCTAAATCTATGGAATGATTATTAGGAAGGCCTACATGAAATATACTAAAGTGCACATTTTTGCCAGGACTGACTCTCAAAATTCACACAAACTTCAGTATCTACAATGTGCGAGTGTTTTAATGAAAAAAAAATTGAATTCACTCACTTTTCTTAATGGTCTATCTGGTGTCTTGTAGCGTATCCTCAGTGCACTCCATAGATCAAACCTGTACCTCTCTGATTGGGTTGGAATTCCCCCTGCACAATCTTGATAGATGGAATAGGTGTTGATTCCACTGTTTGCTATGAATGACTGGGCTATATCATACTGAGAAAACAAAATGAATATATTTTTCACTTGACTTTAAACACCTGAAAATTGCTGTGTTATTTCATACTGAAAAATAAAACATCAAAACATAGAAAGTCACTTGAAAAATACTAACAAGAAAAATACCCAAAATCATAAGCTGTATAATGATGGTTTTCACAAAACATTCTAAGAAATCAAGTGGCTCTTAAAGCAGGTACATCAATATATATTTGTTTTCATGATCCATCATGCACGATTGCGATTTGTTAATTTATTAAATAAACATGTTTACAGAACATTTATATTATTTGAATATGATGGAATATTACCATATATGTAATAAACTCAATTTACATGTATTATTATTATATACTTACTGCATCGCTGCATTGCTGGTCAGTCGACTGGAAAAATTTGCAAACTCCATCTTTACAACAATGTGTCTGTAGATCATTCCACACACTGAAACAAATATCATAAAGATAGATTGAATTGCACTTAGAATTGATTGGGATCAGAAGTTTACATACACCTTGTCAATACCCCCAAATTAGCTCCTGAAGTAAATCACAAAAACTGATATATCTATCACAAATATTTTGTGCCATCATGATTAATTTGGTATCAAACAAAGAAGCTTATCATGCTCTTTATTCCCACTGGCATGTCATGTCATCTAAAGTTGATTTATTTTGAAAAAAACTTCACATCTGAGAAAAGCTTTGTGGCAATCTTGGCCAAAACATTTCATATTTTAGGATCATTATATCTCACCATGAGCAGTTCAGATAAAACTTTTTTTGTTTGTTAAAACATGTAAGAATAATCAGAGATTTAACAATTACATACATACATGGTATAAATTTTTGCATAAATATGACTTTTTTGTACAAAGTAATTTACACCATATATATAGTTCAGTCCCATTGACATGCTCTTCAAATATGTTTTCAGATTGAATGAACGGTTTCTTTATGCAGATCAAATACACTACCCAGAACTGAAATTTTCATGAGGTTTTGATTTTTTTTACAAATGCTTCGTTAAAACTTCCACTGCAATTATAAACATTATATTCTTAGTAATTAAAAAGTAAGCCCTCACAAAATTTTCATACAGTAATGGGTAAAGAGAGCAATCGACTTACTCCTGGTCAATAAGTGCATGGTAGTAGGCATAGAACACTGCAGAATTCTGGTTGGTTGTTAGGTTTAGAAGACCATTTCCAATAGCAAAACCCTGTAAAATAAATAGATTTTAGACATGATTCATTTTTTATATATCACTTATGTAAAAAAATATTTGAAAGTGTGAATAGGGGGTGAAGACTTATAGGCCCATATTCACAAAGGTGTTCTGACTTAAGCCATATCTTAAATCCATGGTTTAACTACCGGTATGTGACACAATCTGTCTATGTTGTTATGTTCCTTCTAAGTTTTCTCTATTCTGTAATCATGCTTTAATGGTTAGGAAAACTTTTGTCCTTATCTTTCCCAGACAGTTTTGAATAGTTTCAGTACCTAAGATTTTGGTAAATTAAACATCTACTGTTTGAGATTGTGTCACATTTTGCTACCCATAGTTAAACCCCAGATTTAAGCCATGGCTGAACTTAGAAAACCTTTGTGAATATGGGCCATTTAATCTACAAATCTTCATTTCATCTATGTATTTCGAATTATCTCACCTGCATAATGGTGCTTCCATTTATTATCTGAAATTTCAGACATAGTTCTTTGTTTTGAAATATAATCTATGTGGAATAATACATATGTACTTTCCCTTCTATAATAATGATAAATTCTAGCTTTATTTCCTATAAATAACGAAGAAACATGTATATATATGTGTATATAAATACGACTTTCTTATTACAACTCAATGTTGAGGCGTACCCAACACAAGCCAAGCTTTAGGGGTTCTCGCCCCCTTCATTCTCATTTGATAATTCTTTTTGTATACTGTATCCGTTTAAGATGTTATTCAATGTATATATTTTTTATTTATTAACAAAATAAATGTGATTTTTCAATCAATCTACCAATTTCTATTCTTCTCACCTGCATCTTAATGGTGTTGTTCCCATTCATTATCTTCATGGCCAGGGTTGGGAGATAGATACCTGCATAGCTCTCACCAGTAAGGTAGAAGGTGTTGTTCAGGTATTCAGGAAACTTGACAAAGAAGTTCTGGAGAGCCATGTAGTTGTCCTCCGCTGTCTATAGGGAAAATTACACAGTCTTGTTTATTTTTGTTATCAGAGTGTGATGATAATCAATAATATTGCTTTATTTACCCAGGGAAGCCACTTCAGTTCTTAGCAACTGTTTTCCCAGCAGACCCTGTATAACGTTATATGCAGGCAGCTAAAGTACTATTTTTGCAAGTCTTTTATGACCCCCCCCCCCCCCTCTTTTGGGAAATCATTATTAGACCATACCATATGGGAACTTGTTAGAAAAGCAGTCTAATAATAATTTTTGAGGAGCTCTCTATATTTCATTCATTATTATTTTGCAAGTTTTGCTATAATTACACTGTTCTGTACTTACAGGTAGGCTTTCTGTGATACTTTACAGGCTGTTGTTTATAGGATTTTATGAACAAATTAAATTACACTGTACTTTCATGCTTAAAGTAATTTCCTTCTTTATAGATTAATGATAACATATGACTATTAGAAATAGCTTGATTTTAACAAAACCTATATAATATGGAAATTGTACACTTCTATTTCTACTTCTACTATGTTGTCAAAATATCCTGTACAACAAAACATGGAATTGCCCTTTCCAAATTAGAAAAAAAAAATTACAAAAAACAGAAATAATTAAATAATATTTAACTAAATTTTTACTCTATTTCACTGTTTTCGAGTCGAAAAGGCCGGTAATGTAACACCACGTATTATTAGGGGAGATTCATGCCAGCAGGAAAGGCTGACATGAATACTAATGATAAACAGGGCCGGTGCACAGAATCTATCCACCCTTTTAAAATTATCATAATTATGTAATGTGAGGTCACTCTTTAGTACTCACATTACTATGTTAGTTCACTCATTGTGACTCACATTATCAGTTCATTCAAATCCAAATCCATTCATCTATCTTTATTGTTTATGTTTATTTTATCTTTCCCATCCCCCATAGCCCTGACTGTGCACTGGCCCTGCATGTCACATTCCCAACACACTTCTACATGGTCATGGATTGCGATATATACCCTACCTACATCTAAAACATTTTGGTCACAGTTAGTAAAATGATCTCACGTATAGCCACAGAGTAGTGGTATAGATTGTTATTCAAATCATTAAAACATGCATATTCACAAGCTGTCTACATAAATTAAGGAATTTGAATGTGAGTTCAGTACAGAAATAACAAAGAGAAAAAATTACTCCACCTGATACTGGTATGAAGGAAAGGAGAAAATACAATACATGTAGATTGACAATGGTGGGCATAAACAATTCAAATTCATTCAAATTCATGCACCCTCTTTAACAATGTAGCTATTATAGGAATGACACAAATGATTCCCAAGGTTTGCCTGTAGTACTATTGTATGAATAGACCAGTTCACAAAGTAATTACAATTCATGGATGATTCTATCCAGGGGACATAAAAACGAGGCTTTAAACAACCTGTTATTTAAGGTTGAACAACAATATTTGGAATCCAGTTTGCATAAATTAGCTGTTTCTATGACAGGCAATTCTCAGGAAAGCTTTGTTTGTCCAGAAAAACAGAAAAACGAAAAGTAAGCTTTAAATCATACAGTGCATCCCAATACACTTTTGAAATGGCTACCATATAAGAAATATGGTTCTTGGGGGAAAGATTTATATGTAGAAAAAGCTAGTGTCCTCAACTATTATATGACACCAAAAAGTCCAAAAATGATGCATGCTTTAGCAATGCCCACAAAAATGAGGCTGCACAAGAATTAGCTATTTATTTAACACCTGCTTCTGGGCCGCCAAAAGGGTCAAAATCAATCATGGAATAAATCAGCTAATTAAGTAAGAAATAAACATTAATACTATGAAAAAATGTAATGGTTAACATTTATGTTTTCATATCCTTGTTTGTATTTTGACTATTGGTTTATTTTGGCCTTGTTCTAAAGCCAATTTATGTCATTGTTGATTTTGACCCTTTTGGCAGTCCATAAGCAGTAAATGAATAGTGAATTCCTGTGCAGCCTCATTTTTTGTGTCCTTGACAAAATTGGGCAATGCTCACTGAAGCATGCATTATTTATGTACTTTTTGGTGTCAAATGACAGTTGAGAATATGAGTGTTTTTTCTATTATTCCCCCAAGAATATACATATATTTCTTTTTTGGTAGACATTTCAAGAGTGAATAGTTTTTCTTGGGATGCAATGTAGTGAGTCTAACCTGGTTCCACTTCTATACCTTGTCATCGTTTGTCTTGGTGTCTCCAGAAGGACTGTAGGAGAAGCCGACTCCAGCAGGGCTCTCTAAGAACAGCACATTGGCCTGTTTATTCCAACTACTAGAGGTACCACGTGGATAGGTGCTGATATACATGTACATTAGATCTACCCTGTTACACCAAATACCCACCCTGGTTCCATTACTATACCTTGTCATCATTTGTCTTGGTGTCTCCAGAAGGACTGTAGGAGAAACCAACTCCAGCAGGGCTCTCTAAGAACAGCACATTGGCCTGTTTATTCCAACTGTACTCATTGAGGTACAGGGTGGCACCGTCATTGTTTACCTGCACAAAAGTATAATTTACTTTTTTATTTATTGATTAAAATATGTTCCAGATCACAGAAATCATAATAGAATAATTCTTTTGCATCTTGTTTCAAATTGAATAAACATGAAGATAGATCCTCTTCTCTGATAATGTTAACACATCAGCAATTCAACAATAGCAGGGTGGCATAATGTACGCTGGTAAATATATGTTGATCATATCACAAGAAAATTATTTCATATTTATTGACTACATATACAGCTTGGGCAATTATTATTTGACCAAACCGTATAGGAGCTAAATGGGAAAGTGGTCTAATAATTATTTCCCAAGCTGTACAGAAATTTATGATGAGAACTATCCCTAGATATATTGATAAGAAACACATGTTTAAATATTTAAAAGAGTTGAACTTAATCTGAAGTGCACACGTAAGGTGGCATGTGAGTGCTCTATTCACATCAATCACTATAATTACAAATGAGAGAATAAATGAATATTCTTTACATGAAATGGGCCTAGCTCAGACAGATATCCATCCAAGGAGCTACAGCCTGGTCCACCATTCAACCATAGGATCAGAGGATCTACAGATGGAGTCCTCTGAGACTCAACGAACCTGGAAAAAAAAAAAAACAACAACAAAACAAGTAGTCATTATGACTTGCTCTGGACCCTGCTAATTACCTCAAAATCAAATTCACAACCCATAGGCACATTGATATGCTTGAAATTGGGGTCGAGAATTGGCTTTTAAAATCCTATTGTAAATTTGTTATATGACAACAGAGGATTGTAAATTGAAGCGCCTCCTTGAGATTCTATGTCATATTTATGTATCAGAAGTTTTCAATGCACGTTTGATTCAATATCCATGAAAATAAAAAATAAAAAAGCACTCCTGATTTTTTGCCGATTATGAAAAACAGTATGATGGAACGCGTTTAGGCGCTGAATAGGCTTCATCACTTTAATACATCTCGCCAGAGTCGCCAACAGACCCGACATAGACATTGGCGCTAGTGTGATGTGCACAAAATCATGCATTTGCCATTTGAAATAGTGTGGGCGATTCCATGCTGTGTCGTACGGGGCATTTTTGACAAATTTGCATCTTTTGGTATGAAAATAAAGAATAATTTCTGATTGATGGTGATCCTCAAGTAGTGACAACAAGGGCACAAGAACCAACACTTTACTTAACTCGATCACATATCATTTACAATTGAAATGGAAAATAGTAGTGTGTCGTACGGGACACAAAAATAACAGAGAAAACAAAGAGACAAAAACAACAACAGCATGGAATCGCCCTGTGACACATGCAGGACTTTAACCCTTCACAATCATGTCAGGACTAGACAGCATTCACATCATGACTAGACTTTATATTGTTAATTATAAATTTCTAAAAATATCTCTTCAAGTCATAAAGAAACCAGAGTTACTACAAGTTGGGGGGGCGTTTCACGAAAACCGTCATAAGTCTAACTCTCTTGACTAAATCGGAGATAGTGATACAACTTGTCCACAAAGTTGGTTCCACGAAGCCCTCTCTGACAAGATCGAGGGACAACAAGCTGATCAAATACTTATGACAGCTCCGAAACCTGTTCATAAATCTTTGTGGAGAGCGCAATTATATATATGGCAAGCGACGCGTTTGGGCGAATTGTATTTGCTGGGACAAGTCTCGTATTTCTCATTTTTGTTCATACCAAAATGTGACAACCTCAGGATTTTAGTCTAATGTGCAGAAAATAAAATGGTTGTTAACAATTGAGTGCTTTTTGCATCCAATACAAGAAATAATATCTAGTAATATATCCAATCAAGAAATAATATTGAGTAAATTGCAAAAGCATTATCAGGCCTACCACTATAAAGCTATATAAAGAGACCCGTAGAGACTACGTTGGTAGTTTAAATCGATCTATTATTCCCAAAATAAGTTATTTGAATAATTTTTTTTTTAAATTACAATGCACTATTAGATTTCTTTTGTCAGCAACAGAAAATTTAGGAAAAAAACCTCAATCTAGCTCCATTTTCAGCTAGCATACTTTTTATAGTCTGATATTACGAAAACTATCAAATTAGCGCATCCGGGCCGGTACCCATCTCATGTTCTGACGTGGTCGTGGTCTTATTAATTTCATGATTGACACCTTCTAATAATATAGTGCAGTAAGAAACAGTTGTGCGTTTTTAATACATATTATATAAATATAACATAATTTTATGAGTTTCATTCGTTTATTGACCGATTTTATCACTTCATTTTCGATTAATATTGAAAAATCTTGCTAAAGCCGAAATTCTAAATATCAGAAACCGACGATTAAGCTATACTCGATGACATCATCTCCGATACATATGATATCACAAATTGTCTAGCTTGGAAGAGCTTCGTGTAAACCGACTTAGTGAAGATTGGACTTGGAGCTAACTCCCGGGGTGGCGGATAAAGATAATGACAACTTGTCCATGGTATCGTGAAACGTCCCCCAGGCTTCTACAATACAATGAAAACCATTCAACACCATTCAGTCTAAACAAAAACAAAACAACAACAAAACAACAAGGATGTGTGCGTCTCTCTCCTCCACTCTCGTATCTGCGAGAGGCAGGAGCGGGATGCCCCGGTCCCAGCCCAGGCGGGAGAGAACCTGCACACTCGCCGACGTATTATAGTTTTTTTACTTGCCAATAATGGAACTGTTTGTCACCGGTCGCATTCAAGTATCCTGAATATTGCTTAAAAGGTGGAGCTCCCGAAGGTATCCCAGGTAAATTTAGTATTTCATCCGGAGCAAAGGCAGCAAAACATGACGAAAAAAGGACAAAACAAGACAAAATTCGGTAATACATCTTATCGGAGTTGCAGCCAGCAGGTCACCTGACAAATAGGTATAAGCTAGCTTTACAAACAGACAATTATATTTATTTCCGTATATTTATTTATTTATTAAGTTCTAATACTCATCTGCCGTGGCAAATATAAGGTTTTTGATATTTCCAACTTTCCAGCTAGAATTAAAATTAGGCACTATATGCATTAATTCTTTCCATCATTATCATTATTGAAATAATAATGATTTTATAATTATAAAATATATTTAAAATTTTGCTATGTGTGAGACTATAAATTTCTCCTTAGACCTCCCCCTTCTGAGATCCTCCTATAGCTGTCTCAGCTCCTCTCTCACTCTCTTACCCCATTCACAGTGGCCTCAAACACCGCTACAGTCGCGGGACTGTCCCGCGACTGTAGCGGTGTTGCCTTTAGTGTGAATGCTCGGACCCGCTATAAACTATCCCGGGATAACCTCGCTCCGCTATAACACCGCGATAAACTATCACGCTCAAACCATCAGTGTGAAGGCACTCCGCTACAGCACCGGGATAAAAAACAATGAAATACATAAGAATTTTTAGAAAAGAGAATGAAAGAAGGATAAAACAAGGAAATACATAAGAAATGATAGAAAATAAAAAGAAAGAAGTGGAAAACAAAGAAATACATAAGAAATGATAGAAAAGAAAAGGAAAGAAGGAGAAAAACAAAGAAATAAATAAGAAAAGATAGAAAAGAAGAGGAAAGAAGGAGAAAAACAAAGAAATACATAAGAAAAGATAGAAAAGAAGAGGAAAGAAGGAGAACAACAAAGAAATAAATAAAAAAAGATAGAAAAGAAAAGGAAAGGAGAAAAACAAAGAAATACATAAGAAATGATAGAAAAGAAAAGAAAAGGAGAAAAACAAAATACATAAGAAATGATAGAAAAGAAAATGAAAGAAGGAGAAAAACAAAGAAATATATAAGAAATGATAGAAAAGAAAGGGAAAGAAGGAGAAAAACAAAGAAATACAGAAGAAATGATAATATAGAAAAGAAAAGGAAAGAAGGAGAAAATCAAAGTAATTCAAGTATTTTGTTACGGAGGTCATAAAAATCACACGCTGCAGTGTGAATGGGTATATGAAATCTATCCCGGGACAGTCCCGATGTTATACGTCACAATTTTTTTCATAAGTAATGTCCCTCCTTGGTTTTTATTACTTTGAGTCGGTCACTGATCTGACATGAGATATTTTTGCGGTCTTTCTCTGAGGCAGCTGTATTGTGTTTGCCCATTGGACGCAGTGTAAATTCAGAGGGGGTAAGAGGCATGTTACTAGTTTTACAATATACATTGATATAGTAATAAAATAAATAATAGCGCCTAATACACAAGCATGGAAGATTATCCTTCCTCCTGATGTTACATATTTACCCCACCCCCCCCCCCCCTTCTTCTATTCCTGTATGCATAGCGCGTCGGTTTTTAATCATTGTATTGTTAATCGTCTTCAAGTTAAATAGGCCTATTGTATTATTATAACCTTAACTCAAAGAAAAATGATATGATAGGGAATCTACAGTGGGTAATTTAAGAGATAGAAAGAATGATTGTATGCCTCTGGCGAGATAAAATAGGCTTTAAAAATGATAATACAATTGTCCTAATGTAGGCCCTATAGTGACATGCAACTTTCCTTATATAAAGTAGCTACATATTTCTCTAAAAGGCTATGTTTTTCATGGTTTTGCTATCATCCGTTAAACAACGCCTTGAAAGTCGTCAGAAAGTAATGCGTGTCTGTCCGTCTCGTGACGATAATTTTTGCAAAAAAAAAACCCATAAAAGTAACAAAGTCACAACGTATGAGCGTGGACCGCGGTCTCAATATTGTTACGTCACAATGATGCGCGGATTTGCGTTATGCGTCTGGGTAACAGCTCTTGTTTACTTTATGATTCACTTGTGAATATAATCGGTATAATTGAGTTCTATACTAATAATATAGTATTTGAATTGCCTATTATAACATGGGGTTGTATACGTAGCAAACCAATTCGCGATCAGAGTGAAAGAGGAAGACAGATGCGTCTACGAGGGACCTGAGGAATCTACAGTTTCGAGTTGAAAGCCGGACCTTCTTATTCAGCAGGCATCTTTCGAGAGCTCTTCTATGATGTTGGATGTCTAAAAACGGAGTTGAGTTTGAAGAGGTATGAAATAGGTTTTCCAATGTTGGGGATTAAGTTGAAAAACTAACCCCTTTAGCTCCATTCTCTATACTACCAGTGCGTATCAAATAAAAACGCGGACCAGTTTTTGAAAAGTCTGTCAAAATTTTGTTTTCAATCATTGAATGTCTGTATTTTTATACTTTTTATATGAAGACTCATTGAAGCTACGAGTCCTTCTACACTTGCTTTTCAAATGTATTTTAAACAATAAGTTTCGTTCATGCTTGACCACACACAGAACATTTTTTGTCGGGGCCTCAATAAGGCTTGCAGCACCAAAATGGAAAAACAAGAGAGAAATCATGATTCATCAGACTTCTATGCCTCAATCAGTCAGTCTCTCTTCTAGAACTTTTCTTATTCTTTGCCATTATTTTCGAATTAGATTGTGAAATTCATTTACAAGCTTTTTATTACGCTTAAGTTGTCTTTCGTTTTTCCTTTTCATTGTTAATATGTTAATTCTTTTTTGCGATAATATTCTCTCTCACTCTATAAATGGCCTACATGTATCCTTCTCGTTTTTGTCAAACCCAATGAAAGGGGATTCAGTTGGTTGTTTAATTGATTTGATCTTTGATTGATTGATCTGAATCTGTTTGTTGTTCTGCTTTCATGCTTGATGAACCGGGAAGTTTTTGTCTGAGAGTTAAAAAAGAAAAGTATCTAATTTATTTTCAATCAGGTACTCCATTTCGGATTAATTGTTACTTTACACTGATAAATGAGTTATTGAGTTCTAATGAGTTGATTTCCTTATGATTCTTCGAATGATTAATCAACCAATATGAATATCCAATAAAAAACAGTAATCGTATCAATTCAATCATCCATTTGTTAATAGAAACAATGAATGAATTACCAAACGATAAATCATTAAAATGTCAAATCTATCAATCCTTCATTCAATCAAGCGTCAATTACATAAATCAATCCATGATCAAACAAATCAATCAATCAAACGAAAACAAATATACAAACAAAGCAATCAATCATCAAATAATCCTACCAAACCAAGCCAACCAAGCCCCTTTTGCTGTTGATAACTTTTTTTTAGTTTGGATAGGGAATATTCAATGCTAACAACGACGCAAACAACTAATGTATAACATGTTACTGTGGGAAAAAAGCAAAAATCGAGAACAGAACAAAACAAAAAGCAATTCAATGTAATAAATAGTTTTTGTAAATTATTTGGAAAACTATAATTCGAAGTATAATGGAAAAGAAATGAAAAGGTTTAAAGTAAGTCTGCTGTTAGCAATAAGTCTGATGAATTTCGTATTTTCTTATTTTTCTTTCCATTTTGTGCGGCAAGCTTTTTTTGAGCCCCCGCGAACAAAAAACTTTCTGTGTGACTTCAAGATTGAAAGAAATTTATTATTTTAAATTGTATTTGAAAGATAAGACTTCAGAGCATCTATTAACATCAAAATATAGATATCATAATTTGAAATTTCACTCGCTGTGTAAGAAATGGTAAAATACGACTAAACAAAAATCATCCCCGAACATCAAATGAAATTCGCCATTGTCATGGTGCTTTCACATCTGGTATTTTATTGTTTTTATTGTAAAGAATCATATTTCTCAATTGATTACTCTTATTACTCAGGAGATAACAAAGCTTCAGATGGCAGCATTGAGAATGGCCCGAAACAGACTTTACTGGTCCATCATTCAAAGGGATGCCATGATAGTATCTGAAGCACTGGAGAAGAGCCAATCGTTCTTTGAGGAATCTGCAGAAGAAGATGGTCCAACTTGTAGAGGCGGAGAGATGTCTTTAAAGAATGGTGATGCTATTGAGTCGACGCAAACTCAATCAGAGCCTGTTAATGGTATTGTAATCTGGGTTCTGGATGTCGTTCTTGACGACATCGACTATGATAGCCTGAATGATGGAGGAAAGGATGAAGAACTCATCACGGATGATGATGAAGATGCAGATCTGTCTGATTTCGAATATTTTCAGGTGTGTTTATTCATTTATTCATTTTATGAAACGTTTGTTTTGTCGCATACATAGGCCCTGTTAATATTTACATGCAAAGACTGAACGCAATACCTTATAACAAAAATTGTTAGAATAATTAATATTTAAACAATGATATTATTGAACATAATATAGTCACATCTGTATTCATGGTATTAATTAATACAAAATTTTAAAAACATCTTTTTTTTAAAGACAGGCTTTCTTGTTCTTCTTTTCCTTTTTCTTTTTCTTCTTCTTCCTCTTCATCTTCTTCTTTTTCTTCTTCTAAAATGCTCAAACGGCCCTATGTAGCCTATCTCGTAGATGACAAAACCTGCGATACTACACGGTTGTTTTTTTTCGTTTATTAAAATAGTTCCAGACAACTAACAGATTCAGAATGACGATTCGAAGACCTCGAAAGTACCCGCCATCGCCACTAAAAGTCTGCACAGAAAGCAATCTCCTCGAGCAGAAGGCGAGCACAGAGCAGAACAAACTACCACCATCAGCTGATCCGTTGCTGGGCAGTAGTATTCCGTCAAGTGATTACACTGTAATGCGGCGGTCACAACTCGTCGTCGAGTTGACTCGCGCGCGTCACGTGCCATCACATAGCTGCGTTGCATGTACATACCTCTTAGCACACGAGTCCTGCGTGTCAACTCTCTACATCTAGCGTTTCTGACGTTAAGCTTTTCATGACGTCGTTACGATGAGCATGTACTACTAGTTCGAAGGTTACTTCGCTATTAAGTATCCG
>CALNVZ010003014.1:6121155-6157255 GCA_940671915.1 Paracentrotus lividus | reverse complement strand
AGCTGAAAGATCCGTATATCTGTGGGCTTTCAACTTCAACTAGAGATCTTGACTACTGAGCAAAGGAGAAACAGCCTCTACTTTCAAAAGACATCACAACTATTTCCCAGAAAATACTATTGATGATGCTTCAACCCTTTCAACTAGAGGTCATTGACTCTCAAGTGAAGAAGCTATTTCAAAGACATCAAATTATTCCCGGAAAATACTTCATGGTGATACTTCAACTTTCAAACTACGAGATATTGACTCTGAGAAAAGGAGAAGTCATCTTGAAAGACTCAAAATATTACCCGAGGAAATTTCTATAGTGCATCTTCATTCAACTAAGCAGATATTTGACTCTGAAAAAAGGAAGCTCTATATTCGACATCAAATTATTTCCCGGAAAATACCCATTTGCTCTTATCAACCATTGGGACGAACAGAACGTTCTTCTTTCTGTACCAGAGACTGGTACAGTTCAATTCCATACCTCAGACAATGATCATGATCAACCATGGATCAGAGCAACGGAGGGGCCTTTGTGCAATTGCCCATGAGCACTTTAACGAAACCCAACAACGTTACTTCCAATGATTTTACCTCAGAAGACACAGTCTAGATCAATGAAGAGGAACCTTTGTGAGGAAAAGGTGAAAAGAGGAGGCTACAATTGGCTGTGCAAGAAGGAAATTCAACCATACCATCTGCCTATGTCACAACCAGCATATATCGCTTGATGCCAAAGCCCAGAAAATTGATATCTAGATTACTGTATATGGCGAGGCAAAAAATTTCCCTCGCATGGACGTTAAAAATAACACTCTTTGCAGCGATAGACGATGGCACCACATAATACACTCATCATATATTTATGCCTAGTAGGATATAGTACATTACTATACTGTATGTATAAAAATAAAAACCTATAATCATTAAATTCTGTTCGTTTAGAAGTAAAGGGTGGAATGCTTCTTTTTGCTCCAGCAACATTCACATTTGGCACTCCGAATCATTTTCTACAGTCACAGCCTGGCTTGAAAATAACATATCTCACAGCTTTTTGTAAGGCGTGCTACAAATAAACATACTTTTATCGGTCACCCAAAATAAAGTTCTATATATCCATATACAAATTGACAATTGAGAACAAATATATCTCTGTAATGTTCTTAACCTCCGTAGTGGTCTAATTGCGCCGATACGTATCACCGCTTTTGTGATAAACAAAGAGATTACCTACCCCCTCGTTCAACTAAGTAATGCGGCCAGGTCATCTAAACTCTTCGCTCCGAGGCTAGGACACGTTGCCCAAGAATCACCATAGCCTGCGTTCGCCAATAGTTACAAACGCAACGCACAAGGTCAACACTGGTCCAAAACTTCTGCGATTCCTGCGTTCCTAACATCAAATGCCACGTCTACATAGCAATTACCTGTCGAACATAGAGGTACCTCCCGCCTGGACGAATTATCTAAGGAAATCCATTACTAAGGGCAGTCTCCCACGATGAAGCAGCTACGCGACCGTGTGACGTCCGTACCGCATCTCCCCTTGCGGCTTAAACCCGATACTTTCTACTAATGTTACTAACAAATACTCCACCAGAACTACCCCAAAAACCAGTCAGCTCATTCATGCATACTTGGTTTGATGCTATCTATGAACTTGTCGCTGTATTCGAATTAACAATAATTACATATATTAGTTTAATACACACCTTCTGTGAAAGGCATAGCACGGCCGTAAAAACTGTCAACTTGAACAAACTTATTGTCGACAAGAAGAACTAGTAAATCAGGAAAAGGGAATTAAAAAACAAATACTCACCACACACATAGAACCCGACAAATACATAACCTATAGAACCACCCAAACGAACTGAAAGGAATATCTGATAAGGATGGAAAGAAAGTTATTCAATTGATTAGGCAAACACTCTAATAATCCTTCTTGTTCGATTATGGGAGATATTATTACACAACAGCCTTTTGTTTCCCGTTATCATCATATATCCTCCAATAACTCTCAACAAGAAGATGGATATTATATTTTGACAATAAACTGAGGCCCGGTTGCCACTTGATAGCTATTAAATACACATTCTTTCTCAACGTCAAAAACTAATTCTACCCTCCTACGTCGTTATTCACTCACTCACAACAAGCAAACGAGAAAAGCAATAACAATCAGAACCTAAATAACTAAAGAATATCCAAAGCAATTAACAGATGTCTTATTAATCTAAAAAAGCAGAATAATCCAATCTCAACGCTGGAAAAAACACCTAAGCAACGAATAAGGATCGTTAAGCACAAGAATCTGAATAAACGCATATAGATCAACTACACAATATCTGACTCCTATGAAAATCTTCCACGCTTAACCAATGAAATGAGTCCCAATAATAAAAAAATCTGCTCCTATTTTACATCGCAGATGTCTGTTAATTCATAACAGATAACAGCGCGCATGAGATAAGATTTCGCACCATAGCAAATTGAAAATTATGCTTTCAACGAATCCTTACATAAATCTTACCAACATGCAATAAATAGCTAATATCATACATCCCAAGATACGGACCTTTAAAAAAACCCAAGCAAGGTACCTCCGCTGGACGAATTTTCTACGAAATCCATCGTAGGGAGTTGCACGTCGAAGGTACGGCGAGTTGTGACCGCCGCATTATATAATTATCTCCTTGGTTAAACGATATTTGCACTAATGTTACTAACAAAATGCCACCAGGAACTACCCCAAGAACCAGATCAGCATCATGTCATGTTGGTGCATGCATTAGAATTTGTGTGTATTATTAACAATAATTAATTATAAGTTTGATCGAACTTTGGTATATAATGCATATTTCAAGAACGGACATCAGAGTGAATTAAAAATAGCCACCAACACAAAAACTAATATATTGATCAACACAACTGAAAGGAATATCTGATAAGGATGTAAAAGAAAGTTTTCAATCTTGATTGCATATCTAATAATCTTCTTGTGTTATTGGTATATTGCAAACCGCACTTTGTTTCACTCTATCTCATTATCCTCTTCAAACTCTCACAAGAGATATATTAAATTTTGAGCCTATATACATTATTCTTTTCCGTAAAATCTATTTCTCTCTCGTCCACTCTCCACTTATTAGATTAAGAAAAGGGTTTTATTAATCTAAAAATGAAATAACCACTTCCACGGATAGACAAGATGGTCTAAGCTAAGATGTATTGATATACAGTTTTATTTATGATTTTCCATGTTTGTCCATATATATTTTTATGTTTACATCAGTGTCTGTAATTCAAAGCGATAAGCGGGATATGATGATTTCGACCATAATAATTATTGTTTAATGTATCTTTAAATTAATGTATATATATATACATCATATGACCTTTAAAAAAGGCAATCTTTGCGATAATACGAAATAAATAAAATTGTCGACACCAAGCTGATAACAATTCATTCTCTAAGTGACGCGCAGTAGAATGGTTTATTATTAAGAAACGTAAGAAAAGAGCTGAAAATGTGACTCATAATAATGAGTATAATGATAAACTTGCGATTTATGAATAATCGAAATTATCCATTCGGACATGAACCGTGATTAATAATATTGACAAATTGAACACGTTAAAAAGTGAGTAAATTTAAGTAAACCCCCTCTTGCATGAATGATAAAATCATGACTTTGTCCTTTGAATGAGAATTATTGGATTATATAATTAGCATGTTATTGTACGCATGTGCCTTATTAAAACTTCAAATCAATGATATGCAAAGGAACAAAAATAACCAGAATCGTAGTGAAGAAATTAAAAGAAAACCAAAGAAGGAAAAGCTCGAAATGAGCAAACAAGTATTTAACGCTTGAAGAGGACCCTGGACAAGAACTCTCTGTATCCCGCTGGCAGCCTGCGTTGGAACAGGTTGACCGGTACCATAGGTTGACCTGGAGGATTGGAGCGGCGTGCTCTAGAGAGAGGATGAGGAGGCCCTCCACCACCACCACCTACCCAACCATTCTCATCCGCATCACTGGCTCGGTAGCACCACCCACTGGTATCAATGACAGGAGTGCCTTTGAAGCATCCGAGGATGTACGGGAAGTCAGCAGTGGTGTGATACTGGTAGACGCCTTCGCTGGTGGTACGACCGTGACATTCGTCCAGGTCATCTGATGTCAACATTCTCAGGTTCTCGTCTACGGGGCCGTAGATTGCGTATCCGTCCAAGGCGACGCCTATGATGGGAGACGGTTCTGATGGGTTGATCTCCAATAAGCAGCTAGCTGGTTGTTTGTGGTAGTGATATCTTTAAAACAACATTTGAGCAAAATAAAAAAAATATCAGCTATTGCAATTAGTGATGGTGGTATCTCACTTCTTGGAGACGGAGATATATTTGGGACTAATTTACGACGGTTTTTTGAGACAGGTTTGAAACTTGTCTCCGAGACGTATCCGCGATGAGGAAAAATAGTATCGAAATGTCTCTGATACTTTTTTTTTATACCTGTCTCGGAGACGTCTCAGATACTTTTTCCGTCACGGAGACGTCTCTCGCGACAAGTTTCAAAACCGTCTCAAAGAAGTCCCGAAATCCGTCTCAAATTCGAGTCTCCGCGAAGTAAGATACCACAAAATTTAAAAGAACAATATAAGTTATCTTGGTGATAACAAAGTCCTTCTTGGATTTTGACATGCGGAAGGGATAAAGAAAATTCAACTGTTTAAAAAGAAAATCCATGAATGCAAAATATTGGAAGCGTTTTTAATACTTTTTTTGTGGCCCTGATTGATTTGAGACCTACAAATTCGAATTTGTCAAACTAAAAAACTAAATTATGGGACTTACACGCCCTGAATATCTGGATGACCATCGCACTGATCAAAGACTTCTGCTCCTTCGCCATCAACAGCATTCTCCCATCACGTCCCATGGGTTGAACATGGGGATGCCATTGACCGCGATGCCGATAGGTCCAAAAGGCATGCAGGACGGGTTAGCTGCAAAGGTCGGCTCCTTGCGTCCTCATAACTGAAACTCTGCTCCCGAATTGCGTTGGGGTTGGTTCCAGGAGCTGGGAACGTGCCTGTTTCATGGTCAGGGATGCCGTTGCTTTGGATGACCCACTTGTTACCATTAGATGTGACGGTCACATAGCCGACGATGCCGGTGTTCCCTTCTGGAATTCCACTCGTTCCAAAGTATGTAACTTCTTCTCGGGTTATAGCTTGACTTTGCGCAACGCATAGCGCTGCGATAATGAGCGGCAACATGATTCTTGTGAAATACCTGATGCAGTTTTAAAAAAGGAATTAAATAAAGACATAGACATCACATCAAATGAAATTGTACAAGTACTGGGGTATATTTCATATACTGTAGCAAGACGTAGCTGAAGTCACACCACTTCAACTAAATGGCATTTGGCAAGACATTATTCTAAATTTTGACACACTTCACCCAGGTTCCTTAATAAATTACGGCATCAAAACCACACTTATCGTCAGATCCAGGATTTATAAATTGAGGGAGTAAACAGGCGGAACAACACATTTTGAATAATGTGACTGAAAATATAGCAGGCACGAATTGGCCCTCTCCCCCAAAAGTGCCTAAAATTGTGAATTGGTATAAATTATGCATTGATGATGCAAACACCCCCCCCCCCACCACCACCAAAAAAGGTTTCGATATGAATTGCTGCTTCAAAATAATTAGTTAACAACGTGACAAACAATTGTTCGTAATGCATCTTAATGAATAATTTTCTTAAGGAGAAAAACAAATGATGATCCTTCACACATACCACAGTTTCAGTAAGCGGTGTCGTCGAGTGCAGTCTAATAATTAAATTGATAAATTGTCAGCTGTATAATTATAATGTATCCATTCCAGTGCACGCTATTACAATACTAGTACATTATACTGACGAGGGCAATCAAGGTATCGGATTGGCTCAAAGCGGCCATTACAGATGCCTGTGGAGGGCAGGAGAGCCCTGTGATTGGCTCATGATGGCTATCGTAGGTGACTGGCAAGAGCAGGGAATCCTTCTGATTGGCTCGTGTCGGGTACGGGTGGGCGTGGCATCATTGGCTATAGAGATGGGTTGTTGATGATGCAGGGTGAGAAATTTTTGGAACAGTGCCAATGAAACGAACCTTTGTCGAAAGCGGGCCTGGAGAAAAGATAACTAAAAAAATATGCTTGGATGTATCAGCTGAACATGCGCTTGCCTTCAACAGTGAAAATATATATATATTATTATCATCCAAATTAAAAAATGAGAATTAATAGACGTCTTGATGATTGTGTTTCAAGAAATTTGAAATCCCAAAATCTGGAATTTTCGTTTCAAACTATAGGAATTGCTGATAATCCTGCTATGACAGGTTCCTTATACCGTGATAGCTAATGCACAGGTACCCTATTCAAATTTGAGGGTTTTTATTTGCTTTTTTTTTTGTAGTACAATCCAATTGTATTTTAAATGATATAATTTGAAATAACGTTAAAAGGAATATAATCATAGATTTTCAAGACATAGCCTACAATGAACTAGCCAACTCGATATCTATACGTTATTATTTGTAATTTGCAAATAGTTCGGCAAACCGTGTGTGACCTTTACATCCATGCAATATGTATACGTATGATGTGTTCACACTAATTAATTTACAATCATTACTCTGTAACAAAAATGTTTTGTCCCAACGGTATTTTAAATGATATAATCATAGATTTTCAAGACATAGCCTCCAATGAACTAGCCAACTCGATATCTAAACCCCTCCCAAAAAGTTTCGCAATGGACTTTGCCATGATAACATTTTCAGGTAAGCTTTAGTTATCCTGATGATTCATCACCATTGAAAGATAATTTATTCCCTTTTAATTGAAATCCTATTTGTAATGATTTTGTCATGCTTTAATGCAACAGAATATCAAAGAATATTGGAAAAAGAAAAAGTCAAATGTAAAATGCATTTTATTGATCACACTTGAAGTTCGTCAACTTGACTTTAGGTCTGATTAACTGGGGATATTTCTAATTTTATTGAATTCTATACCATTGTCGATTTAATTTATTCCTCTCTTGATTGATACCTTATGTCATGGTGAATCATGCCGTGGGTCCACAGAAACCCTTAATACCACCTGAAATATGGCAAAGCTTGACTGGTTTAAGTTCGTACCTGGATCTTCAGGCGCCAAGGCATCGATACGTAGATCATCGGTCAGCAACGGAGACTCAAGAAGTTTGGATCTGGAGGGTCGCTTGAGTTGGTGTCAACCTACTTAGATGGTCCTGCACTCAAGGCTTCGCATTGTGTGAGAATGACGTTCGGACGCCAGTCTCTTGAACTTTCTGTTCCCCCAGGTTCAGTGCTCGTACCGCAACTGGTTTCAATCTAATGTTCTACGAATTTGTGATGATTGACAGCCAACATTGAATAAAATAATCGTAATCACATATACGCACGATGATATCAGGCTTATGTCTCTTGTCACCTAATGCCAGACTGATGTCGACGAAATGTAGCAAAGTTGAGTCGCATCATGCAAAATTCCGAGTGCATGGGAAGAATTGTCCTTCAAATCACCCAGGCCAAAGACAGAATCTTATCGTCTTGGTTCATCGCAACAGACTAAGAAAGCTCAACCATACCAGAGTCTAGAAGGTTGGCGAGGTATACTGTTACTGGCTCTCCAAAGTACGCTCTCTTGGTTTAACACTGGATACCGAAGGTCTATGACCTCAAAATCTCAAGCTGCATCCGTGTCCATGTGTTTACCAATGATTTCGAACGACATTCGTCGTATTCGTGGCACTAACCTGAACCCACGATGCCACTAGCGAAGCAGCTCGTCCATTCTCTAGTAACGTCACGAACTGGACAATGTACAGATAGCCTTAAAATGGACTGCCCGAAAGTCAATCAAACGACTGCAGAAGATTCAAAATTCTGTGCAGTCTCATGCGACCAGATCTAGAGTACCGCTTCATGATCACACGTCCGTCTGAGGAGTCTTGCACTGGCCTCACTTGTCCAGGCATAGAATAAAGTACCACAGATATCTTTCCATGAGTGTTCAAACTAAAGAACTAAGCAAAAGCACCTATGTACTTAGCAGGATTCTAGCTACAGGGAGAAAAGAATGTCCGCTTAGACTTGGTCTCCTCGGTCAGGAATAGCCATCATGTTCCAGGAAGCCAAACGAAGTCGGTCTATGGGGCGACAGGTCTTTTCTTGGCGTCTGCCCCACTTGTGTGGATGCACTCATCCTTCCTGGAACATAAATGCGAGTGGATCAGATAACTCATTTGCCACCAAAAAGCCTCAAACCTTCTAATTGGAATGAAGACATATGCTAAGTGGTCGTATAGGAAAGACCTGTTGACCCTGTCAATTAATATATCTGACTTGACAATTTTAATTGTCGAATTTTCAATTTAATTCTTATATAATGTATTAGTTGTATATGTTGTATTTGTGATATTCCCTTGTAAATATCATATGTTTCTGTCGCGCCTGGATCCTCCATGTTACGGAAGTTGCGCTTTATAAATTACAGAATATTAAATTATTTTATTATCATTATATTATCATTATTGATTATATTATATTATACTTATATTGTTATATAAAAGCGAAAGATAATTTTCAAGTTTAAATTTCTGTAGCACTACTTGAACCTTGATACATTTTAATTTGGTTTTTAATCATACAATTGTTCATAGCAAAAAGTTAATTTATTCTTCTTTCATCTGATGCCTCTATTTGCAATATTCATAAGTAAAATCATTGTTTGAATGCACATAACTAATGAAATAATGCAAAGTAAAAAGTGAAAAATTCGAAATGCTTTGTTATTTGCTGCAAGCAACAGTAAATACTGACAATATGCATTCAATTTGCAACATTTAACTTCTGACTTGTCTTAACATTCAGGTGTTCTGTGATGCAAGAACAACACTCCCGTACAAATAGGGTGTCATAAAAAGAGGAATAAATTGACTTGACAAGGTATAAAATAAAAAAAATTAGAAAAATACCCCAAAAAGTTATCAGGGCAAAATCGAGTGGCGGAACTCTCACTTTTATAATCATTTTGCAACATTTGACTTTTACATTTCTCATATTCTGATATTCTGTGCATTGAAGCATGACAAAATCATTACAAATAGGATATCAATAAAAAGGGATAGAATTATCTTTCCAATGGTATGAATATCAGGATAACTAAATACCTGAAAGTATCATGGCCCAAAGTCGATTTGCGAAACTTTTTGGGGGTTTATGTTTTATTTGTAATTTGCAAATAGTTCGGCAACCATGTGTGACCTTACATCCATGCAATAAATACGTATGATATGTTCACACTAATTAATTTACATCATTACTCTATAACAAAAGTGTTTTGTCCACTGTATTTTAAATGAATAATTAAATAAGTTAAAGAAATATAATACATAGATCTTCAAGACATACCTCAATGAACTAGCCAACTCGATATCTATAAGTTATTATTGTATTGGCAAATAGTTCGACAAACCATGGTGTGACCTTTACATCCATGCAATATGAATACGTGTGATTTGTTAACATTAAAATAATTTACAATCATTACTCTATAACAAAAGTGTGCTGCAGGTTAATTCATTTTGATGTACCAATTCCATCGATTTTATTTCAGGTGATATGTTTACAACCTTTAAATATTTAGGCATGTTAGGCATATTTACCTACAATAATCTCTTGAAAATATATTCAAGCAAATAAATATTTTTGTTATAATATAGAGGCCAATGATTTATTGATCAAAAAAATTACATCGCAGCCACATGGCTGAATTGCATGTGCTCAGTAATTGTATAATCATAATGAAATTGCGAACAACAAAATATCATGAATTGAATTAAAATATAAATATAACCCTATAAATTATCCATAATTGACTATTTGAACGACTTTTCATGATACATTCGTAAATCATGAAAGTGCGCATTCAGATGGGGCTGACAGATAATGTTCTTTTTCGAGATAAAACAATTAATAAATATCTTTAGATTATAAGCCACCTGCGCCATTAATCAAATGGCATAACAATGCGTCCAAGAAAAAAGAGAAATAATAAAAACTATATAACAAAGTCGTATATGGGAAGCAATGACGCATATGAAAAAACATTTTTTACACACACAAAAAAAAAATAAATAAATAAAAAATAAAAATGCCATGCTCTTTCAAATGAAACATTAATCAAAAATTTGTTCGTTCATTTAATGACAAAAATATGGGCTACATACACCTTTTGCTTAATGTATCACTTCAACGAGATATAGTATTATTAAGCACGTTTTTCATATATGCGGACGCAATGTTGAACCTTTGTATTGAGTATTGTTTTTTCTGACGCAACGATCCATATTAAACGTTGTGTAATTCATCGCAATATGTTCTACATTATAACACGGCACTGCTTGTCACACAAAATAAAAAATTATGCTCTTTATCTGGCGATAACGAGAATGATTGACCAAAATACATTTGGTCATATTCAAACGTGATGACACAATTTGGACGTGATATAAGGCTCATATCTTTGCACTTGTAGGTATGAACTGGATCATAGACTATCCATAATCATGTATAATAATAGGATCGCATGTTCATTACCAGTTGGATTTGAATTATACCATGGTCCTGGAAATTATGATAAAAAACAGTGCTGAGTGACACAACAGAAAAAAAAACATGGGTTCTGACCATCATCTGGTTATGGTATTTGTGCCCAAGAGACTCTCTAAGGTACCATAAGGCTGGTTATAAATGAATAGTGTACCTCTCTAAACATATATTGATTTATCAATCATTCTCTCTCTGTTGAAAATGTCCACCTCTATGTGTAGTGACAGCATCCAAAATGTGAGTGACACGACCAGTGCTTAAATTCAACATTTCAGTAATACTAAAATCGCAAATTACTGTATTTATAGCCATGTTAGAGTAGTCCATGAAAAATACTTTAGGCAAAAAAAAAAATCAGACAAAAAGTGATTGGTATTAAGAAAGAAGCATTAAAGCACCATAGTCCCATACGTGCAAATTCTGTTTTGCTCAATTATTCAGTCGTAAGAAACTGGATACATAATGTTTGAACTTCAAATAATTGTTTGTATTGTGAAGAAGCTTTGTGTTGATTTCAGAATCCTAATTTGCATTTTCAAAGGCACAGCGCACATTAAAATTCAGCTAATTGTCCCACTTAGTCTGAATATGACCGTTTTCTAATTTTAATTGATGGCTTTCATCATGTACATTATGGTTAGCTAGGACTGCTTATTATATACGAATAATTCTGTAATCTACATTGGTAGGTACCAGGAAGTTATTATACCTTTTCAATATTCAACAATGCAAAAGAGGACATTTTCTTTTAAAAAAAGGTAAAACAAAAAGAAAAGAAAAGACATACTTAGTTTTCAGGGTGCCGTTTAAAAGGATTTCTTTTTATCGGGACTCTTTTAATATGTTTAAAATGTCGCCTTTCAGGCTTTGCTACCCCTGAACAAATTCTCGATTTATGCACATCTATATAGTGCTTACCTAACAATAAAAAGCTACAGTCCATTCTCTTTATTGAGAGCATGGATTGAAGAGTTCGTTATAAAAAAGGGAAATATCCCAGTCCAAATCCCAAACAAGTGCAATTTCAATGGGATATGTACGTGCATGGCTCAGGTTCCCAAACACCTCAATATAAATATGGGTGGACGTAATATGTAATAGCTCTGAAATAGTTCATCATCCATCTGTATAAAATTATATCACTATGATTTTCAAGTTGCAACCCCACCCATCTTTATGTATGTTCGATCTCCATATTTTTATCTCTCTCTTCCAATTTCCAATTACATTCAACCCCTGTTCAACTTCCTTATATTCATAACTCACCATCCCTCCTGTAGAAATCCCATTCTTCTCGTGGTGAGAAGGGGCATTCCATACTGACTTGCTTTACCCCACATATTAACCCCTAACTGTACGATTAGGGGTCACAGAGTAAGCAAATTGCGAAAGACCTTTGACCCTACTATACTAGTAGTACATATTCATACAACACCAACACAACCCGAACCATAAACCAACCCAACCCCCCAAACACCAACACCACACCAACAACCAAACCCACCCAACCAAACCCACACCACACAACAAAAACACCATCAACCCCACCACAACACACCAACATCAACCATTTTACTATCAAGCGCAGCTCACACAATGGACGGGTGCTCACAAAACTGTCATAAATGTGGCAGATCCATTCTAAAATGTGTTATAAATTCGGTTTGTTATTTGTCTTCGACCATTGGCGTGTTGAAAAAGTCAAACACGTGTTGAAGGCAAAATTACATGTTGTCCAGGCAAAGTCTGCAATGGCCAGGTGTCACGAGCGTAAAATATGCATAAGAAATGGCTTTTTAAAATTGACACGCCGATTCCAATGCGGATGTCGTTGAGCTTGTATTTGCAGTTTTGTGAATGCAGCCCATGCAATGAATCTTAAAGTTAAAAATACACTCAATAATCACATACGCAGAAATAAAGACCAAATGAGATTTGAGAATGTTAAGGAGAAGTACTGCCTGGCGGTCTTTATCATAACAAATCGAATCAAACAGGGGAGGAATTAAAATAAAACTGACATTGAATCCCGAGAAGAACTTGACAAAGTTAATAATATGTAACATAAAAATATAATCCACATTGCAATAAATATCATCACATGTACAATTCCATAGCACCCTCTTCTGACAACGTCAATTCCTTATCATTCGGGATATTCAACAGATTTATTACTTCAAAATTTATAAGAAATCAATGGGAAAAAGTCCAAGAACATGGGATACAAGTCGTCAATGGACTACATTATTACTACAATGAGGGGTATATTATTAATTATTTGAAAATAGGAAAAAAAAAGAAGATCTCCACATTTTGATTTTCTTAGAAAAATTGAAGACACATGCGAATTTCATACGTACCGTACATGTAGTATATTATAGTATTGTATCTTACAAAGTTTTGGCAAGGGGCTACATAACAGCTCTGCCACACTGAAACACATAACTAAACTAAACTAATACCACAGTCCCAACTGGTCCGGCATGTTTTTTCCAAGTGCATGTCCTGGAGCTTTTGTGGTTGGCTGTCAACTCTTGCAATTCCTACATTCCTGTAGCAAAAGTACAGCCACCTTGCTCCTGCATAGCTGAGAAAATGTATCAGGACAACTACCCTCTGGACAAATACCCCGAGGACAACTACCCCCAGACTTAGGGTTAGATTTTTGGCAGGGGTAGTTGCCCAGGGGTTAGTTGTCCTAGAACCCTGGGAAAAACTTACACCTTCCTGTCTGACCATAGACCTATACCATCCCTGTCAGAGGTGGCAAGTCCATTATCTGATGCAATGATTTCCTTCAAAATCAGACTTAGACATGAAGCAGAGAAGTGCACAGGCCAGTTGTGACCATAGCTTAGAGGTCATCACCTCACTGCAAAGACACATTGGTTCACTTATACATGAAGATGAATGATTCCTAGAAGAATCTTTGATGAGCTACTGTATTTAATTCATGTGAAATTTTTAGACAACACACAAATTGATGAAATCCACCTTGCGAACAAGTAGCTGCTATGTTAGACGTTCTTCTGGAAAGCATTCAGGTTGCCAAGAGCAACTACGTATGAATTAGTTTAAATTAGGAAACAGTTCTTTTCATCTCGGTCATTGAGCCAAGTTTTACAGTTAAATTATTTAACTTGAATAAAAAGGCAGTAATTTTACTCCCGATTTTGGTAAAAAACTTAGCTTAATTCTACACAACTGTTGCAGATGATGTCATAAACGTGACTTTTGTACACAACACAAAACATACATGAAATCCTTTATGCTGCAGAAGTTGTGTACAATTAATGACTGAAACTTAGTTTTTGCAGTGAGGCAACGAGATAAACAGTTCAGTGATATTTAATACCAACAGTAGACTGCCAATACAATTAAATCTAAAATGCTCAAAAAACCCTGATATGAAACGAAAAAATAGAAATTGCATTCTGTTTACTTTCACTAATGATAAAGCGGCGATGAAGTATAAAGCTTCACACATTCAACATTCAAACTCACAATGCACTAACCACTGGGTAAGACCACCTACACATTCACTCCTACAATGCTGTGTGTATTACTATACTATAAATCAACAACATCAAAATACTGATTGTGTGCGTGCCCCACGTGCCTGTCGGGGAGAAACAAGGCAAGCACGGGGGACACAGATACAACCCAACAGACTTTCCATGCTGCCTGCGATAAAATGACTACTTTTCTGTATAAAAATATGATTCTTAATTTATCTAAGCAACGGCAGTCAGAAGGCCATTCTCAAATCATCTACCAAGAGCCAGAAGAAGGGGGTTAACTCATATACACAGTGCGTATCAAAATGAAGGTAATCCCATTCTAGAAGGATCATATCCTAAAATATATGTTGCAAATGATACCCATCTTGCATCACAAATGTCAAATATAACAAGCAAATAAAAGTAGGCACAACCTGGGGCCCGTTGCATAAAACTTCTAACCGGAGTTTTTTTCCGGTTAAAATCTGAAAACTCCGGTTAAAGTCCGAAAACTCCGGTTACAATATTTTTCTGGATTTTTTACTGTTTTTTCCATTGCATAAAAACATACCAGAGTTTTCAAAAGTATTAATGCAATAAATTTTTAGAGAGTTTTAAAACTCAGGTTGAATAACCTTAGAAATAGGTCTACATAAGCTGAGTTTTTTTAACCCGAGAAAACTCGGGTTAGAAAAAAAGTTTTATGCAACACCACCCTGATGTTTTGGTAAGTTTTTGTAAAAGGTTGAAAGACTGAATGCTTTTACTGCTGCCACAAATCGTCAAACACAATCCTAGCCAATGTGTGGCAGCAGTGAAAGGGTCTACTCTGTCCAGACTCCTTTCCTCAAAAATTGCAAAAACTGGATTTTGTAGCTGTTGCCTTTATTTTAAATTATGTGTGACATCTTTGATACAAGAAAGGTATCACTGCAAACGTGAAGAGAGCCAAAATAAAAGAGCTTGGCCTATGGCCCTTCTAAAATAGGACTACCTTCATTTTGATACACTGTATTTGCGTCAATAACCTATTAGCTCCAAACAGACAATGTTCTCTGGAGAGAGATAGAGAGAGAATTAAACCATATTGGCTGCTATACCTCACAACTCTCAACATTTCAAGATCTTCACTTTTTTTTTAATTTTTTTTTTACACATTTCAGCTGTCTTCCATACACGGTAATTTACAATTTTCCCTTCACTATTCGTAATTCTTTGCTATTAACTTGGTGGGTGATAATCTGAATCGAGACAGAATGCATGCACCTATTTATAGCGGATTCCCTGAAACGTTTGGTCTAAACTCATACAGTCACAATCTTTCGATTGTTGCACACACAAAAACTTAGGAGATACAAAATGCCCATGGCTGACAAACTAAAATAATAACTTTTCAAATGAGATATTAAAAATCAAATCAAAATCAATTTAAATTGAATTCAAGAATATAGTTTGCAACAAAAGGCAGTTCTGACGTGCCTTAAGCATTATTCATTAAAATGAAATCAAACAAAAAATATGGAAAAGACTAGGCAACATAAAATATACTTCAGCAAAAAAATAGCTATAGTAATATCAGTGAATAATACATGAACTGTTACTTCAATAACATGAATGATTTTAAAGCCACACTGATATCAAGATTGTAAACACATAAATAATAAAACAATGCATGAACATAAAAAAAATCATATAATTGTATATCAATAAGGCAGGATTGTTGTCATTGAATACTATTCTCTATCTAAACTTAAACCGTTGCTTTGGTACTGACCTATTATCTTCAGCACATAACTGTCCAAAATTCTATTTCCCAAGGAGGTCCACCTATGAAATATTCTTCACAACGGAGTACGTAGATTGTTAATTTAACAAAGTCATTCAAGAATGTCAGAAGAAATGTATACAGTGCGTCCCAAAAAGAACTATACACTTTTGAAATGGCTACCAAATAAAAATTACTAGATTCTTGGATTAAAAGGTTTGTATGTATATAAGACTCATATCCTCAACTATCATTATGACACCAAAAATTTCGATAATAACGCATGCTTCAGTGAGTAATGCCCACTTTTGTAAAGGACACAAAAATTAACCTGCGCAGGAATTCACTCTTCATTTTGCACCTGGTTATGGAACGCCATGAATAAGTCAAAATTAACGATGGAATAAATCAGCCAACAGAGTCAAAGATGAACCAAAAGTCAGAAAAAAACAATTAATATTACGCAAAAATGTAATGTTTCACCGTTAGTTTCCATATCATTGATTTATGCTTTGACTTCAATTTTTGTCTTTGTTGGCCAATCGATTCCATCATTAATTTTGACTCCTTCACGGCGTTCCATAACCAGGTGCAAAATGAACAGTGAATTCCTGCGCAGGCTAATTTTTACAAAAGTGGGCATTACTCACTGAAGCATGGTTATTATGAAATTTTGGTGTCATAATGATAGGTTGAGATATGAGTCTTATATACATATAAATCTTTCCCCCAAGAAACATATATTTTTCTATTTGGTAGCTATTTAAAAAGTGTATAGTTCTTTTTGGGACGCACTGTAGACCTCTTTGTGAATGCGAAAAACACAAAATCACCATCGAGGTGCTCACAGAAATTACATGCCCAGTGACAATTGGGTTCATAGTTAGAAGCAGGCGCAGATTAAAAGCCATTGCTCTACAACGCATATCTATATTAGGGATATGCGATGTAGAAAAGTGGTCCATTGTTATTGATCGGTCATCTTGTTTGGCACAAAGTTCATCTATTTCTCTCACCATAATATGCATCTTGAAGAATTTTAAGTTCATCATTGATTTCATTCACTTTAATTTTGAAATCTATAAGCGGTCTCTAAAATTCATTATTTCTCTGCAAGGCAAAATTTTGTAGAAAATATACATGATACCAACCAACCCAAAAACACAGCATAAGTTCTTAGAAAATGTTTGACTCCATGTCTTTAGTATATGTGAAATTGTCAGTATGGCCCATCAATAAAAACTGTATGACCCCATTCACACTCGGTAATTTGTGTAGCCTTATGAAAGTTTATTTTTGTTGAGATAAAGAACACCAAAGCTACCTCCAAATTTGTACCCGATTATCCCAATCAAAACATACAAGATTGAATTTACGAAATGACTATGTCCATATTAGAAATTTTAGTGGAATGCCGTCGCTTCATTCTCACACACATATTATACTATAATTGTTTATCCAACTGATGTCTTTATATGAAGAATTATTCAACTTGTATTAAAGCTTTTTCAGTCACATGATAGATTTGATTAGCCAAGAGTATAGAGTAGAATGAACTGTGTGAAGGTGCTCCCTATTCCCATGCTAATACGGATAGTTAATAAACATCATGTATAACGCCAATTCCTACTGCTCATAGGTTTGACCATGAAAGAGTTGTACCCTAAAAGTTGAAATACAACCAACTTGTGTACTCTCATACAGATGCATCAAGCATTTTAACATGATTGTGATTTGCTTAGTTCTCTTGACAGTCAGACAGAATTAGGATTCTGTTTGAGCTTGTAAAATGGCACAAGTAAAATATGAAGATAGTGGGGTCTAGTTACAAATCAATGGAATTGAAACACGTCAGGACCAATTTCCTCTTGCAATGCGCTTACTAACACCACTATGAAAATTGAAAGCAGTCTCTTCACCTCTCAGCCATAGTAATGAGTTTTTGAATCTTGAGGAGTGAAAGTAGAATGCTGTTCCCGAGATAAAGAATGGAAGCTTTGAACAACAGTGACAATGATGTCTTTGTCAAGAGTGAGGCTTATCACTTTACTAGCCACTGACTCGGTTCCCTACCTGAATCTAGAATATGTTGATAAGGGATTTAAAGTCTTCAAGAGCTCTGAAGGGCTGTACTGACTGGATGGACAACATAGTGCTATGACCGTTACCCTTGAAGAAGCCACCATAATCCTTTATCAAAGCTTCCATTCCTTTCCTCTGGAACAGCATTCTCGTTCAGGTCCATATCTATTCCAAAATTCCTTAATAAAAGAATTGCTTGACACCTTTATATAAAGCTAGCACAGTAGGTCCAATCACATTATTTTCTCATCCTCACATCGATATCACATTATTAACATGAAATAAAAAAGTTCCTTGAAAATGACTTGGCTAAAAAACATCATGATCACCTTATACAACTAAGTCACTGACAGTATTCACAAAGTGACTAGCTCCTCACAATACATAAAGTTGACATATTTAATTATGTATTTGTTACTGACATGACAGGTGGAAATACACATTAGAAAGCACTTACTATATTAATCAATCATGAAAAATATCAGTGAACAGTAGAAATTATTATTTCCACCTTAATAATTAATTTCAAAATAGGATTTGAGAAAGCATTTCAAATATATATTTGTGCATGTAGAATAGTTAAATAAAAGTGAAATGGTGGTAATAAAAATGTTTAGATCATGATAACGAGTCAACAAATGGTTCAATATCACTGCTTTTGCGATAACTGCTACAGCTTATCACAAACCAAGCAGTCACAAACAAAAAACCATCACAAGTAATTGAATAATCAAACTACAGAACAAACACAGTGAGAGCAGCTTTGTGAATACTGTCAGTACTTGTTCCTAGAGTTTAAATAGGGAGGGAAAAGAGTTAAAACTAGGATTAAAAGACAAAATCCGGACCCGCCATATCGATGGCCCACCGGAATTTGTCTCGTTGAGTTCTGTTGTAGACCTTCTCGATGGGTACTTCCCATTTCTTGGTCCTGTAGAAGGAAAGAATAAAAAGACAGGAACATTAGATGTAAATGGTTTCTGGAACTTCCAACAGTCAAATATGATATGCTACATGGTTCAGACTTAGCAGTGGCCCAGTGACCATTCACTACTAAAAATATTTTTAGGAAACCCAAAAGGGTCTTGTGAGGTATTTGTAGATAAGGACACAAGGTAACAAGCCAATAAAACCCGGGAAAAGAATACATCATGTCTTCTCCATGGGCCAGAGAGGCAACATGGTTAAGTCACTTCCCAGATAGAGCTTAATGTATTGTATTTGTATTGCATTGTATTTACTACCAATATTTCAAAATTCACATAATTATAAAGTATAAATACGAATAAGCATTTGGGAAATGTAGCCAACAAATAGCTAAAGCTAATCGAGGTGGGCTAGTGTGAATCCATCTTGGATCTTAGATTTTCTCTCCGACTTTATTTTCATTCATTTGCAGATCAAGCATTCTGATCACACACAATGGGAGTTTACATAAACATTTTGGTTAATTACTATCATCATTATTATTCTTATTACTCACCATGCTACTGATATCCTAGGATCTAAGTAGTTGAGCTTGGAGGTTCCTAAGGCAATTTCCTTGTTCTCCTCCTTGTCGGTAGCCTTCATCTCAAGCTTGGCAAGCTGATCCTCAAGACGTGCTACCTGCTTCTGTTTCTTATCTAAAGCCCTGTCAAATCAAACACACAGTTTTCAGATGAGTTAAATTATTTGAGCACTGGTAATAATAATACTATTATTTATAATGCACTTTTCCCATAAGGCTCAAAGCACTTTACAGCACTATTACCCCATTCATTGGATTGAATCCCAGCTGCCATACATGTTACAGGTGCTATATGGAATTTATCCTCCCGGGTACCGATTTACACCTGGGTGGAGTGAAGTACATAGAGATAGAAAGCTTTGCCCAAGGATATAAGTGCTGCTGCCAGGAATCAAACTTGGGACCTTTGCATCCCCAGTCAAGTGATATGACCACCAGACAACACTTCTGATATAACTCAATTCCTGAGAGAAACTACCTTAATTATAAAATTATTATTGATCATCATGTAGCCGTCAGTAGATACTACTGCCCTCTCCATGCCAGGGTACAAGCCTACTCACAATTTCAATTTCTCATTGCGGCTGTTCTTGTATTCGCTCTTGATGGCCTTGAGACCCTTACGAGCTTCCTTGATGTCGTGTTGTTTCTTATCGATCTTCTCCTGTAGGTTCTCCATCTGCTTGTCAAAGGTCTTAGGGGCAGCACGCTGATGGTTACATAGCACAGCAACGGCACGGTTGGCACGATTGTAGGACAGGATCTTTGCAGTAACTGAGTCATCCTCTGAGACAAAAAAGAGAAGAAAACAGAAATTGCCGAGATGAGTTGTACCAGATTTGTTACCTGGAATTCTGAAGCTGAAAGCAATTTGGGATAGAGGGCCATTCCACGGTCGGGAGGACATTTGTTGTTTTCTTCTTTTTGCTTTATCTCAAGTTCAGGTAATACTTTGGGCTTTAAACTTCTCTGAAATTATTATTACATTAGGGCACACAGATTAAGTTTGATTTTACCTTCAAACTGTATGTCCTTGTAGGAGAATCCGAACTATACATAGTTTGAAGCACGTGGGACTACATGCAATTTTTAAAAGTTTGTTAGACTTTGACAGAGAACTATAATTTCTTTAGCAGTTTTTCCAACAGGATAATCTGAAGAATATTAAATCACACCTAAATTAACAATGAAATTCAGTCTGAAGTCACAGAAAAGCTGTGAAAATTCAAAATATATCTTGACGGACAAACTGTAACGCGAGTTACCGTAACGCGAGTTACCGACATTAATGCTCCCTGTATTTTACCTGTTCATTTTTTCTTCACTTTGATGCAGTTGATAGGTTAGAAATATGCTAAGTTCAGTTTATAATAGGAAATTTTTTGCCAACATAGTATAGTTTACGAACAATTCACCCTAATCTGCATCATGATTTTGACCATGTCCTTATTGCGTAACGCGAGTTACCGAAGTTTAACGACCCGAGAATCTGAACGAGCTTGACAAATATTTTTTTTTTTTTATCCATTTGGTTAGTCTATGTCTCCTTAATATATGGTGCAAAAAGTAACTTGGAAATCCTAGCAGTCTTAAAGAGAGAGGACTTTAATCGTGAAAGGTACCGGTTATTTGTAACGCGAGTTACCGTGGAATGGCCCTAGAACAGAAAAACCCAAAAAGCCTGGCCTGCTTAGGGTTAAACGGATGGGTGCTGATCCCAACGTGGCCTGATAAATGAGGTTGTACTGTCCAATACATACCCTCTGTTAGCTCCTCCAGTTGGTTTTGCAGAGTGAAGGAGGCATTGTACGTCCTGAAGACCTTGGCAGTGAGACCTTCCATCAGCTCCTGTAGGTATTTGTTGAGGATGCCTGTATTGAGACGATCAAACAGATTGTCCTCTCCCTTCTTATTCTCCATGAATAGCCTCAAGTTCTTGAACACCTGCAAGTAAGGAGAAGAGGGAAATATACTCAAGCATGCTTTTTGTACATTGTCACAATACCATGAACAATAACAAAAAAAATCATTAGCTGTAGCCAAAACCATATATCAGGGTTCGCACTATATTAGAACAGAATTCCATTATTTTTCCCTGATTTTTTTTTCCCCCTGACTGCTTAGTATAAAACTCATTTCCAAGAACTTACAGCCAAATGTATCCTGGTGACTTACTCATAGGTAGGCATTTAATCGCTTTCTTAGCGTTCAGGGGAAAAAAAAACCACTCACTTACTCATTCATATATACTGAATAAGCCATAAATTTCAAGGTTTTTTTCACGATTGAGAGTCCATCCTTGTAAAAAAATTTCCTCTTAGAATAAGGCTACTTATAATAACTAGCAGAATTACCCATGGCAGCATATGGGGCGGGGGGTGGGGTGTAATTTCTTGCCCGGTAAGGTTACTCATCATGTAGGCCCTATAATATGCAAGTCATAAACAACTGACTAACTACATGAGAATGCAGTTCAAAGTCATGAAATTAGTTCTCATGCTTTTTTAACGTATTTCATAATATAAACGAATCACATTAATACCTGAATTTGGGCTCGTAACTTGTTGGATCTACAGAGTGTGTATAACATGTGGCGCAGCAGATCGCATGCATATCACATCACAGAACACCTACTGGGATTTCTAAGGCCAGACCATGCGCGCGAGTGGGTTCACTATGTGAACGCCGAGTTCAGTGCAATTTCGCTGACCTCGAAAAGACTGAAGGGACTGGGAATTTCGGAGCTCTGTGAAATAAAATTACAAATTCTTAAAAACCGTAACAGAATACATCAAAAATACCACAAATAACCCCCTCATGTACATCTAAAAACAAATTTAACCATGTTTGCTAAAAATTCCATCTCGATTGAGTGGACAATCTCAGAGAAAAGGGCCGTCAAAACAAAACAAAGGAAGGACAGACAGACAAGATTAGCCAAATTACTGTAAGGATAATGAAAAGCCTATTAAAAAAAAATTCACAAAATTTTTCACTAGTAAATTTCCCTAACTAGTACTAAAATAGCCAAATATTATGTGCGCAATGTATACAGCTTATAGTCAGTACAGGTTATACAGTGCATCCCAGATAAAAGTATACCCAACTTTGAGAGGCTCGTATTAAAATTGTATAACATATGTGTCATTAATTTATATATCATGACAAAGAGTAACTTATATTCTATCCAGTGATGCTAGAATTATACCTGTATTGTTATGGATAACTGAACACTCAAGTTTTTGAAAACTTTCGTCAGACACCATTTGTACCACATTTTCTGAGAAGCAGGACTGGCTCTCTGATCATTCATTGTTTGTTTAAGCTCAGCCTTCCTGAACCCATTCATTAGGAACAAAGGATTACTTGGAGTATTGAAATGCAAGGGCAGCTTTTGCTCAAACTTGGTACGGGGCACTTTTTATGCTCGTTTTTTAACCCTATTCTGACAGGGGGGGGGGTTAATTTGACCCCCCGTACGAAATCCGCGACTGCCGCGCAACCGCTGCAAATCGCAACCCGGTGTTCTATGACTTTTTTCTTTCAAGTGACCCGCAACTTTTGACACCGAGTTTAAAAAAATCGGACACCCCGTTGTCGCGTTACGCAACATTATGTAATCGCATGTCAGGCCAAAATTGAACGAAAATCATCATTTTGCATGCGTTTGTGTACAAAATACTGCTTTTTCCTAAATTGCTTTGTAACACTGATATTTGGGCCTTCTGAGCCTTTTGATTAATTAAATTTGTCTTTATATTGATCAAAAAACATTTCTCAAGCATAAAAAATTACAAAAAAACAAAGAAATACATAAGAAATAAAAACAATAGAATATATAAGATATTCACAAAACAATAGAATACAAAAGAATCAATTTGAAATTTCTGAATTTATCAATTCAGTATTGTTGACTGTGCTACTCAGCAACTTTTAGAATAATTTGAGCTTCATAACTATGTTTATCAATGAAATATTAACGTTTTCAATAAAAAAACATCTAATTTGCACACATGAGTATGCATAAAATTAGCATAAATTTTGCGTCGATCGGACCATCTGCGGCCGAGATATTAGGGGGGGGGTCAAATTGACCCCCCCCCCAGTCAAAATAGGGTTAAAGCCCAACTGCTTAGTTATCCGTCACAACACAGGTTTAAGTTTGGTATCATTGAATAGGACATGAGTTGCTCATTATCATGAAATAAATTTCAAGGTCACACAAGCTATAATATTTTAGTATGAGGCTCTCAAAGTTTGGTTTACTTTTTTCTGGGACGCACTGTATAGATTCATTGGCAGTTGAAACTAAAGTAACACTCACCCTTTTTTCGACCGGGACGGAGTTCTCGTACCTGATGGAATCTTTACCCAGGAAATCAAACTTGACCACAAACTCCTTGCCGTCTAGCTCGTCAAAGAGTTGAATGTGCTCCACTCTGAGTGAACAACAACCTACAGTATCTGCTGTTTCACCTTCTTCTTTCTCATTACCCGCTCTCAATGCAAGCTGCGATGAGATAATGAATCAAGAATTCATATTACAGTCCACTCTCATTATACACGGGTGTGAGTGACCACAAATAAAAAGAGCTAAAATTAAGCTGAAAATAGCTAAATTTGTAAGAACTCCCATACTTTGGTACAGAAGAATGCTTAAATAAGCTGGAAATATGCATAATTAAAAAACTCAAAAAAGCTGAACTCACACACCGTTGATTATAAAGATCACTGACACAACAAGATATCAATATCACAATGCAGTTGGTCATGACTTGTCTTGAAGGTAATGGCTTGATCTCAAGCATATAACAGTCTGAGAAATTTTTTTTACCTGCCCACATGGACAGTTGCAATGATATACTAGTACTAGGTTATCTATTTCTGTATTTTGTCCATCGGACTTATCACTCGAATGATATTTGAGGGTTGAAATGAAATGAAATTGTAGAAGTTGAAGTAATGCATTTAAAACCAATCTCATATCTCCTTTATTATTTTCAGAATGACTTCATTCCATCAGTATCTATTATCAGTTTATTGATTCTCATGCTTGATATGAAAAAATAATTGAATTTGAACAAGTTCATCTTATTTCTATTCCATGAGGCTAGAAAATGTGTAGATGCCTTTGTAGATGTGAGTGTACCAGCAAAATTCTTTCTTATTCACCACAAGAGTTATTTCACATACAGAAGACTAGAATAAACAACATAACCATTGAACCGTAGGTCTCTAATTCAGTTTACTTGAAGTTTAATATTTTGCAAACATGAAATAACATATTATCCTTCCTTTATAAATTCATAACCCATCTGATGATTATAATTATTCACAGCATTTATATTCAACCCTATTTCAGATTTTAAAAAAAAAGTTAAGGTGCAGAATACGATTGAAATCTGTAGTATATCACAAAACTAGCTATAGAACAACTGCTCCCTTTTTGACAACTATATCTAACTGTGGGTAGTAATCCTGGGGATAGTTGTCTTGACATGACCGAATCCCACTTGTGGTTACTTTTATTTACCTTATCAATAAAGTACAAGGCAACAGCACGCTGTCTAACACGCATTCTCCTTGCTCTTACAATCTTCTGCGGATCCTGTCTACTGATTCTTTGAGTTTCCTCGCTGTTTCATACTTGGCCCAATCTTTCTCTCCCTGTCCAAAGTAATAGAAAGAGTCAGCTTATGGCATGTGTCACAATAGAGTATTCATTGTAATAATTCAAAGCATTCAAAATATTGACATAAATTCATAAAATTGATGGAATCTCCTAAAGTTGATTAAAATATATTTATACATCACCCAAGTCTTGACTCTCTCATTACCAGTCACTTTTTCCACAAAACTAGATTCTCTCACTTCATTTTAAATTTTCAAAAAAATAACTCAAGCAATACCCCTAGTGTTTGCATCCATGCAAAAACTACCGTTTCCAGCTTTCCAACGGTACATAACTCAACACTAGAGGGTGCTCTCTTGCAAAATGGCAGTAAAATCAGTTTCCCTTGTCAACATTGTTCTATGGTGCCAAAATGCGACTATGGTAATGAGAGAGTTAATTCAGTAAATAAACAGCCGTTGATCCTATCTAAGGGACTAAGCAATTAAAGATTGATGCTTTATCCAATCACATTGGAGAAGATCAGCTCAAGTCTTAAATACGTCTTCCTGGTTGAAAGTATTCCCCAGCCCCTCCCCCACCCCCCAAAAAAAAAATCTTCCTCACCTATCCCGTTCCAAAGCCACAGCGCTGCCCAAGCAACTAGGTAAAGCAAGTACTAGTAATGGATACCCATTTCTTTTAGTGCCCTATCAGGGTAGCTCATGTGAGCCTTAGATAGCAAACTTCATTATTTTTAAACATTCATTTTGATTGCTTTATAAATTGAATTATTATAGAAAATACAATATTCATTGTCTCCAAAAGTAGTAGCACATGCCCACTGCAGTTTGAAATCAGCCTGCTGTGAAAAACAAAAACACATATGGAGACATATCAATAATAATAGTATTTTTCTGTATTTATACCCAAAGGAATAACTATAACCTTTATTATTATTACAATTACCATACTCTTATTTTCATTATTAGTAGCAGACACACTAGTAACACGTTCTTACCTTTATCCTAGAGCTGGGGTTCAACATGACATATTTGATAGCTCCTTGGATGTTCTCAGTCCATGAAGCTAACCATGTCACTGAGTTATCATGGATAACCTTCTTCCATTTGTGGCCTGCGGGAGGCTCAGGCCATTTTGAATCTCTGCCAAACAAAAAGAACAAATAATTTGTCAAAGCAATGAGAACTAGGTATATCATTAAAGTTGATTACTATCCCGAGCCCAATTTGTGTGTCACATTTAATGAGCAATACTTGAAAAATGTATACGTAGATTTGCCATTTCATAATTTTAGAATATCCTTTCATAATAATGATTCCTGTCAACTATAGATAACAACTAATGATGGCTTGTAAGAAGAAAATACATAATTGCATTTCGCTTTGTTAACTGAGCTCAACATACAAGTACACTCACTTGCTGCAGTTAATAATGACATCTTCAGGAATTATCCTCTTCTTGAGCTGACCCTGTTTTGGATGTTCACCACGGCCTCGGAATAAGCTAGGAGGCTCCACCCTGAAGTTACCAATCTTCTCCTTGTGACCATCGAAGGAGCAGAACCCATACTCCTTCTGAATCTCCTCATTCTTCTTCTTGTTTTCCTGGAATTGGAGCAATGGAAAGGAACAAGTTGGTTAGCCAGATATAGTTTGACAGTGATATCAGATTTTATGTAAGCCTCTTTCATAAACTAGGGTCATGAAGTCTACAAGGAGGCCAAAACAGGAGTTTAAAACAGACCAACAGTAGTTAGTCAAGACGTAACAGTCATTATCAGCTCTTTGTATTTTAGATACAAACTGAACTCGCTCTGATGCACTTTTTTTTTCAGGGGGAGGGGCTTTCAGGATTAAGGTGGCCTTACTTTGATAAAGTCGAGATAGATAGATGGATAAATGGTTTATTCAAATCAAAAACACATAAAAAATCATTTTACATATCTCCATGCATCGTAGTTAGAAAACTAAATTGTGCAATGGATTACATTTTTTCCCCCACAAAGTAAAGATCAATATAAATCATGACATTCAGGACACTGGTGTCGACCCACCACGATTCCACTCAACGTGTCAAAAAACAAGAAATCATCAAACAAACTTGTGAGAAATGAAGGTTGTGACCATGGCACTAGAGGACAAGTTAAAAATCAACTGTTAGCACCGGTCTTATTACATTCAACAGAAATATGCCGCAATATAAATGCTGTGGAGCATCATCATCATTTAACTACTTGGCTGCGGACCACGTAATATTACGTGCTTGGCGTTTGTACACTGCGCGGACCAAGTAATATTACATGCTCATGCTATTGTCTGAGCTAAGTCTGTTTTGACACACCAGCCGTACCCTGGTCATACCTGTACTGTGCAATTAGCACCATGCAGCAGTCAAATGGTTAAGCATCACCATATGCTTTCCCGAATGATCGTCTACTTACTTGTTTCTCTTCCTTGCTCAATGCTTTCCTCTCCTCTGATTTCATCTGATAGTAGGCATGAATATTCTTGAAGTTGCACTTTCTAAGATCCTTGATGGTAGCTTTCTCCTCGTGGGTCATCACCTAAGCAATGAAAAATCAATGTGGAAACTCAAAGCAATATCTTGAAAACATCAGAATATAGTAGTATCAGTATAATAAGCACTGTGAATGGTTGGATTTGTGTCTCATGCTATTAAACATGTTAATATAGTACAAAGTGGTAGTATTTTACGAGTTGTGATTGGTTGAAAGGGTGTCACGTGTCGTTCAACATTCTGGTATGTTGAACGCTTTTTTGTTATGTTGAACGGTTTTTTGTTATGTTGAACGGTTTTATCCTGTGTTAAAATGAATTGTGAAATCGATTGCTTTGTTGCGCTAGCACGTAATAACAGTAAAATGGTGCGCACAACAATAGATACGCTGAGCAACAATATACGTCACAATAGCTTAATTAGCACCAAAAGTTTGGCAAACATTGGCAAAGATAAAACCAGATTAGGCAAGGTCAAATATCTAGGGGTCTATTTACTATAATAAATAGTGCATGCTCTATTAATGCAACATTACTAACTATGTGAACTCCAAATACTAAATTATCCCTCGTGCACATCTGTTTCAACTCGGCCTACGGCCTCGGTGAAATAAATGTGCTCTCGGGATAATTTAGTATTTGTTGTGCACATAATCTAGTATGTTGCATGGTAGAGCATGCATTATTTATATAATATTGCCCTTTCTAAGATCCTTGATGGTAGCTTTCTCTTCGTGGGTCATCACCTAAGCAATGCAAAATCAATGTGGAAACTCAAAGCAATATCTTGAAAACATCAGCATATAGTATATAGTATCAGTATAATAAGCACTGTGAATGGTTGGATTTGTGTCACATGCTATTAAACATGTTAATATATTGCCCTTTCTTAGATCCTTGATGGGAGCTTTCTCCTCGTGGGTCATCACCTAAGCAATGAAAAATCAATGTGGAAACTCAAAGCAATATCTTGGAAACATCTGAATATTTTCAATTGCAAAAGGAAGGATTTGTTTCTATTGATACAGGACCACATCGTTATTACTAGGGTGAATATAAACTAAATTGGAGGTAAGTACAAACTCTTCATATACAAAAATACATTGATACAGTCTGGTCAAATGACCAGGAGCTTGAGACCAAGCTAAATCTTTTAGTTATGATTTCATGCGAACAGCAATTTCCATAAGTGTATTCAACGCAGATTCTCTTCAATTGAAACTTGGCAAGATGGTCGTGGTCAGTAAACCCAATCATGAATTTGTCCTTTAAACATACCTTCTTCCAGTCCCTGAAGAAGTTATCATTGAAGACATCTTTGGTAGTGTAATCATGTTCAATCATCCTGGCATAGAAGCCAGCCACTTCCTCAGCCTCTTCACTAAGTTTCATCTCTTGTCCTGGACAAGCAAAATCATGAAAGTTAAGACGTTAAAGGTACAAATTGGGTGTCTTCGGAACTGATTCAATCCAAGAATATTTCACGCCTTTATCTAGTTTCTTAACCCTAGTAAGACTGGGGTGTTTTGGTAGTTGTCAAGACTGGGGGGGGGGGGGGCCCCCCTAAGATCTTGGCCGCCGATCGCGCGACCGCGCCCAAAATGTGCACGATGGTAGTGTGTCATGTAATCTACAAGACTGCGTTGTTAATTGTTGCGAAATACTGTTAATTTATTTTATATGAATTAATTATGCTAATTTATGCATGATATCATACTTTTTGCTCTAATTGAAAAAAATAAAGCTCCTAGAATGCTAATTTTGTGTATTATTATTCCTTATAGCATTCCTACAATTGTACTAGGAAAAAATTCTAGTATCGAAATTAATTTCTTATGAATTTTATTGTTTTATGAATTTCTTATGTATTTCTTTGTTTTTTCGACCTTTTATTTTTCTTTGTTTTTTTTCGCAAAAATTATTGAAGAACCATTTTGAAGCATAATAATGCTAAAATAAATTGATTTCAGCCAATGAAAGTGAAAATATTCATATCTTTATGAATAAGGTGAGAAAACTCCATTTGCATTGACTTTGTACACAAAATCACGTTTTTGAGCCGTTTTCGGTCAGACGGATATTTTTGAAAAGCGTGCAGCGTCGTAACGGTATGACCGATTTTCGCGAAAATGGTTTTAAAAGATATGCGAGACTTAAAAGTATAAAGTCAGTAAGCGAGGCAATCAAAAAATTTCGCGCGGCTGCATGGTCGCGGAAAATGTCGAGGGGGGGGCCATGATGCCCCCCCCCCCCAGTCTTTTTAGGGTTAATCAAGGTGCTAGAGACTGGATATGGAGCCCACAATTCACAGAAACAAATGCAATGCTGCAAGAATATAACATACTGCAAACAAGAAACTTCCACAAATTTATGATAACAATGACATGAATCTATAATGGAATGCAAAATCTACTGTTGCAATGAGCGTGTGTCATTGAAACTAAGGTTGATATTTATAGCCTAATTATGGACATAAAAATAAGTAACTTTCCAGTCTTTGATGCATGTATTTAGGTCAAAAAGGTTATAAACAACACACTTTGTATAACAATGTAAAGTATTTATCCAACTCATAATTTGACAATGAGAGAAATATTTACCATTATAGTAGAATTTCACATTGTCAGGGAGTGGTTCATACGGAGGAGCAAAAAGAGGTCCTCTGTGCTCCAGGAACATCCATTTGACACCTTCAGGATGTGGGGTCTCCTTCCACCTGTAGGGATGAATTAAAGGGGAAGTTCACCCTAGAATTTTATTGGTCTTTAAAAATGCAGAAAAATAAAAGAAAAATATGAGTGAAGGTTTGGGGGAAATCGACCAAAATATGACAAAGTTATGAATATTCAAAGTTTTGATTCTGTGACGTCACATGCGAGCAGATCTCCTATGTGTTATGTAGTGTAAATTCCATAAAATGTCATTTTTTTTCAGAAGAAAATAATTATGTCACCTGTGCGGTCGATATACCATCAAACATATGTTCATATACATGACTATATCCAATTAACCCATTCCTTTATCAAGAACCATGACAAAAAGACAAATTTATGGAATTTACATACACAACCAATGGGAGAGCTGCTCGCACGTGAACAGAATCAAAACTTTACATATTCATAACTTCGCTAATTTTTGGTCGATTTTCTTCAAACTTTCACTAATATTTTTCTATTATTTTTCTTCATTCTTTAAGACCAATAAAATTCCAGGGTGAACTTCCCCTTTAAGGATAAACAGTCAAGCAAATGCCTTTTCTTTATTACAAGGTATGTTGATACCATTTTCTTAAAGGAGGGTAATGATGTTCGATTCAATATAATAATATGGTTTCTTGTATAAGGGTCATTCCATCTCAAAAGCTGCTAAGGTGCTCAAATATTATTACCCATGGCAGAAATTTGAATGTATAAAGAGTGAGTTCAGCGATGCCAAATAAAACATCATCTTTCTTAAAGATCAACATAAGGTTAAGACACTGAGGCTCCTTTTTTTTTTATTAGAGTAACTTTGACATCAATGGTGACTTTCATTAAATACTGTGTCCTGATTAGTTGATGGGCAATGTTATAGTAGGGATGGCCAAACAAAAGCAAAAAGCCACTAGAACGGTTTCCACTTCACTGTATGGATGTAGTCACCCATGCATTTAATGCATAACACTAACCATGCCCTGCTGATCAATAATACACAGGCAGAGAAACAGCAAAATTTTCAATAAAACAAACGTTTCGAAATTGTCCTTTGTGGCCAGTGGTAAATATCAATCATTTTTTATTTCCTAATTGGTCAGTTCCTCTTAGAAAATACCTCACAGAAAATCAACTTCTCCTGTGTGAAAAATTGATTTAATAAACACACGGCGTGTTCAAAGTGATGCTTCTGTGTGATGTGTGTTATGACTGGAATATCTCATGATTGGAATAGATTCTGATAAGGAGAAGTGGTATCTAATAAAATTTCACTCTTTTGAACAAAAATGTATTGGGGAAAAAAAAGAAAATGTTTACCACTGGCCATTTAAGTTTTAAATTACTTATCTACCCTGTCTAACACTCGGCTCTGACCACCACACCGAATAGGCATTATCTAGGGTGTTCTATATTGAAACATGCCTCATGGAGTATTTTTCCACGGTGGTCTCATTGGAACATATGTCAAACCATCAGTTTTGTACTGCCATAAAAATTGTATCTTTGTATAATCTACTCAATTGTGTTACTTATATCTCATTTCATTTTGATACACAATAGAAAATGTTTGATATGATTGGTTTTAATAAATCAAAGACAAAAGAACAATAAACTTGAGCTTTATTGCATTTTCTGGCTTTGTTCAAACTTGTAAAAGCTGTAGCAGCTGCTCTGGTTATCTGAGACACTCTTTGGGTCATATCTTTGAAACGGAACATCACATTTGTGATCATTCAAGTACAATGTTTCTTAGCAAAATTTCTCAATCAAATAAGCCTGGCAAAAAACACTTTAAATAACTTCAAATTTAGTGGACATCCCTAAGTTATAGAGTAAGTCCACTGATGTCAAGTTAAAGCATGGATATATAGAGGATATATCATGGTTAAAGTAACTGTTTTGCAACAACACCGTGGTCTTTTTGCTAAAATGAAGTTTAACAATAAATGTGTTTTTCATATCAAAGATGCTGGTTATATTATAATTTGCCGAAGTTCAAGCAACTGATTAACTTACTGGTAAAATTCCGGAATTGATTTCAGGCAGTGTTGTCTATGTTTGAAATTTATATTATCAGAGATCAATTCAATTATTCCTCCCCTTCTATAATGACAGGATGATGCTAAACTCATTACATATTGTAGTCATTTTTTTTTAAACTCACCATTCCCATACTTCCTGCTCTTCTTCCACCTTCTTTTTCCTTCTCCCTTCTCTTTCTTGACCTCTTTTCACTCCTTTACTACTCTTCTTATTTTAGACTTCTTGTCCTTCTTCGAATCTTTCGTCTTAGACTTGGATTTCGTTTTCTCTTGCTTCTTTTGCTTTGCTGTAAATAAAAGTAAAACGTAAGATATGTAAGGAAACTGTCAAGGAGAAAATAAATGATTCCTGAAGCAATATTTTAAGGTAAATATGTCATACTTAAATTTTGAGCTTTGATTATATGGATAATGAGATTTGGGGTTTGTCATATCCTGATTCACAATATCTTAGGGTCGAATTTTTTCTTCAATGTGGCAATATATCCAATTATGGGCTTTTATCCTATTCCATATCTGGAGGGGGGGGGGGGGGGCTTAGATATTTCATATTGTGCGGCAAGTCTTATGTACAAGGTTTGTAGTAGTCCTCCGTCATCGTCCCCTGCATCGTACTCTCATGCTCTCCTGGTGTTTCCTTTTCTGCTGGAGGCTTCTTGACAGGTTCTTCCTGCTTCACCTTCTTTAGCAGACCCTTTCCTACAAGTCAAGTCATCAAAACAATAATTCATGAGAAAAATTCTTTATACATTAACAACCAAACAGTGCATGAAATAAATTTTGAAATCAATCAAACAGATCTTTTCCCACAAGTGAAGTAATCAGGAAAATGATTAATCCGAAATATTCTGTACACATTACTAATTAAACAGTGCATAAACTAAAATTTGAAATTAATAAAATATCTGTGAGATGTGTGCTCCTCAAACATAGCATGAAGGAAATCAAATAAACATAATGTAAACTTCATCTTGCAACAAAAAATAAAGAAATAAACCTAATGTAAAACTCTAGTTTTCACATACTTTTGATATTTGAATACAAATTATTTGCGATAACTCTTATCAAATATGTAGGAGCAAACTACGCCCATTTGGTGAACTACCACCTCACCTTTCAGAGAGGGGGACATCATCATCCTCATCATCTTCCTCATCATCATTTTCAGCATAGTGAGGCCTCTTGCTTGACCTCCGTGACTCCGAGCGCTCAGATGAGACGCTGTCATCAAATCGCTGGTTCTGTGTGGTCGACAGGAAGGTTTGTCAATGAAGAAGTAAAATATCAATAATTACAAAAAAAAGCTTGCAATTGTAGATATTCAACAAGACATGAATTTGGAAGAATGAACTAAATCCACTTCAATCTGGGAAATTGTACAGCTAATCTAATTCAAAACTAAATAATAAGATTGATTAAGAATGCTTGAGTACAAAAAATTATGAACTATTGCCTCCTCAAAAGATAGCACATTTACAGAAGATTAAAAATACATAGAGCTTGTTTACACTTTGGTGAGATAAGATTTGCACCAGTGCTACACAAAATACAGGTACATGGCAATGAAATTGCAAGGATCAATTTCATCAACAGCGAGGCACGTGTCCCATGTCAATAAAAACTTTGACCCATGCAGTACATAGAACATCATGTAGGAATGTCATCAAGTGCTGGTCATTGCACTTCAAATGTATATGAACTAAAACTGAAGTTGATTGTTTATATACATACATGTACACCATCATATATACATGCCATCAATAACAAAATTTGCAAAGTGACGTTTCATACGTGTTGAACAACATGTACTTGGAAGTATTTGAAGCCCTATAATATCCGGATATTTTTTATTTTTAAGGTGCAACGCTTCATTCACACTTACTTGAACTATTGGCATTTGAAGCCTTATAACAGAAAAGGGCTTCAAGAAATACCAATCGTGTTTTTGAATGTAACAGAAACCTAGTAACTACAACTTGCACAAAAACAACAACAACAGATACCATTATGCTAGCTAAAATAGACATGAAAAGGCAGAATCTGAGCGAAAGGAACATTTTACTTTAATTTCATTTTCGGTTTAAAATTGTGGCTTTAAAGAATATAAATGTGTTTTTTATTGTCAAAACATTTTTTCCTGCATCAGGAGCACAGTTTTTTAAAAAAATTAGCCGATTGATTTGTGAACATCAAATAATTATGGAGAAACAAAATTTGTATAGAGTTGATGAATAATCCCATCTAATCGTCGCAGGTTTTCATTTTATTTTATGTGCCACAAATTATTTCACATACAGAACAAGCACCCATGTATCATTCAAATTTGCAGTTGTGAACAAATAAATAACATGTAAATAGTGAATACTTCTAAAAAAAAAAACATAGGCCCTACTGAATTATGTATGACACATTATCCTGAATAATTGTGAAGACCGGCACAAGGGATAACCTGGTATTTGGAGTTCATAGAGGTCCAGTATCTTATATTATTTTTTTTAATTCATTATATGTCATCCCCCCCAAAAAATAATAATAATAATAAATAAAAATAAAAAATAATAAATAAAAAAATATATTATATTATATATAATAAAAATAAAGAAATAAAATTTAATAATAATTAATTGAAAAACTATGTCAAAAAAAGTAGCACCCCCAAAATACTGCCCCCCCCCATTTTTTTTAAATAGAATTTTTGGAGAATACTGAAAATTGACCAGTCCCATCCTTTAAAAAAATAATATCCGCCCTAGTGAGAAAAATATAGGCCTATATGATCCACCCAAACAAGAAAAACTTTAAAAAAATAAAATCTTCCCCCCCCCCCCACCCCCCCCCACCAAAAAAAGAAACACATTAAAACTCTTGAATAAAATGGACTGGGGCGTAGTGGACTCATCCCCCATTCCTTATAACACAGGATTTCTGCCAACAAAAAAGTTATTACATCTAAGAAGATAACCTTCAAACCTTTGAGCACATTGACTTGCCACAGCAATTATACCATCTCATATACTTTGGGGATATCGTATGAATTAAGCATTGCCTATAATGGAGAACATTTGATTTGATTTAGATTTTGAGTATGTAGGTCTACACAAGGTCAAGGTCACCGGAAGTAGAAGTTAAATAGCCTTTGAAGTTATGTAAATTTTTGGCTTTATTTTATTTTCCTATCCTATAGACGATTATAGAAGTTTTGATTATCTAATTGCGATGTAGAGCTCTTCCAAAAAAGTAATCATTCTCTGGAAGAGGTTTGTAGTCTTTCAATTAGCTTAGGGGTGTACGTATTAATTACTTACAATACATTTTGCACAATCAGGATTAACTAATTTCCTTTCTACTCACCAGACTTTATTTTTCAGCTTTCTGTTATAGGGAGAAAAAAAATGAATTACATCATTGGAAGACTGTTTTTTTTTTTTTTTCAACATGAATCAAAGTTGAATATGAGAGAAATGATACATTATTATAATTGATGATTAAAAAAATAGAAACCTTTATTAAATTTTATTTCATTCATATTAATAGTCAAAATTCGATATAGCAAGGATAATCTTTTTGTTGTCCTAACATATAAGGAATATTCTTAGGCATACATGTACAATATAGCAAAATCTCCTCCCTCCCCCCCACAAAAAAAAAAAAAAAATGCT
>CALNVZ010003014.1:6082013-6113371 GCA_940671915.1 Paracentrotus lividus | reverse complement strand
GACAGCTATTAGGTTTTATTCCCTTATCATTATATATTATTTTATGATTAGTTCCTCAAAAAAATGTTCCATTTAAACAATCTCAAATTTAACAGTAACACTGCTTTGCTTTTGTCTTTCCAAATTTTCACTGATTTCTGAAAAAGTTTGACAGAATAACATCTCTTTTTAATTTCTGACCAAATTAAAAGATTGCAATTTTGATGATAAACTCTCTCAATTAATTCCTTATTAATATTATTCTATTCTCATTTGAAGATTATTGCATGGTCACTATCTGGCATTTAACATTACTTCATACGTCACACAAAGCAACCACTGCAGTTCATGGAAAAATCATGTGAAGAAAGAAACGTCAGCCCAGGCCAGAACCGGCAAACAGATTTAGAATAACACGAAGCACTCTCTGCACACAACACACACACACATGCCCTTCACGTGCAAAGTCAATGGGATGAGCGCAAAAATAACTAAGTACAAAACCCTTCACACAGACCCTACGTGCAATGTCTACGGCGGACGCAAAAATAACTAAGTACAGAACCCGACTCCACGCAAGTCTATGGAGAAGCGCTTTTTCACCCTCCAACAAAAAACTAACACATGTGTGACGGAGGGGATACAGCCAAATTCACGCACTGATTTCACACAAAAACCAACTCATTCCACTTCGTATAGTATTCTAATTGACGCTATGATATCAATTGCGTAAAATAATGACAGAAAACATGAACTTACCGAACTCATTTTGATAATTCTTTGTCTCAGCGATTTCCACGTTATGGCGGATGCAAGGCGCAGAAAAATGGTAGAGTATCAACTTTTTGACAATGCGCATGCGCAAGTTGAGAAAAATTGCCCGTATGATCCGGGGTGCTGAAAAAGGGAAGTGACTCGTTCTAACTTGCTTTGTTCATTTATTTGTTTTCTTGGATAAAATGTCATCACACGTTTGATAAATGATGACATTTTTCTCTTTTTGCGTGGTCCATTGTCACTTCCTTTAAATGACACTAATAAAAAAAAAAAAAAATCAATAATTATCATAGATCGCAATCATCAGACTTCTTTCGATGGGCTATACATATATCTTTAAAAAAAAAAAAAAAAAAAAAAAGTATATATTATATATATATATATATATATATATATATTATATATAAATTCTCTCTCCTCTCTCTCTCTTCTTCGATTCAAGTGTAGGCACCAACATTAAGACCAAACATCGAATTATAATCTCCTTTATGTCTCAACCCAATAAGTTTTTATTTTTTTTCCACTCTCTCTTCCCCTATAGGCTCTTAATTCTTGACTCGATATCTACCTTCGCTCCCTCTCTCTCTCTCTCTTGTCCCTTTCTTTAATTTCAGTATATTTCACTCTCTTATTTCTCCCTTTTAACCCCTTCTCTCGCTCCTGCATTCTTTATCTCGCTAAATATGATCCCTTCTTTAACAACCCCTTCTCTTCCAAAGTTTCATTCAGTCTTTTATCATCTCTATCTTTTGTCTATACCCTTTTGCATTTCTCGTCATCTTCTTTTTTTTTTCCTTTTCTTTTTTTTATCTTCCTCTTCTCTTACAATCTCCTCCTCGATATATCTTCCTCCTTTTTCTTCTTTCTCTCCTCTTTCTATCAGTTTTTCTTCCTTATTTATTTACGCCCTCTATCCCCCTTCTCTGTCTCTCTTTCTTCCTCTCTCTCTCTCTTACTTTAAAGGTAAACCATACAACAGTTATACTATATGGCACTTGTTTAAATACGAAATTCTTTTGGACATCTCGTATGTTGTCTCGAGGAGCCTCAAAACATTAGACAATATATTGTTCGTGTAATTTAAAACTCTGTTAGTGTTATGATGAAATGATTTACCTATTGGTTATTGAATGAATAGAGTGGGGGGGGGTGCAATCTCTTCCCCTTTTCTTTTTATCTTCCTCTTCTCTTACACTCTCCTCCTCGATATATATTCCCCCTTTTCATCTTTCTTTCCTCTTTCTCTCAGTTTTTCTTCCTTATTTATTTACACCCTCTTTCACCCTTCTCTCTCTCTCTCTCTCTACCTATCTTCTCCTTCTCTCTCTATCTCTCTCTCTCCTTCTCTTTCCCTCTCTCTCTCTCTCTCTACCTATCTTCTCCTTCTCTCTCTATCTCTCTCTCTCCTTCTCTTTCCCTCCCTTCTCATGTCTTCCTCTCCCTCTTTTCCTCTCCTCCATCTCCTTTGTGCTTTCCATTATTTCATTTTTGTCAAATACTGACAAATTAGTCATCCATTGGCTACATATTCGTACATAATCAAAAAGAAATATACAATGTATTTGTGTCCTTTATTTAAATAGTCTTAAATATTTATCATTTGAAATAATTCATGCATGAATGTATTTTTCGCAGTAGTTTAATGATTCTGATCACGTATTGAAACCTACCGTTGCCTAGGATAAGCATCCTAGAAACGTTTACAGCATCTCAAAATTCTGTTTGTTTCTTAGAATTTAAGCAACTTTTTGCAAACCATTGAAATTAAGGGTAGAAGGGAATGCTGAGTGTTGAAAAAAATAAAAGGGCAGGCCTGTAACGATGATTTTTCAAGGGGGTGTACATGGGTCAAGAAACAATTTGATATAAAGTACTATTTAGATAAATGGTCTACATTATAAAACCTTGGTCTCGGCATGGACCCTTTGTGTGTGTGTGTGTGTGTGTGTGGGGGGGGTGGTGGTATATGCACCCTAGACACCCCCTTTGGCATTGAGATCGGAAAGTAATGATGGCATGTTTATTTTTTTTACTTTTCTTTCTTTTGGGGGGGAGGGGCAGGATGCAAGATATTTAACAAAAATTAATTTGTTTCAAATTTATCAATCAAGACATAAATCTATTATGTTTAAAATTACAATTGCCATGGGAACACAAAAATGTTGATTGTGTCAGAACATTGCCAATTTGAGGACTTGAGGGGAGCGTGTGTCCCCTGTGCCTCTGCCTGGATCCGCCACTACAAACCACAGAATGTGGGCAAATGTCTCAAATGAGTCGGAGCAATTCTAAAACCCTTTTATAAGGTGCTTAACTCTGCTTCCATAAATATAGCATATACACGATACAAATATCTCACTTGTTTAAATTTAAAATACAAAATGTCATCTATTCCCAATGTCTTCACTGGAGTCCCAAAGGGGTGCAATATCTTCTCCTTTAATGGACTCTGTCGGGTCACTAGGTGGTGCTTTGTAGATTGTAACCTTCCTTTTGGGGCTTGTGATCTCCAGGTCTATTCTCTGTACTGTCCATCTTGGAAAAAAAATAAGTAAGAAAAAAATGTATGGTTTGCATAGGACAGAAAATTACAACAAAACATAGTGGATGTTTAGAAATTAGTTAGTATGATTAAATTCATCACATGAAACATCCTTATTAATTTAGCTCACTTATTTAAAGTTCCAAGTCATGTATATCTATATCAATATCAATTATTCATGGTTGGAATATTCATATCTGTATATCATTGATTGAAAAACACCAAAAAATATCTACCCGTAACTTATAAATACAGATAACAAATAAACAACCTTAGATTAATCCTTCAAAGATAATGTAATAAAGTAAGACTTTAGCTCAAAATAAATTAATGATAACTATAAAATATCACTTTCTCAAAGTAAAATGAAGAATTTACCACATACTGTGTAAAATTGGTGCAAAAAGAAGGTAAGTCCACTCCAATTATAACGAGCACAAAATTTAGTAACAATGAGGCATTTCTACCACTCCCAACTTCAAGCATATGAAAATGTGACTGTGTGCCTGAATTGTTCAGTATATCTAATACTTTACTACAACAGTGGCAGATCCAGGGGATGTGCCTCCCCTATCATTTGAAAATCATACATTGACTGTAAAAAAAAAAAATCTAAAAATTTTGGCGGGCACATCCTCCCCCCCCCCCTCTTTTTACACTCCTGGATCCGCCACTGATTACAAGGTAGGTCAAGGTGACTTTGTCCGTAGCACCTCATTATAATTGGAGTAGACTGTAACAACATAAAAACAAAATGGCTGTGACCAAACTGATCTGCACACTTACTCTTCATCCCTCGTTGGTCTTGTCGACCATGTATACATCACACCGGATCTCTTGGACCCTCTAAGGGGAATGGCAACCTAAAAGTAAAGAGGAAATCACTGCATTAAAGTATGAAAATGGTACATATTGTGTTATCAGAAAGTTCATTAATTCCTCATTGTCACGTCCCTCTCATAGGACTTAAAGCCATAAAGCCTTGTTTGCTGTATTTATAACCATAATTATGTCAGTAAGGGAGTAAACATAAGTTGGTTTTTATGAAGCAATCATCAATTCATCTTTATGATACATTGAGTACGTTTATATTGATCTTTATTTGTATTCTTGTTGGTTGAGAAAGAGAAGGTCGTTAACATAATTTTTTGCCATATCTTATTTCCTCAGAGTGTAAAGGACGTTAAGTAATTTTCTCATTCTAACATTGGAATTCGTCATTATTTCTAATTTTTGTTTAGATATGCTGTAAAAGATTTATTATTCACTCATCAACCAAACTTTTACTTCTCGTGATCTCCCGAAAAGGTACTAACCCCCCCCCCCCTCAAAAACTTTAAACACAATTATCTCGCAAACGCAAACACAGGTTAACGCCCTTCTCTTCCTCAACCGAGAAAATAATTTAAACATTATAATCTTTATAATATGTCACACTCAGGTTGCAACACTTTCTATAAAAGGGACTCTTTACCCATATCCTGCCCCAAGCTGAAACTATATCAACTAGACAATACACAAGTAATGAAGTATTTTTCTGTTGCAATTAATTTCAGCAACAATTACAACATTTCAAACCATCTCAATCACAGTAGAATAATATACCGGTAAAACAATCATTTTCAAAATCTCCCAAGTCTTCCCATTCACTTACATTTGCGTGCAGAGGCAAGACAGCATTGAATTGGTCTCCAAGGTTAACAAACTTTGTCTTTATTGGTAGCCCCAAGACATCTGTGGCTCCTTTGTGGTTGCTCAGAATCTCAACAGACTTGGAATAATATGAACCTGATGACACATGATCTGAAGATAAAACGAGAACAAAATAAATCTTTTGTATTTCTCTCACCAGATGAATTTGAAGCACAATAAATATCGTAAGTCTATTCACTCTATGACAGAGATTTCCCAATGGTCTAAATGAATCATTTTTGGATTCTCGAATTGGCAAAAATTATATCATTATTTCACTCCTGCAACCTTAAAAAAAATCATATTAATATTTAATGACACTTTAATAATGAAAATGATATAATGCATCAAAAAATTATACATTTTTCTTTGCGTTGCCAATTTAGAGATTTCAAAGATTATTTTCATTTAAACTGTTCTTCACGAACCGTTCAATGTACAGTGGCAGAAATGCATCCCTTTAGGTCAGTTATTTTTGCTCTTTCTGTTAATAAGTAATTCATATTCCATGGTATCCTACTTTTAAAGATAATGCATTTATAAGCGTCACTAAAAGGAGACATTGTCCTTGATGGGTTAATAACCAGAACGATGTGATATTGTAGAACCGATATCGGCATTGCCCTATGACCACATTGATTCATTATTATACATTGATACAGTGTATTATATTATTTTTGTTTTGTTTCTACAGGATATTTAAGGAAGTTGACAAATAAAAGCGGGGTGCTGACAAACAGAATAAACCTGAATAATCAAACGAATGAAAAGAAAGTAATATTGCGAGTCATTCATAACAGTTCAATATAAAGACAGAAAGACACATTAGAATAGCAGCTTTACGATGTCCCTCACAAACCACTTTCTAGTTGCTTTGCACCTCCAAAGGATATTCCATTTTTAAACTGCCCCTCCTAACATGCAGCAGCCACCTTAGCTTGAATCAGCTATTAGATACCATACAGTGCATCCCAGAAAAAAGGAAACCCAACTTTACAGCCTCATACTAAAATTGTATAGCTTATGTGACATTGATTCTTACTTCATTTGGAAGTGTAATTCCATATTTTATGCACTGATGCCACATTTACACTTTTGCTGTCACAGATGACTGAGCACTTCAGCCTTTAAAAACCTCTGTCAAAATCAGCTTGTGCCAAGATTTTGGAAGAAGAAACCCTGGCTTTCTAACCACTGATTCATTGTTTCTGAGTCCATACATAAGGGGCAAAAGGTTGTTTGGACTATTTACATGCAAGAGATTCTTTTTCCTAAACTTGGTACAAGTCCATTTTGACACTCATTTTTCAAGTGCTCAATCATTCCTCACAGCACAGGTTTAATTTTGGTATCAATGGATAGAATTTGAATTACTGTATCACATGGAATAAACATGAATGTCACATGAATTAAACAATTTTAATATGAGACTCTCGAAGTTAGGTTTACTTTTTTTCTGGGACGCACTGTATATCATTACCTTGTATGCCTTTGTAGAAGTAACCTGCTCCGCCCAATGAAATAAATCCACCAACCACAGCAATCTTCTTCAAGGCTGAGGTACTCACTCGCATCTTGTCTAGGCTCTAGTCTTGTTTGTGATGCTGCTGACTACGATACTGTCTGTTAAATAATGAATCAAGAATTCACAAATCATTTGAACTCCATTCCTTTGTTTAATTCTATAAATTTTTGTTTTCATACAGATTAGCTGGATACAATACACAGGACTATGCACAGATGACATATGACAGATGACAGTGATGATCTGTGAATCCGATGTAAAAAGAATTTCTAAATGGACAATCAAATATATTCAATTTCAATTCCCCTATATCAATAACAGCTGCAATCAACCTCTCAATTGATGACAAAACTGCACCAGAATGGTTTACAGAAATTTCAGAACAAAAAATTACCTGTAATTGTAAAAGGATGAATCAATCTCTTTTTAATAAAAAAATATATATAGATCTAACGTTAGAGTCTAGATTCACATTTATTTCCTTCACTGGCTTCAAGCTTCAGAAAATCTGAAATAGAACCATGATCTAGACCCAATAATGAATCTTTTGCTATCAAGCCAGGCTTCAGTTGACAAACTTATATTTGATTTAGCATTACTGGCATAATTTTTTATTTAAAATATTTGATGATCTAACTTGTTTATGATGAAGAGTAACTTAACGTTAGATCTAAGTTCTAAAAAAACAAAGTAAGTGGAGGTAACACTTGTTCACGTAGTCTTCGCCGTGCTATAGTCTACAAGGTTATAAATCACAAAATTATAAGTCTGCACTATGTTTGGCAATACACAAGACCTTGGCCTGTTCTCAAAGCAAAAAAGAAGCACAAAAGCACATTTTGACTTTTGTGCGCTCCATATTACATTCAGCACTTACAATACGTCATTGTTGATATGTGGGTCCACAATTTACACCCAACGTCCATTTGCGAAATACATTATCCAAAAATAGTAGAAAACGATCCCTAAATAATGGACTTTTATTTATTACACGTTAATATTACTCTAATCACTATCAATTTTATAATACATACTATTACTACTCCTTAAAACGTGTGAAAAAATAGATTATTATTTATTTACCAAATGTCAGCAGCGGACAATTTTCAGGACAAATCTGGAAAGTTCTCTCGCCGTCAGCGTAGCTGGCGTTAGTCAAAACATGACGAGAGAGTCTGTTTATTTCTCCCGTTGATGTCATGGTTGATGTTAGTTTATTGTGCATGTACTAGGTATTTCTATAATATTTTTAAATCAAGTTGGCAGCTTTTTTAAAATCTAACACTATAAACAGTAATCGCAGTTTACATATATGATGTAATAATAAAAAAAAAAAAAGATAACAAGAAATAATGCAACAAGAGCTATATCATAAAGATTAATGTTCCGGCAAGTCCGGAATGAGTAGGCCCTAACTAACTGTGTTAGTAATTTTCATCTTGGATGCATTTTGTTTATTTTTTTCTTCCTTGGGCGAGAGACGGAACGTCATTGATTATTATTAAACACCAAGGATATTTAAATGATTTGAGTAATTTTCATTCAGTTAACCATTTAAATACCTATAAAATGGTTGGAATGTCTCCGAATATCATCATTATGCTTTAAAAACTAAATAACAAAGCCATGCGTTGGGAACTCTCCCCCAATTCGCCTTTTTTTTAATGTTACACCACCAATTGAAAAATCTAAACAAAATCTTGCCCTTTTTAGGATCAAAGTGTCATAACGTTAAACATTTAAGCCTCTCCCTACAAAAGTATATATCTATTCTGAAAGAAAATTTCCTGAGGATGCCAAAAATGGCATTCTTAACAACACAGGGTGAAGAAGTATTTGGGGATTTTAAATTATTTTTGAAGGGCCCCAAATTTTTAATTCAGTGCCCCTATTTAAGTCCCCCGTTCCAATGACCCTTAATATTTCAACATATTTGAATTGCTCATGAAATTTCCTTTAACAAAAATATACATTTACAAGGAGTCTCTTCATTTAATGAAAAAATAGTCAATGGGCATAGTTATTTTGGTCATCTCACCACCAAGGGTGGGGGCGAATCCACCCTCCCCATTTGACCAAATTTTCTGAAACTTAGCATGTATTTGAGGTATATTAGAATAAATAAGCCTGCTAAGTTTCATACTTCTACCTCAAATACTTTTTGAGCAATCGGCATATGTAATTGGCATTTTACTTTTTTTTGCATTTGGACTATGTTTAATACACAAGTCTATGGGGAAACCAAAACCGCATAGTGCAACTATTTTTAATGCTGCGCATTACCAGATGGTCGAAACTATATAAATTTGGTATCAACATATACGTAAGACCCTATGCTAAACAGTCATGAAAGCTCATGGCACACAAAAGATATCTTTAATTTGATTTCGGCAAATGAACTAGGGCATTGATAATCCCATAGACTTTGTGTAGGTTCAGGTGTTCTAATAATTTTGGCCACCACTGTATGTAAATATTCTGTTTACAAGAATCGTTTAAAAAAATGGAATGTATATAATAGTAATAGTCCTCCATAAAGAATTTTTTTTAAATTTTATTTTCTATTTTTTCTTGCATACATATGTCAATGATTATCAATGTCAATTAAATAATGTCATTTCTGCGATCTTTGTTGAAGAAATAATATAATATCTCAATATGAAAGGTAATTTTGTATTAAGTTCATATTTAACACTTATTAAAGGTTCACTAAGATAAACCGGCTCGTGATGAAAAGTCGGCTAAGCATGCATGATGGTGACAACACGATTCACTAAGGGTGATTTATCCAAAAGGTATTAGTTCTCAACGAAACACATCAATATCATATTTTTAAACGTTGTTGTACATTTTATTTCTCATTTCTCAATATAATAAAATACAATTAAATAGGCCAAAAGTACATAACAATATTTGATAATAGAATACAGTCATGTCTAAATACATAATTAAAATATATATATAATGCTAGACCATGTGTGAGAGAAATGAGAGGAAATGCATGGTGTAGGGGCCGCCGCAGTGGGGGCTGAGCATACAGCAAAATTAGTAATTTCAAAGTTTTAATCTTCAAAACAAGTGCCGGTTGCAGCCCGGGCCTTGTGACCTACTTTTTTTAAAAACCCAGTTTATGAATAAATTAAATGTATTATATTTAGAAATGAGAAGAAAAACAGTTAAACCTGTCGTCATGACAAGGGGACACGCTTACTGATAGCATGAACCATAATTTATGATTATTTAACATTCGATATTTCAGGTGCGGATCCCCTGCCCCCCTAAATCCATTTAAAAAAAAGCAAAATTTGTTTTAAATCATAAATTTAGGGCCTTTGTCCCCTCCCCCGCAGACCTTAAAAAATATGGATGGATGACCGATCCAAGTGAATCCCTCCGAGGCGCGAATTTGATAACGGAAGGCCTAAAGACAATGTGAAATATATTATACAACTTTTTTGTTTGACCGGCGTGACCTAGGAAAATTTTGGGTGTTTAAAATTGTAAAATTTCAATTTTGGCATTTTAGGAATAATTATCATTATTTATAATATTTTTCAAATAATATAAATAATTACTTATTCGGAGAACTCAATAATATTCCCTTGACCTAAACTTTTAAATGCTCATATCATATAATTTTTATTCGAATGTATTATTGAATGTTTATATCTTTATGTTTCTAAACGGAAACTAAATTTAATCTTGTATCTTGGAATTTTAAATGTAAATGATAGTAACCGGATCCAGGATTCGAACATGCGTACTGTGCTCAGTAAACTTGGTTTTCATCCAAATCAAACGGAAATGAAGTATGTTGTCGTAATGCGATATTTCACAGGGAAAACGGGTAGAGCGAATATTTATAGCTTCATTTTAATAGTCAACGTTTTCGAAGACTATTATGTTTGGGAGAGTACTTATATTGAACGTTCTCGTTCGTATTGTACAGGTGCTGTGGTTCATGGATGTTTATGCATCTATAGCTTGCTCGTACGTCGGGAGCGTGAAACGACTGATGCTATAGACCGGCAACTCTGATTGGTCAATTCCGGATTGGTCGTCAGGACAGGAGGAATACTGATTGAAAAGTCTGAGCGCTGATTGGTGGAAAGTACACTGGAGGAGGCTCCCAGGTAGGAAGGTCCAATCAGAGGGTCTCCGGCAACTGCAATTGAATCAGATAAGGAAGTTAAATTCATTCCGACATGATGCAATGCAACACAATCATCATTTTATAATTCCCAAATATTTTGCGATTAGATTTTACAAAAAATGGCGATAAGCTTGAGTTATTCAGCTCAGATAATAATGGGCATGCGCCTATTCTGGTATTCTGGGGGGGGGGGGGGGGGAGGGGGGGTGGAGGGGGAGGGAGGCTTTACGGACCCGGGTAGCGGCCAAAAGCGCCAAAATGACCTCAAAGGCGCCAAATTGACCTGGAGGGGCGCCCATTTAACAAAATGCAAAAAAATAATATATATATATATACATGTATATATTATATATATATATATATATAGGCCTATACACTATATATACATGATTTGAGCCGATTAACCTCTTAAACTTACCCCTAAGCTGGTAAACGTCCTTATGTTACGTCCTTATTTTTTTTCAACACCTAACCCCCCCCCCTTACCGCTTATCGCGCGCCAGCGTGACCTGAACAAAATTCAAGTGTACCCTTTGTCTCGCCCGGTTGTAACGGAAAAAAAATGGGGTATACCTTTCTGGATCCATCTTTCGGGGCACCAAAATCAAAATCACATCGGGCCCCCGGGGTGCCAAATCCTGGATACGCGTCTGATGGGGATTCGGATTTATGTAGAATAGTGTTTCCCCCCTTTTTTTTTACTGAGGACCCAAGCGGACATGAAATACGAATATGGTATTTTCAAAATTCAAGTCAACAAAAAGGCAAAATCATATACGATGCGGAAGGATGACAAATTTATTATTTGTTTCCTCAACCCCTTGGCATCGCTCTAGTATTTGACGGTGGTCCTTGATATATTGTAATAATAAAAATGTATATTTATGCAGATTAGTTGAGCTTCTGGTTTGATATATATTAATATATACATGCATGTCTATTACTTATAATATAATATATTATAGAACACTGATGGTAGAACACATTTAAAACTGTACAGTCTGTGTAAAAAAAAATGGTACAGTTAGAAAACATTTTTTATATTATGAATATTAATTAGAACTTGGTATTGTTTGGCATTTTCATAAAGCAGGATAATCGAACTTTCTTCTGCAATTCTTTTCATCACATTTGGTGCTGTCATTTTTGAGATATGACCAGTTTTTTACAGTCAAGAAAAATCCATTTTCGCACGACGTCCATGCTTTTGTGTAGGTTTCGCATAATGGAACAATAGACGTGCCTAATTTGGATTTGTTCCTCGTCGCACAAAATTTAGCATAACTTTTGTTTAACGAAAGCAAATTATACAGAACAAAGTGCATCAACAAGGAAAATCTTTTGTCTTTAATTTGGTACCACATGCACACATTATTTGAAAAGATTTCACACCTAAATTATTTTTCCCCGACTGTACCATTTTTTTTGACACAGACTGTATTGTGTATTTTGATAATCGCTTTGCAAGTAACTATTCTGTAGCTTGTAAATTTTCAAGTGTTGCACATCAAAATGTGCTATAATCACGACATTATCATAATTGTTATTACCAAAAATACAAGTAGACCTAGTAGTAGAAGTAGTAATGGTAATAGTAGTAGAAGTATAAGTTAACGAGAAGTTATTACGTGAAATCAAGGGCTATTCGGCTCTTTTCTAAACCCTTTATTTGACAAATTGCTTATAATAAATTAGTATAATCAAATACATACCACATAAGCTCTTGTACACTGATACTGGTCTCATAAGTCGGGGGTGGAGCATCATGTTCATCTGATATTGGATTAGGATTAGCATCCATGGGATTAGCTGATCTCCTCGTTGACAAAGATGAGTTCATACGACGACGCCGCTCAAGTCGCTGAAGACGAATACGATTCCAGCTTCGATTGACGCTTTGTCCAGCTGTAGTGTTTTTCTTGCCCATGTCTCTGGCGACGTAGTACATGAAAGCGAGCGAGAAACCGAGCACGATGAGGAATACGCCGATGATGAGGAGAGCTGTGGTCAGGGTTGCCCCGAAAGATGCGATCAGGAGAACGCCAAGGACAATGATGAGGAAAGCTTTGCAGCGAAGATGACGACAACCCCTGTACGTATCTGCTGGTGACTGCCTGTACCTCATACCATGTGTGGTATGTCGTTCGTCCCCAGTCATGTTCTACGTTGAGTCCCTCTCATAGGATGTCAAATTGATGACTAGTTCAAGATATCGTGGAGTGAATTATGTTATATGCTCATTTCTAGGCATCGTGGGGGAGAGTGCCAAATGATATGTTTAGGGCATTCAAACTTTGAATCAGATGAAATTTCAGGTTTTCTTGGCGTAGAGCATGATAGGCGATAAATCTTCCAGATAATGCAAGTTTTCTTCCTGGTTAAATGGAGTCTATTACAAATTGCTATTTCCTTGTAGTAATGCAGTGTACGCATGACATTGAGATATGAAACTTAATATAATGCCAATTATCTCACAGTTATACTTATAGACACAGACACTCGGCCTCTCTACACAATGACGCATCTATTTCATGTATATATTCTAGGAATAGCTTAATGAAATCCTCAAAGAACATACACTGTAAAAAAAAAAAAAAAACCCAAAACCTGTATTTTTTTTTTTGAGCAAAATGCTGTAAGCAGAGTCTTGTTTGTGAAATTACAGAATTTTTGGTTTATTTCTTTTCTTGCAAATATTTACATGAAAGGTACGAAAAATACATTCGGACGACCACATTCGTTCTGTTTTAACTAAATATTTAAGCTACGCTACAGAAACTATGATTCTGCTGACACCCCTTTGGTGTAAAAATACAGATTTCTTTGTATATTTTTTTAAACAGTGTACCTACACTGTAAAAAAAAAATACAGAAAAAATACAGCAAAGTGATGTCAGCAGAGTCGCCATACAAAAATGTAATTTAAAATACATTTTGCTGTAAATTTCTTCCTTAAGAATTGATGAAAGAGAAGGAAAAATATCATTAGAGTTTTATAGCATACGTATTTGGTTAAAACGGAACAAATGTGTTACTCCTGATGTATATTTTGTATTTCTCACGTAATTATTTGCAGGAGAAACTTACATCAAAACTGTTTTTTTAATTACATTTTTTTATGGCGACTCTGCTGACAGCAGATTTGCTGTAAAAAATACATATAATTTGTACAGTGATATAAAATGTGATGAAGTACATTGCAGTAAACTCATCTAAACCACCACAAAACCACCCATGCCTTTGAAGCTTACAAAACACCTCGAATGTCTTGTTTCTGTTCATCTTACATGATAGTAGTTGTCTAATTAACACTGGTTATATATTGCTCATGTTGGCTTTGGACGCAGCCCAGTTTCACGTGAAGTTGATGGTAATATATAGGATCAATAATTCAATATTATGCCGATACTGGAACAGGAAATCTTACGATTTAATATACATTCAGCTTATTATTATCATAAGTTGGCATAATTCAGAAACATATACCGTCCTGAAATATGACTAAAATATCTAGGAAAATGTAAGGTATATAAATATGTAAACATAGACAAATGGTCTGATAACAATACAAATGCGTTGTATTGCATACAGGAATTCGCGCAAGTTATAATACAAGACGCTTTTTCAAAGAGTATATGTTGCTTATGGAGAAAGTATCAATCAATAATATATTTTATACAATACATATTTTCAGTTTAAATCATGATAAATGGATAAATCATAATAAATATGTCCTGCCTTTATTGTAAATCAAGACAAAATTTCACAATCTTAATAAAATTATAGAGGGAAATTTGATTACTTTCGGACAAATTTCTTATACAGTTGTAATGATTCTACAGTATATAGTTATATTTGTCTTATTTGCAAGTTTTAAAATTAATTTCCCTTTCATAATCCCCCATTCTAATTTCTGTATTTTAATCTCTATCACCCTCAACTCTTATAGAGGAAATATCATTATTTATAATAATAATAATAATACATGGGATTTTTATAGCGCCATTTTCCATTTAAATAAAATGCTCAAGGCGCTTTTACAAAGTAATACAAAGAATAGTACACAAGGATGAATGTCTGTCTTCAAGAATATACACAAGTGAACAAATAAGACTTAAGATTCGTCTTGAACGTTTCCAATGAAGATGAATCTTTCAGCTCCTGTGGAAGTGTATTCCACAGGGCTGGACCGGCATGAGCAAAAGCTCGCTCCCCCATGATTTTTTTGACAAGGGAATTTGCCAGTTTCGTGTGGGTTGGTATTTAGTTTTAAGATCTATTGTACTCGGGGGCTGTTTCATTGATGATATGGTAGACCAAAAGCAGTATTTTGAAATTGATACGTTCTTTTACGGGCAACCAGTGGAGATTTTGCAAAATCGGTGTGATATGACTCCGTCTGCTTGTCAACGAAACAAAACGCGCTGCTGCATTTTAGAGCTTTTACAATCTCGCAATATGTACGTTTGGTAAGTTATAAAGTAATCCGTTTCCAAAATCGAAGCGAGAAGAAATGAGTGAATGAATAAGTTTCTCTGTTGCAGAGAATGTTATCATCATTATTATCGTCATCATCATCATCATCATCATCACTACCACCACCACCACCATCATCATCATCATCATCATCATCATCATCACTACCACCACCATCATCCTCATCATTTTCCTCACTATCATCTTAATCATCATCATCATCATCATCATCATGCATCATCACTACCACCACCACCACCACCACCACCATCATCAGAATAATCCTCACATCAATGATCATAAATGGCAAAGTGATATCAGAATCATTATGAATATCATTATCATCGCTTTTTAACACAATCACCCCAGTACAATCATTATAACCATCATGACCATTTAATTTAGTTTAAATGGTTTACAAGTACGACTAAATGATTGTCATGAAATTTATCAACAATTTCACGTAATTCATATGTCAATATCTTATTCACAACGACTGCCATAACATTATCATTACCACTATCGTAATGATTTTCATTATCATCTCACTACATTTATATTTTGTAATTTCAATGCCCCTTTAACAAGTGGATTAGTAAATTACGCGATGCGCAATATATGTCCCCGCCGATAATGTAAAATTCCCATTATATCACGATCAGTGCTATCACATAAGGCAAACAGAATCGAAATCGGATGAAAAATGGCGAAGGAGTAGCATTTTGTAGCCAATTAACAATATAGGTCAAAAATCAAGGTCAAAGGTCAAAGGGGTCAAAAGTCAAAATTCCGTGAAGAAGTTTTGTAGTCCTCACCTAGTGCTATCACATAAAGCAAGCGGAATCAAAATCGGATGAAAAATGGTGAAGGAGTAGCATTTTGTAGCCAATGTACAATATAAGTAAAAGTCAAGGTCAAAGGTCAAAGGGGTCAAAGGTCAAAATTCTGCAAAGAAGTTTTGTAGTCCTCACCTAGTGCTATCACATATTGCAAACGGAATCGAAATCGGATGAAAAATGGCGAAGGAGTAGCATTTTTTAGCCAATTAACAATATAGGTCAAAAATCAAGGTCAAAGGTCAAAGGGGTCAAAAGTCAAAATTCCGTGAAAAAGTTTTGTAGTCCTCACCTAGTGCTATCACATAAAGCAAACAGAATCGAAATCGGATGAAAAATGGCGAAGGAGTAGCATTTTGTAGCCAATTAACATTATAGGTCAAAAATCAGGGTCAAAGGTCAAAGGTCAAAATTCTGTGAAGAAGTTTTATAGCTATCACCTAGTGCTATCATATAAAGCAAACGGAATCGAAATCGGATGAAAAATGGCGAAGGAGTAGCAAATTGAAGATTTTGGTCACATACGGACGGACGGACGGACGGACGGATGGACGGAAGGACGGACGGACGGACACACATACACACATACGGAGCCCGTTTCATAGTCCCCTGCTGGAACTCGTTCGGCGGGGACAATAATCTGGTGCGATATCATCAACATCTTCATCATCATCATCATCATCATCATCATCATCATCATCATCACCATCGTCTTCATCATCACAACAATCACCACCAACACCATCATCATCATCCTCTCAATCATCACATCTTCATCTATATCTTTTTCAACTCTTTAATCCACATCACAAATTTTTCTCATGAATAACCTCTTTAATCTTATTGTAGCGAGCACAGATAACAGATTTAATTTCAACAAGGTAATTCTCCCGTTACCAATTTCAAATGTGTCTATTTGATTTCATTATAACAAAATTATCCTCTTGGTCCCGAGCACCTCATTATAACGGGAGTGGGATTGTACAGTCTGTGTAAAAAAAAAAAAAATGGTACAGTCGGGGAAAAAATAATTTAGGTGTGAAATCTTTTCATATTATGTGTGTTTGTGGTGCCAAATTAAAGCCAAAAGATTTGTCTTGTTGATGCGCTTTGTCCTGTATAATTTACTTTCGTAGAACAAAAGTTATGCTAAGTTTTGTGCGACAAGGAACAAATCGAAATTACGCACTTCTATTGTTCTGGAGCGCTAAATTCACGGTCATTATGCGAAATCATATACAAAGGCATGGGACGGCGTGCGAAAAATGGATTTTTCTTGATTGTAGAAAATTAGTCATATCTCAAAAAATACTGCTCCAAATGTGATGAAAAAAATTTCAGATGAAAGTCTAATTACCATGCTTTATGAAAGTACTAAACAATACCAGGTTGTGATTTATCTTCATGCTATAAAAAAATGTTTTCCACGTGTACCATTTTATTTGACACAGACTGTATATACACAGTATATCATCTTCATCTACAACACTACTATCATCATCATTATCATCATCATCACCATCATCATCATCACCATCATCATCATCACCACCATCATCATCACCATCATCATCATCACCATCATCATCATCGTCATCATCATCATCACCATCATCATCATCATCACCATCACCATCTTCATCACCATCATCACCATCATCATCATCATCATCATCACCATCGTCTTCATCATCACAACAATCACCACCACACCACCGTCATCCTCTCAATCATCACCATCATCATCATCATCATCATCATTATCATCATCACTATCGTCATCATCATCATCAAAATCCCAATAATATAGCCATCATCATAAGTATCATCATCAAAATCACAATCATAATCACCATAACTATCACTATAATCAGCAACATCATCATGATCAAAACAAAACCAAAGCACATCCATCAAATTTACCCCAGTTGTTTCCCAATGCCTTATTACTTGCACAAAGAAATGAAGAAAAAAAATATCAAAAATACATTCCACCTTTTGACTTTATTAACCTGCTAGTAATAGACAAGTGCACTTCTATTAAGTTCCAACATTTTTTTTCTTCAATCAATCAATTCAAACATTTTTGTCTTCTTCTTATACTTAATTAGGCATTGAGTTTTAATACAAAATACATATAACTCTTCAAGTCCTTCTGTACATAGTGAGATGGGAAGGGATCGCATCTTCCCGCATCCGATCCTAACCCGGTCCTCACTTCTTCATAATAAAGTCATAAATAGTAGATGCAAGAAAAATACAGAAACAGAAGAGAAAAATAAAAACAGCTCATGATGAAATTTAACTACAAGACATTGAAGAAAAAAGCTGTATAAGTTTACACATCTTACATTACAATAATAAAATTACAATCCTTATTTATCATTTCTTTTTTTGTTGTTGTCATGGTTATGTACAAACATTGTTGGGGTGGAGAACACTGATGAAGACATAGGCACTGGTTTGGAGGGTTAAAGCAAGTAATATCATGATATTTAACTACTCGCATCTCCCTCTCTTTTCCAAACGGGGAAATACATGATTCTAGTTTGGACTTCACTACTCGGTCTCATGAAGATAATATCTGAATTTTTGCACCACAATTTAGCTCTTCTGAATCTTTGTAAACATTAAAGTTATTACATCACATCATTATAACATGGCATGATACAGTTCCGTTTGGTCATAAAGAAGCTTCAAATATATTTTACAAAAATCATTAAATTTCAGTGAAAATAATATGTTTATAATGCATCACAGGAGATGGTTCTGGTATAAGGAAAGTGGTTAAATTATGAATCAAGAAAACATCATTATCAAATGTTTAAGACCACCTGAAAATTTATATATATTTTATGTGTATATTCTGGAATATACTGTCCATAGTTTTATTACCAACTGGTCAATATCTGATTATATTTTCACAAACATATTGATGTCTCATGCCTTAGTGAGCACAAGAAATAAGAAAATTATGTAAATGAAAAGAAAGTCCACGTCTTAATGTGGAATAGGCTTTGTACGCAATATGGCACGAGCTCATGTTAGTTAAAGGGATGCAGTAACATTGAATGATATTCAAATCGCAATTTATTTGATACAACTCATTTTGCCAAAATAATTATAAACACATAGGTCAGTCTGGCATCACTTCAAAATTGCAAGCTAATTGCTTGCTTTACTTCCGAGATTTCATAATCAAATTTTTAAACCCATCCCCGAATGGGTTTGAAAACCATGTGCATTTCAACACAGCACAACACACGCCGTATTACCTGTTGTGTAGTCCCTGTCCCTCGCATCCTGCTGAGCTTGCAACAGAGGGGTAGTAAATTAACTCGGTGTATGCTTAGCATCGTTTGTTACACTGTTTTAAGGTAGTAAATGATTTCCATTTGATCTGAAATTTTTAGTAGTTTGTTTTTACTGTTTGAGCAATATAATTTTATTCATCTTGATCTAATTGCTCTTGTTTAATGTCCTCATGAAGCTGTATGCCAAGTTTCATGAAATAACTCACAATCGAGTAAACAAATGAAAATATAACAAATACATGATAGACACAGATTTTCAGGTGGTCTTAAACTTTTAATAATGATGGTAGAAAATGATGAGGAGGGGGAGAGAGAGATGGGGAAGGGGAAAATCATTGCACATTAATATTGATGAAATATAGACATCAATCTGCCTACAGATATTAGAGTATACATTAACATTTTACTTGTCATTACATGAATACATAAATGATCAGTTTGACTTTATCATTGTTTATAACATACCATTGAATTTTCCAACCCAAATAACTTTTACACTCATCAAGGGGGCTGCATGTCATTAGATTTATTAAGATGGTAGAGTACAATTACAAACGACAATCAACGTATCTATGTTTATTTGTTTTAACTATTCTGCTGCTATGAAAATATATCAGCAAAAAACGAACAATATAAATATAATAATAACAAAGATTTACAATATTGGAATGTATCATAGAGAAGAATACACCGTACTCATTTCAATAACTAAGGACTGTTGCTGCTTATCTTAGCATTACCTCAGGCAACCATTAATGGTAGAATGTTGATTACAGGTAATCTCATTGGAACTACATGTACACCTGTGAAGCGGGTTTTTATCCTAAAATTGGCACCAATTTTCGTTTTTCTTTCACTTGTATAAATGAACGATACTAAATGCAAGAATGAAATTGCCAATTTGTACATATCATAAAGACTGCTCTTCACATTGCCTATGTAAAGAATTTAATGATTATTTGTATTAATAAACTTTAAGTGTTCTTATTCATGAACGAGCAATTGGGTGATCAGGTTTAACAAAATATGATCTTAAATTTGATCAAATACAAACATATTATTATTATCACATTTATTTATAAGTGATATTAAAGGTAAAATCAAAACCTTTCATAATGATTGTCATAAACACACATTAGATTTTTGTTTCTTCACGACAAGGTACGTTTGTTGCCAATTTTATGCATTAGGCTTTTGTTTCTTCACAACAAAGAACAATTGTTGCCAATTTTATGAAGAAAATCTCAGGATCATCAATTCACACCAAATTAAATTGCAAATACACAACTAGTGGAGTCTGTAAACTTTCTAATGGTTTTTCTTCTAGACTTCAATATTACAATTTTCAAACCAGTGCTCTCCACCCCGTTTTACTAGTGGTTCAATCCAGCTCATAAATACATTTACATGTGAGCATAGGGCATGTCCATTTGTCTTCCAGGGGGGTGCTGTCCATGATACCAACCGTACGATGCGCGGAGGGGGTCTGGGCAGCCTATTTGACCGTATGAGGGACCATTCCGGAGTTTACACTGTTCATCGCCACCCACCCAGTGAAAACGTCCCTGGTGAGAAAATGGAAGAGAGAGAAATAATTAAGAATAGTTTATTTTCCTACTTAAAATCATGTATTTCATTGCACAATGCTAAAATGCACAAAGACAAACTGGTATATATTTAATATGGAAATATTAAATGTGTTATGTTTGAAACACAAGGTGCAATAATTAGAATTGAATACATATCAGTATGAATATGAATAGATGAAGAAAATTACAATTTTTTCTAACTTTGATTCCCCCAGTCATTTAGAAATGAATTTTCCCCCTATAAATTTCTTTTATCATGTTGGAAGAATTAAAACCAAGGAAGTCAATGATTTTTATAGAAATGCATTCGACATATATGTGAAATGTTGAAAATAATTAGTCCTATATTGCAAATACATCTATTTTGTTTCTCTTTCCTATCAATTTTTAAAGGTAAAAAATATAAAAGTTACATGTATGTCGTATTAGAAGCTAATCATTAAAAAAAAATGTGGTTAGTGAAGAAAAACCTGTGTTAATAGTATGAGAGCATGCAAAACAAACAATGAACATTACACAAAATGCCAAAACACAGAAAGGTTAATTACATGTCATGCATTTACATAAAGCTAAAAAGTTACATGCACTATCAAAAAGAAAATGGAGAAGAAATAATGAAGAAGACTGATATAGAGTGAGAGAGAAAAATGACAGCTCTAGAAAAGATAAAAAGGAATTTGAAATATCAAAAAGAAGAATGGTAAAAAGAGGAAGAGCCAAGAAGACAAAAACTAAATGAAGAAAGATAAGAAGATGGCAAAGGAGGAAGCAGAAGGTGGAAATCCAGCAGATTCTTTAAAAAAAGTTCCCTAAATAAAAAAAATAAAAAATAAAAAATAAATAAATAAATAAATACAAAAATGAAATAAAATAAAAAATGAGGAGTGGATTTGCATCCTACGAAAAGATGTGGGAACTCTCGCCGGATCTATCATTATTCAAGATGCAGAAATGCAATGATCATATCACTAATAATATTAAACTAGTGGATGAAAGATAAAGTAACCTCACAGAAGGATCAATTTTTCTTTTTTTAATATTTAAAAATACAACTTCTACAATGGTAAAGATAGACGAGTTAGTCACTTGAAGATGGATAAGTTTCATATCAGTCTAGTGCCCTCTATGTTAGGAGATGCTCATGTGGTTGCGATAGTGTATGTGAACAAAGTGAAAAACCATTGATGTATCCATGATGGGGGAGGGGTCTGTTGAAACCTTGGCCCAATGTCAACCAAAAGGGGGTGGCAAATAAAGTTGGTGACCTTTTGAATTTGTGTGTGCTTTACTAATCTCCTAAGCAAATTTCTTTTATCTTTAACTTAATATTAATGGGAAACCGAATGTTAATATTTGGTCCAACGAGTCTGTCGGTTTTTAGAAGGGCACAAAATAATTTAGCAGCCTTAAGTTTCCTCAGTGGTAGAAAAGTCTTCACTTGTTGGGACCCTCTAAGAGTGTAATCATCTTATTCAGGAATGCACGGATCTTTCAAATTGTTTAGGTGTCATCAGAAAATTAAAAAAAAATTAAAAACTTTATAATGATGATTTTAACAATTGATTATTAGCTTGCATTCACAGAGAAAAACATATGGCAATGTGGGTCCCACTTTATCCGGGACATCCTGTATAGTCAAACCAGTTTAGATTATTACAAACTTATTTTTTCGACTACCAAATAGACACTGGTCAAAGGTTTCAACATTGAGAGACTTGCTTAGGCCATTAGTATGACACCATTCCCATAGTGAGGATGTGATGTAACAACGTGTTAGTTTGAAATTTCCACATTGGTACTCTCTAGTATTACATAGGGGTGTTGAAACAGATTGGGTAAAAATGTTTTTGAAGGCAAAAGCCTTTATTCTGAAAAAAATTTTTAATTCATTTTTAAAATGAAGGTTTCCTAGTACAAACTTGTGGTATTGAAATGTAAGGTTTGATTGAAGTAAATCATGTTATGTTCTCTAATCATACTTCAATATACTTTTTATGCTTGTGCCATTTATCCTTTCATCTCTCATAGGCATTTTCTTCTTTGGATCATATGTTTTGGCTAGTTATATATTTTGAGTTATATTCCTGTGTTCTATCCTTTGCAATGTTATCCCCCCCAAAATTAATATCAAAGCCCAAAAACGGGAAAGAGTAAAAACTCAAATGAAGCAACTTTACATATTTTGAGCTATATAGGTTTCTAATAAATCTTTAAAAGTATATGCTCAATTCCTTGTTGATATATTACTTGTTAAAGGCATAACGATTCATATCTTTCAATTTCCAAACATCATCAAGAAAAGAATATTGTTGTAAGATCTCTATAAACGATTGATGACTCCAAAACACCAACGGACCCAAAAAATACAAATAGCCCCATCTTATGTCCATCTAGAGAGTACCAACTTTTAAATAATGATGAAAGCAGCCTAGAGATTAGAGGTGGATTTATAAATAATGGTAGGTAAGTACCTGCAGTGATCAACTACACACTGCGAGCTGCAATATTCATTGTCCCAATCAGGACTTTGTATAGGTAGTTGTTTACAACCGTTACGAGTACACAGCTGTTGCTGCGGCTCGCTTACGACCATCGTTGGCGACTGGCGAAACAAACAGTAGAATAAAAATAAGAAAGGAGGCAAAAGGGAGCAAAGAAAAGGGGATAAAAAAGAGAGAGAACAAAGATATTTTGATATTAATTATCCCGTTTAATTTATTCTTGATTTAAACTACGTATGAAAATACAATCAGCTCTATTTACAAAAAATATTACATTTTTCCTACTATCAAAACAAGGCAATAAACAAAAATGTCTACTACCAAAATCTGCTCAATATTTTTCCTTTTTCACTGAGGGGATGTTTTCAAATTCACACAATTTTTCAAATATTAAATAAAAGAGTAGAAAAGATACAGCCTCACACATTTTAAGGGCCATGATTATTTGCCGTTTCTGAACAAACAATATCACAGATGTATTTCACATTGTCACAAGAAATCATAATTGCATGCAATACATATAATCTATATAATTGGCACAAAGAACGTTACTGCATCTAAAAGCATTGTTCATGCATCATCAACTTTTTTTGTGTAAAATTAGATTAGATCTTTTTGTTGCCAAAGCTTTATGAAAGACTATGAACATCATACTGTATAAGACAATATTTTTCGCAATTTCAAATTGGGTGAAGAAATTTGTGAGTAGATAATTTTGCCATTTTTGTATGGAAGAGGTAATTTTAGCGAAGGGGGACTGCAAAAATAAAACGACCGCAAAAATAGCCACTTATAGAGTATTTAGACCTGCTTGCCTGGTATTGAATATAAAATAGGACAATATTACAGATTGTGGCCTGATATGTAAACTTTCAATTCATATTGGTTACTTTTATGAAAAGCAGACGGTTTTATACGTGGAGAATAATTTTTCAATCATGTAACATACCATATAATCACATATACATGTACAGAACTTTTCTGAAGTTTACAAGTACATTGTATTTGATCATCAGTTGTAGGTAAGACGGAGACACTCATTCAACAGTAAACTGTGAAAAGGCTACTTTCACAATCAGCTTTTGGAATTATAATCAATGCCCCTTCTCAAGTTCGATACAGACTTAAAATTTTCAAAGTTTCTTTAGTTGATGATGCACGAAAACAGAAAACAGCACAGGTGGCATGAGATTTGCCTTGATTCTTTTTAAAGTTGATTCATAAAGTAAATATTTTCTCACCATCGGCTTGACAACTCTCTGCATATTCTGCATAGGTTGTACCATGGCAGCCGGCTGGCCGTACGGACTAACGGAGGTGGTCATGGTACCTCCAACGGGTGCATTGGATGAGGATGATGGCTTAGGAGCTATGACCCTGGGTGCTACAGAGGGGTGAAGCTGGCCCACGGAGCCGGCTACGTTGGCACCGTGAGGAGGGGAGACAGAGACTGGACCGGACAGTCTCTGCTGTTTGCTCGGGGACTGATCCTCAGGGTCTATCTGGTCTACTGCAGCCTGGAAGAGGAAATAAAGAAAGAAAAATTAGAATTAAGAATTCTACATTTCTGAAAAGAGGAGTGTAAGAGTTCAGATTTATATCTGAATTTCTGTTTTTTATATATTTTTTCATCTTATCTTCAGCTTTTTGGTACTCTCCTTCTATAGGCCTACAAAACTATAGGAATTTTTGCAATTTCAGATTTTTTTTTCAATCTTGCTCTTGCACGTCTGTGAATAGTTAATATTCGTGTGTTGTACATGCATGCAAATATCAATGTATGTCTTAAACACTTTATATTGTAGTTTCTTGTAACTAATATAAATTTCAAATTTATTAAATTTTACCCAAGATTTCTGACTCGAACACAAGAAGAGACCTTTCATAATCCTTGTGCACATAATTAAGAACATGTGTGCATGATTAGCATTTGACCATGACACAGTTTTGGGTTCACATGGCCTAATTAGAATCTGATTATGAACAGCTTGATATGAGGGGTAGGAGGTGACCACAATATCACCACAAAATCTACCAACAGGGTATGAACTTGACTTGATTCCTTTGGCCCATATTCACAAAGGTGTCCTAAAGTTAAGCCTGGCTTAAATCTGTGGTTTGACTATGAGTAGCAAATTTTGACACAATCTGTCAATGTTGTTATGTTCTTTACAAATTTACTGTGTTCTGGAATCGTACTTTAATGGTTAGGAAAACTTTTAAACTTATTTTTCCCAGGCACTTTTTTGAGAGTTTCAGTACCAAAATTTTGAAAAATCGAACATCTACTGTTCCAGAATGTGTCACATTTTGCTAGCCATAGTTAGACCACAGATTTAAGCTAGGCTAACTTTACGAAACTTTTGTCAATACAGGCCTACATGTCCGACCCACTTGTACCCAATGTAACCCTTTGGAATCATAAAGGCAGAATCAGGTTACTTTCCAAGCGCAAATCTTTGTCAGCCATAAAAATTGATAATGATAATAATAATATGGGACTTATAATGCACCATCAATCTAGTTAAATTTTCAGAGGTGTAGTGTTATCCGCCCAGCTCTATCCATATAGCTGCCCTGATAGAGCACTCTAATCATTCAAAGAATTTCTTCCTAACGGTACACTTAACTTGGGTAAAACGAGGAATTTTAAAGATAAATGCCTTACCAAAGGACATTTAAAATGGTGTCACTTCCCTATATCTCCTTCTATTTCAACTTTGTACTCCTACATAAAAATCTGAAAAGCCATGGGGCGGGGGGGGGGGGGGCTTTGGAATCCTGTCCCTTTACCACATTTTGTTTTTCAGACAGCGTCCTGCATGCCTCAGAAACGTATACTCATTATTATCCTAATTCTACAATCCTATTTCCACAAATCTGTGAGGGACAGGGTATCTCTGGGGGGATGATCCTACCCTATCCTCCCCCATCCATTCTGCTCAGAAACCTATCAGGATAGTTACGTGTCAATCATGCCGGGGTACTGTGCGATTCTTTGCGAGCAAACTGCGCATCTTTGCTCAGCGGGAGTCACGTTACGATGAACGCACTTATAAGAGGGTCTCGCTTGTGTCTTAGTGATTGTGCAAGGTTGGCTGGCAAACAGTTAGTCTGTGCCAATCTTCACAAATCTATCATATGTCATGTTACAAGATGAAGGGAGAAGAACGGAAGACTCAATTGCAGTTTTTCATGAATGTTATACAGCAGAACTTAACATCTTTTATCTTCAAAGGGAACTTTTTCACATTTTGACATGACTTAAAGGAAGAAATTTGCTCAGGAGGTATGAAAGTATATATCCCTGAATGCTCTGAGTTACATCGATTAATGTTTAGAAAGAGAAAATCAATGTTCATTTAAAATAAGATTTATATTCATACAGTGAAAGCAAATACTAGAATTGAGAGCAAAACCCACAAACAAGACATTGATTTTCGGAAAAGATCTACAAAATCATTGATCGGCGGCAAGATTTCATAATCGCAAATGTTCAAGAGAGCACGAAAACACAGTGGCCAAAGCCCTGTAACCTATGGGATTGGCTTTCCTGTAAAATGCTGTGGTGGATTCAAAATTTGAGGGTAAGAGAGCTAGAATTTGGAAAGGTAATCAAAAGTGAATTACACAAAATTTTTAGATACAAGGTCGTGGTGGGGTATGTTTTTAACTTCATGTTTGAAAGAGAGATAAAGGGACAAAAGCAATAGCAAATGTTGTTAATTCTTATCAGTTATATCCAAAAGAACCTTATCGGTATGCATTGCCTTTACATCATCAAGCATATAACTACAGGGGTAACATTTATGAGAAGGTTGAATTTATTCATTTAATTTATATTTTCTAGAATAAGAAAAATGATGGGGATAACTAAATAGACATCCTATTTGCATTTTGATAGATTGTATCAAAGTTTTAACAAACTTATGATTTGTTAAATTCATTTGACAGCCAATTTTATCATTAACCCATTGGCTACTGAATTCTCTTTCCTGTGGATTTAATACAAGGATCCTGTAGATAATGGGTGAACGTGTATCCTCACCTGATAAAAACAATTACTGTATAAGTGGTTATTTTCGCGGTGACTTTATTTTCGCGAATTTCGCGAGTCGGTCATCGCGAAAATTTCCACTTCAGTACAAGGCTATTTATAGTAATTAAGTCATCACCAAAATCGCGACATTTTGCTCTCGCGAATTTCCCCAATTAGTCCAAAATCGCGAAAATATTGGCTTATACAGTATTGTGTGAGAGAGATAGAGCTACAAAAAAAAGTGACATCTCTTACACTGAAAGTAAAAGCCTAATAAAGTACTAAAATTAGTTAATTGAAAGCTTATTTTGCTTAACCCGTTGTATACTGAGAACTTTTGATAAAGCCGAATGAATCATGATTGTCAAGCATGCTTGCAAAAAGTTCTTTTCATTTAAAGGTGAAGACAGCCATAATATAGATCAATGTCAGATAATTTAAATTACATTAGGTCTTTATATATTTATGCAATCATGAGTGATATAAACGATCGACAAGAGGGATGTTCTGTGTTTCTTCAGCCTGCATATATGCGGGTTTAGTATACAATGGGTTAATGTTTTGAAAACGATTGGAATACTAAAAGAGGGACTATGGCATTAAATTCCATATTTATAAAGGACTTTGTATACTTGAGGATTAATGCCTTACCAAAGAGCATTAAGGCATCGACTTAATTTTGAACCTGGGAAATATTGGTATGACCTATCAAAAAAAAAAAAATTAGAATATGGTTATACTGAATGAGCCATCATGATTTTAAGACGATCGAATTAAACAAATTTCATGACAAAATTGTTTGCTCTGAACTCAAACAAATTTTTTTTTTGTACAACAGAGAGTCATAAATTCACAAATTTGGTGTCAAAGAGGTTAATGGATGAAAAATAGAAAGAAATTGAAGTCCAAATAAATGTACAAATTGCTTCGGCATACAGAAATGTAATGAAATGGAATGAAAGAAAATACAAAAACATGGTGTTCTTCTTATCTATCTCTAAATTTCAAATATGTTTACATTATATTTTCTGTGAAGGTTCTCCACCTGCACCCTGTACAAACAGTTAGTATTGAATCAATATTCTTGGCCTCGTCTCCAGACCTGGCAATGAATTTTATCCCCCTCCTCTAAATGAATTGGTTTGAAATAAATTTGAAGGACTATATTAGATTATGCGATCTTAATTATCTCTTTTTCTTTATCAGAGAGTTACTGAGTGTTGAACGAATCTTAAATGAGAAATATAACCATGATGACTGTATTAAAAAAAAAATCATAAAAAAGAGAAAACAAAGCGATGTTTAAAATCAGTTTTGCAATGGGAATGGAAATAAAATTTCACCTGGGAGCTAGGCTACATATCTGGTTTATGTTAATGTGAAAGGGGGGCAGAGGAGATGGGTTCGAAAGATGAGTGTGATGAGATTATTGACCCGGTTTTAATCGCTTCTTTTATGAATTAAATAAATATTAACCTAGATGGTTAAGAGAGATGACGTAAAGGGAAGGGGAAGATGGAAAAAAGGAGGGAAGACAGACAGAAAGAGATAGTGAGTGAGAGAGAGAGAGAAGGCGGGGGGGGGGGGGGGGGGGGGGGGGGTACAAACAGACCAGATCAGCTGGAAACAGACAGATGTAAAACCCAAATGTGCAAATTAAGTAAGTACATTCTGGGGTTGAACATATTTCAGATCAAGAAATAATTTTTTAGGAAAAACACTTGGTTCTTCGATGTATCAGGTATGCATATGTATAACCTCATAAATCATCAGCATTCAATTTGGGCCATCTTCATGAATCTTTACTGCCAAGTCCTTCACATGGGACTTCAATATATAGATGCTGAAGATATATCTCTATTACAATAAAGCAGAGAATGTATCAGGAGAACAACTACCCATAATGAGGGTTAGGGATAGGGTTAGGTGTAGAGTTAGGGGACAGATTTTTTTTTAGGGCATGGCTATCCGCGGGGAAGTTGTCTGGCGGGTAGTTCTGCTAGGTGTACCAAAAAGAAAGGGCCACGTCAAATTGTTTAAATTGTCAAATCATTTGCATACATTCTCTTTGTTTTCTTTTGTTATGTTTGTATTGAAGATAATCCAAAATGCGGATTATTTGTTTCAATAAATTTGATTTGATTTGATTTGATTACATATCCTAAAGCATCAATGTACTCTGGTCAACATACATAATGGTCCTGATCCAAACTAATTTATAAAACCAATGATATAGGTAGGAATCTATATATTCTTTGCCTCATCGTGGGTAGGTAGGTTTTGTAGGTTGGGAAATAAACGGCCTTATTCAGACCTTTTCCCCCGTCGGGAGAGGAAGATATGATAATAATAACAGTGCTGAAACGATGCTGAAAACATAAGGACCAGGCAGCCAACACTTAGAGGACTTGTTAAGGGGGGCGCAAATTGAGTTATACCCTCACCACGCAGATCCAGCACAAATTATCGATTGCTCCACTAGTTTGCTGCCTTGTATCTAGTTCTGACCCAGTTGATTGTTTGTGTTGTGTGGTTATCTTCACATTCAGAGATGCGAGTGAGATAGGTAATGTTAGCATAGACTGATTACTTGGAGGATGAGGAAGGGGGGGTAAGGAGAGTGAAGAGGGGGGGTTGAATCAGGTTGTATTAATGATGACAATGTGTAAGGTGGTGTGGATGGCGTTCCAGGGCACTGAGGGAGGCTAAGCTGATTTACAGATAGGATAGAGAAGGGAGGTAAGGAGAGGCCATGGGGGGGTGAGGACAGGTGTATCATACGCGGATATGCTGAAGGAGTTTAGAAGGTGGATGTAGTGCTGTGAGATGCTCTTCTGGGTGATTCAGCAATCAGTGAATGATATAAGGACCATATCTATATAGATGGACGGTCGATGTGGATGGTTTAAGGCACGCGTCTAAGGAGGCTAAGCTAGATTACTCTGGAGAATTGAGAATGGGAGGGAGGGAAAGGAGGAGGAAGGGAGGGGGAGGGGTGGGGGTCAGAGACAGGTGTATTCATGGGAGACAAGATCTTGTTAGAAGGGAGTGCAGCTCTCATGTGAATATAGAGGAGGACAACCCGATTTACAGGCTGGAGGATGGTGGTGAGGAGAGAGAGAGGGGGGGGGGGTTCAGAAGACAGCGTCTATAATCAGAGAGATTAAAAATGTTACAAGGGCTTTGTTTCATTCATGAGATACTAATGTGGGAGAAAGGAAGGAGAAAATCTCAAAGAGAAAAATTGTGCCCCATAGTACTTGTGCACAACCTTAGATGTATAACCAAGGGGAAACTTTCTGAAGAGAAAGAAACAAAAAAAAAAAGAAAAGAAAGAAAGAAAGAGAGAGAGAAGAACGAGAGATATCATACAAATAAGAGAAGGAATAAATGGCTCTGTCGATAACATTACAGAAATCTCTAATAAAGAAAATTAATATCAAGAATCATTATCATCAAAACAATGATAACCAATGGTGAAAAAAGACCCCATCCCTATTAATAATGTATTAACTTTGAAATGAACGCTACAATACAGTGTCTCATCAAAAGATTGAATTTAGAACCAAATCTGGCACGGTCAAAGTGGTTTATTTATGAGGATCGCCCTCAATCCATACCCTAACCAAAAAGCAACTTGTAAAATTGAACCATCACCCACAGCCACACATGTTATACAAGTAGCCTTGTGTAATGCGAATCAATGCCTGTCGGCCAGTGCACAGATACTGTAATAACTTTCAAACCGTGAATATTTCATACTTTAATATTCCTCCTGACAATCGACTACGTACAAGATTTACATCCAATCATGCTATCTCCTGATGCTTAATTGATTGATTCCCTGGCCCACTGGAGATCCTCATCAATATTTCAAAGGTCATCCGTTCTTCTCTTCTCTCTACACTTTCCCCTCCATCACTACCCCCCCCCCC
>CALNVZ010003014.1:6033436-6075448 GCA_940671915.1 Paracentrotus lividus | reverse complement strand
GAGAGAGAGAGAGAGAGAAAGAAAGAGAGAAGGAGGTGGTGACAATGGAATGATGGATGATACCAGGATGGAAAGCAAACAGAGAGCATTGAAGGTTGTGTTTTGAAAGGACTTGACTAAGATGGGAGGATGGAGAGAAGGAACGATAGATAAACAAATGAGTCATCAAAAGGAGATTTTGACAAAGAGTGCGTCACTGGTGTAATCAGTCAGCTTGTCAAAACATTAATTGTGAAATAGTAAGATTGATTAGGGAAGGATTGTATAAGAGGGAGCAGGATGGGCAGTGGGCGGGGGGGGTGGTTAAGGAGGGGTAGTAAAGACAATGTAAAACTAATGAATTTGTGAATAGTAAGATTGATCAGGGAAGGTGGTATAAAAGGGGAGTGTAGGGTGGGGGGGGGGGTGGTGAGTGATGGGTAAGGAAGAGAAGTAAAGCAATGTAAAACAATTGATAGTGGATTTAAGATTGATCAGGAGAGGGTGGTATAAAAGGGAGTGTGTAGGGTTAAGGGGGGGGGGGTGTGAGCTGGTGAGTGATGGGGTAAGGGAAGAGAAGTAAAGACAATGTAAAACAATTGATAGGTGATTTAAGATTGATCAGGAGAGGGTGGTATAAAGGGGAGTGGTAGGGTTAAGGGGGGGGGGTGGTGAGTGATGGGGTAAGGGAAAGAAGTAAGACAATGTAAAAACAATTGATAGTGCATTTAAGATTGATCAGGAGAGGGTGGTATAAAGGGAGTGGTAGGGTTAAGGGGGGAGGGGTGGTGAGTGGATGGGTAAGGGAAGAGAAGTTAAAGACAATGTAAAACAATTGATAGTGCATTTAAGATGATCAGGAGAGGGTGGTATAAAAGGGAGTGGTAGGGTTAAGGGTGGGTGTGAGTGAGGGGGTAAAGGAGAGAAGTAAAGTCAATGTAAAACCATGAATTGTGAATAGTAAGATTGATCAAGAGGAGGGTGGTGTTCAATGGAATGGTAATATTAAGGTTGGATGCTGGAGAGGGGTAAGGGAAGGGCAAAATCATGGGGTATGGGGAGGAGTGTGGTGGTAGGTGGGGTAATTTTTGGAGAGGTTTGGGATTTAGGATGATGGGGGGGGGCAGGTTTGGAATTTAAGAGTGGGGAGGGGTAACGAAAACAATGCAGAATCCAGATAGTTAGGGCCCAAAGGCCCAAAATGTGGCCTAAAGTTAAGTTCTACCTTAAATCTATGGTTTAAATATGGCTAGCGAAAATGGGACACAATCTGTCTATATTGCATGTTCCTTGAAAGATTACTAAATTCTGGAATCGGGTTTTAATTGTAAGGAAAAACTTTTGTCATTTATCATTTCAGACAGTTTAAGACCAAAAAATTCTGGTAAATCGAACATCTTCTATTAGAGATTGTGTCCCATTCTGCTAGCCATACTTAAACCACAGATTTAACCCTAATCAGACTGGGGGGGGCCATCATGGCCCCCCCTCCGACATTTTCCGCGACCACTCCGCCGCACGACAGCAATTTTCTGATCGCCCGCTTGCTGACTTTTTACTTTTTAAGTCTCGCGCATGTCCTTTTTGAAACCATTTTCGCAAAAATCGGTCGTAACGTTACGACGCACGTCTGCATGATTTTCAAAATATCCGTCAGACCGAAAATGGCTAAAAAATAATTTAATATACAATCAACAGGATAGATATGCTAATAATTATTATCAAACAATGGCAAAGTGGGTATAAATAATGTTTCGATATGTACCATTTAATAATTAGAGTGAAGAATTGATATACTAGTCTCCCACTAAGCATATCTGAGCTTTTCAATCACCCTAACTTTCAAATCAAACTGTATAAGTATTAACTCCGATCGTCTGAAACGATTATTATTTTTACACAATCGCATGGCTGGGTCGTCTGGGTAACGGGTTTTTTTTACGATTCCTTTTTCGTGTATCATTGGTGTCTTGCAGAGAGTCATTTAATTTATATAGGCAGTTATTCTTGACTATATAAGATATAATGGTTCCTTAAATGATTTTGGGCTGCGGTAAAGAAAAAAAGAAAACAAAAGGTCGAGACAATTACAAATGAAATACATGAAGTAAATTCACATAACAACACTAAATACATAAGAATTAATATATATGAAACGAGATTTTTTCTAGTGACAATTGTTAGGAACTAAACCGAAAGGAATAACTAATAACACAAAATTAGCATTCCATAGGAGCTTTATTTTTCTCAATTAGAGTTCAGAGAGTATGATTGTCGATGCCATGAGAATTAGCATACATTAGAATTCATAATTAAAAAAATTTCATATTTTTTTGGAAAAATTAACAGCGGCAGTCTTTGTAGATACATGGCGTCGGCTAGCCAGTCGATGATTGCGATTGTGACATTTTTCGGTCGCAGACTGCGCCGCATCGCGGCTCGAGATCTTAAGGGGCGTAGATATCAATGAGGGATAAGGGGGTCTGATAGGTAAAATCTGTGGTTTTAAGTATGGGCTTAGCAGAATGGGACACACAATCTCGATACTATATAGAATGAATGATATATCGATTTCATCCAGAAATTTTTGGTCTTTAAAACTGTCCTGGAAATGATAATGAACAAGTTTCTTTAACGAATTGAATACCCCGATTTACTACGCAGAAATTTAGTAATCTTTCAAGTGGCAATTTCGAATGATCGGCAGCATCGGTGGTTCAGACTGATGAGCGCGGAAAGTAGTGGGATCGGCTGATTATCTACGGATTGACCCTCGGAGGTGTGGGTAATGAGAGGGAGTGTACGTGGGGGAGTGTGTTTTTTGTATGAGGAGCGATGATGGTAAATGCCTACGACGTGAGAGACCTTGGGCAGGGAGGAAAAGAATAGGCTAAGAAGTGACTATCCATGCGACTGGATAGAGGTGCTGAGGCGTTGGTTTCCGGGGATGGCGGGCCGGTGGTATATCAATAGGGTGACGGAGAGAGGCAGGCGCACTAGAACGCGCAGTGCTCGGCGAATATAAGGGCAGTTGGGGCCCCCGCGCCCCAGTTCTTGAACAGGCTACCAAAACACCCCAGTCTGATTAGGGTTAAGCTGGGCTTAACTTTAGGCCACCAATGTGAATACGGGCCAAAGAACTTAGTCTTGAATGGGCATGGCAATAGGAATGGGATGATGGTAGTACATGTATATCAGAAAGAGTTTTAAATTGATAAGGAAGAAATAGAGTCACAGTAAGAAAAGAAGACAAAAATATGAGCGAAAGATAGATAGAGAGAGAGAGAGAGAGAGAGAGAGAGAGAGAAAGAGAGAGAGAGAGATGGATAATGAGAAAACACAAAAACAATGAGAAAAAGAGTGCCATATCCAGAGAGAAAACATAACATGGAAATGTCCAAATATGGAGTCGGGGTTGGGGGGGGGGGGGTAGGGGGACAAGAATAAAAATAAAGGCCAAATGAAAATGGAATCCTTGACTGAAATAGGTCTGAGAAGAACATCAGGAGGATCTATAATGACATGAACATCTCCCGTTCTGATTTATAGGCTATTAATAGAGTTACCTTGGACACCAGGCTTGCTCTGTATGCCGCAAGCTTCTTTAGGTATTCCTTCTTGGCTGTTTCTGTCCTCTGTTTGTAGGCCTGAGAGAGTAAAAGGAAGACATTTTTGATATTAGTGTTTTAAATATTCAAGAATGGATTATTGGTATCAGTGCCGTAATATTAACTAGGGAGTTACAATGTTTAGAACATTTTTGTGTAAAGCAGTAAAATTTTACTTTCATGTGCCTCGAGACATGAACAACGAAAATATATTAAAGGATACACTGCAGGTACAAAGTAAAGGCTACAACAATTGAAGCTTTCTCTGCATGGCACTAATTTTTACTGAAAATTAAAACTATACTAGTGCATATTTTATACAAGATATTTAAAAAAAATGAATTATAAATGACCTCTCTGCAATATGTAAAGCACAGTGGAATTGATTCACAATCCTCTTGTGCGTCATTTATCGTTGTATGGCCAGTAGAATTTTATAAAATTGTAAAATTTTGAATTTTGATTAGTGAAGTGATTAGCCTTCACTATTTACAATTGAAAAGAGGTTAAAAAAGTATTGTTTATAAAAAAAAGCATAAAAATATACTGTATATCAGAATGTAGTGTCTGTCCATCAATTCACGCTCTCCGAGTAGGATTATGCTTATAAAATTCATCAGAAAATGTTGTAAAGAAAATCTATGTGACTTACGGCCTTCTGCTCTGCATCCAGACTGTCCCACATTGATGCCACAATCTTTGAGACCTCTCCAAAACTAGCATTAGGGTTCTGGCCTTTGATGGCTGCCTGAGTATCACGGAAGAACAGAGCGTAGGCGGACACTGGCTTCTGGGGTTCGTTAGGGTCCTTCTTGCGCTTGCGCTTGGGGGGCTTCTTTTTCGTCTCTTTTACGACCTCTGGTCGTTTGGCCTGAGCAGCAAACTGGATGGAAGGGAGAAATATGTGATTGGAAATGCAAGAAAAATAAGTAAGGTTATTTTTATTGAATAGTAAAAGACATATCATTTAACAACAATTTAATAATCTAACAATATCAATATCTGCAAGACAGAAATTAAGATGGTCATTTGAATAGGGAATGATCTTTTGATGGGTAAAAAAGATAGGTAATCTTAAAAAAAAGGGGGAAGGGTAAATCAAATTTGAAGTTATATTCGTCAATACAAACATCACTAAAGGTAAGCACATATTTGTTTTGTATGGAATTATAAACCGTGCAAGTTTGCTGTGATTACAGATGAACTTGTTATTTGTATACAGAAAGAGGTTTTCAGGTAATTCCCTAAAGCCTTGAGGATATTCACCTGAGCAAGAGGAGTGTTGTCATCACTATCTTCACTGCTTTCTAGATGACCCGCCCTTCCAGCCACCATGTGAGGAGGAGAGCCAGTCTGTCCTGCCATGAGTTGTGCATGGTGCTGTTGTGACATAGGGGGTAGTCCTCCATGATGCATGCCAAGTCCTAGCTGTGAATGGTTGATGGTTGATAGATGCTGTGGACCGGGAGGATGGGGCGGCCCCATCTCGGTGTGGCCGTGGTGGAAGAAATTGCTGCTGTCCTGAGGATGATGTGCTTGCTGGGGATGGTGAGGGTGGTGTGCCTGCTGCTGCTGGGGGTGGGGGTGATGTTGCGCCTGCTGGGGGTGTGACATATGATAGGAAGGGCTCATGTGGGTATTGGCACCTGACATGGCACTCCCTAGGGAGGCGCCCATGGCGGTGGGGTCCATACCGCTACCAAAGTGTCCCATATTGATTGCTGCATCCGTGATGGGCGGCACGTCGAACATCTGAGGGGGAAACTGTGGGTTGATGGGGGCTTGCGCCGACGATGCGGCCGGTAAGCTCTCCGTCATGTGTGAGAGCTGCTCTGAAAATACTGGGGAGGACTGACTAGAATAGCTCGGTGTGACATTGGACAAAGACGTCGTGTAGGTTCCTGCTGGACTCATGGTGTGACTCAAAGCAGGAGACTGGGCTTGTGACAGAACGGGAGAGTTGGTAGAGGTTCTTGGACTAGGAACATTGGTGGCCTGTTGAGGGTTTAAAGGAGACGTCAAGGAGGACATCTGTTGAGGGCTACCTGCAGTATGGAAGGTAGGCTCTCCACCACCACCACCACTGCCACCTGTGCTACCTCCAGTGGTATGCTCTGGGTAGCCTACAGCACTGGCAGGGTTCATACCTGGTGTCCTACCCTCTCCTGGCATTGTAGGAGGGGTGATCGGCAGGATCTCAAAGTCATCTCCAAAATTGGGAGTGTGGAATGTCTGAAAATAAAACAAGAAACAAAACAAAAAACATGTTGAGACAATTGACTTTGAATCGTGGCTTAAATCATATGATGAAGAATTAATGAGTAAAACATCAAGCTACACAAGAGTCAAAGAAAAGTCTAAAAAGGTTCAGATTTGTTGCTTTTACCTATACATTTTCTACAATTTTTGTATTCTTATCAAATGCAGCTCAGCCAGGTGGCAACAATATTGATTTCCCCCAATAATTAAATGGTCATTATCATTTATTTTAGAAGTATGAGAGAAAAACTCCAACTATAGAAAATAAAAAAACCTGATAAACATGAAAAGAGGACAACAAATTTACCAAAGAAAAACAGGGGACAGAAAGAAAGACAGACAGACAGACACAGAGATAATAATAGTTGTTTTTTCAGAAAAATGGAAAGAATTCAGTGAGAGCCAGTTTGTAGAGACATCCTCCACTTTCCATAGATAGTCATCTAATGGCATGCAAATCTTCAAGATAACATCATCCAGTTTGGCAGAATTCTCCAGGTATTACAGTGCTCCGTAAACAGAACAAGAAACAAGGCCCCCTCTAAAACACATCATACATCACCCCCATTTTTTCTGCTTTTTTCCCCTCATTTCATCAGAGTCAACAAACAGTAGAATCTTCTCTCCTCTCGACACCTTGCCGTGACGACAATAACGGCTTAATTTTTTGTATTTCCTCATGATAAAGTTATCGGGCAAGACCCAGTTATGAATGGTAGCCCGTATATCATGTGACGTTGGGTAAGCTTCGGAGCACTTAAACGTAAGTCGGCTGATACCGCCGCACGATTCTTAAAAGCAGACAGCTTAGATCATAATCGCTTCATTGATACGAACTAAAGGTCGCGATCTGTGATAAAACGGTGGCACGGGGGATTATGGATTTGCAATAGAGCCCCTAAACCCTATGTAAATGAACAGAGCTGAATATATTTTGAGCTAAAAGACCAGGAAATGCACAAGAAACTATTACAATGATCTGTTCTCAAATTTGGATGGAAAGTAGATCAACTATTGTCAAATGTAGTATGAGAATAGAAATATTTCATTGATTTTATGAAATCAATGCAATTTTTCTTTTCTAATTACGCTTAAGCATGTATACAGCCTTCAGCAGACATATAAACCTTAATATCCGGATAGTTTAACACATCAGAAACCCGAACAGGATCAGACAATGTTCTATATAAACTGAAATTTCTAATTCCCTTCCTTCGCAATGATACAGTGCTACCTGACCGTGCTCTGATTCCATAAAAATATGAATCAACCGCAAAAGCAAATACAGGGTGGATAAACATGAATTAAAAGACAGAACTTAACACCAACAACTTAACCATAAGTAGGTTTCTCGACTTCTAATCCAATCTTTCCTTTTATAGTTTGTACATGTAATGCCATAACACGCAAACTGAGAGGAGAGCCTTGGATTACGCGCAAACAAACGAGGGTGCTAACTCCATCAAATTAGTTCATTTAGAAGGAAATTGTGACAGGAAGGGAAACATCTTGGAGGCAATTCTGTCTGGTCAGCCAAGCCTTTGACCCCATAATCAATAAATCCCTTGCACTTCTAACAAATAAGAGTGAGCAAGGGAGGCAAACTAAATCATTTAGTGAGGATTCTAAAATAGCAAATTGTATGAATATGTGTTCATCGGGATAGCAAAAATACTACGAAGAGCAAAAGGACTATAGATCAACAACAACAAATTTGACTTGAGTTTTGAAATGTTCAAGGAAAATGATCTATAATATTTTATTCTGCAAGTCCTAACTATTTCTTTTCGTCATTCGACGGAACGCTTAGTTTTCTGTTCATCACGTACGATTGAACAATTGGAATGAACTGTGATTACTATAGCTTTGGTTAAATTGCTTATATGAGAAACCTTTTGTCTCCTGTACATAGTAGTTTAAACATTGGAACTTTTGAGAAAATTGTTTAAATCTTGGTAAAAATACACTTCCACCCATTCAATCTGGCACAGAGCAGTCATTTAGGTGGCGCAAAAAAATAATTTTTAAAAACTCAAGTTTGTGTCCTGAAAGATCAGTTTGTGAATAAAAACAAAATGATACCCAATACATTAGATCCCATAGTACAACAAGATTCTTCAAAATATGGAGGGATAACATAATCTTCATGTGCTCCCTTTGAGCAAATTGGAGTTATAATCCAACAGATGATACCTAATATCGGACAGAGAAGGAGAAAGAAAACTGATAAAAGAGGAAAGACGGTTACATACCTCAGACATGTTTCTAGAGTTGTAGGCCGGCCTGCCGTTGCGTGTGATGTGTGGAACCTCGCGGGGGTTGCAATAATCGTAGCTATTCACAAAGCCTGATGTTATCTCATGTGACTGCAGGGTAGAACAACACGAGAGGGAGAGAGAGAATGAGAATACAGTATTAATGTCATGTCATTGCTTACAGTACTATCATAATACACAGATGCCACTCTCTTATTCCCCTTTTTAATTCTCTCACAAAAATAGTTGGTGTTTTGTTGTTATAGATGGTGCATTGGATGTTTATATAACATTTGTCCCATGCTGAAATGACAGGATGGTTGAATGAAGCGCAAAAATGACATTTGAAAACATGGAATAGATGTAGCGCATGAAGATGCTTCATAGTTAATAGACTGTCTATCACAGATAAATAGATTTACATTTTTTTTTTGTTCTCAATTGGATGAGAAAATAAGAGAGAAAGACAGATATGAGACTGGAGGAATCAAGAAGAGTGATTAAATTCTTCTTCTTCTCGAGTCCTTCTCTCATTCTCTTACATAATTACAAAAATTATACCTGTTTACATTGAAAGATCATGTGATCTTCATCAGTGATGAAATAATAATAGGTTAAGATGGACAGAATGAAGCCACACTGGTAAGTTTCTATCTACCATTTTCCCCCCATCTTTCCCATTCTCTACCCCCATACCATCTTTTCCAACCTTTCTACCATATCCCTTCTCTATACCCCTCACCATCCCCTCTTCCCCATCTCCACCCCCATCCTTTACCCCTCTCATCTAACCTGTCTACCACATTCCTTTGCATACCCCACTCACCATACCCTCTTTCCAAATCTCCACCCCATCCTTTACCCCTCCAATCCCCTTCAAGTCCAATCCTCCTTTACCACATCCCTTCTGTGTACCCCCCCATCTCCATCTACACCCCCCATCCCCTTACCCCTCCCTTCCTAATTCACTCCTCCACCCCCTCCCTTCGAAATTCCTACCACACCCCTTCTGTGTAACCCTCATCATCCCAGCTACTCCATCCTTTACCCCTCCCTCCTAATTCACTCCTCCCCGCCTCTCCCATTCAACCTCTCCTCCCAATCCCTTCTGTGTACCCCCTCACCATCCCGTCTCCTGATCCCACCCCATCCCTTTACCCCTCTCCTAATCACTCTCCCACCCCTCCCCATCCAACCTCTTTCAACATGCCTTCTCTAATACTCCCTCATCATACCCTCTTCCCTATCTAACCTCATCCCTTCCTCTCCCTCCTAATTCACTTCTCCACCCCCCCCATCACCTCTCTTCCACATCCCTTGTGTACCCCTTAACCATCCCCTCTTACCAATCTACACCCCCATCCTTTACCCCTCCCTCCTAATTCACTCCTCCACCCTTCCATCCAACCTCATCTTACACGTCCTTCTGTTGTAACCCCCTCACCATCCTCGCTCCCCATCCTATAACCCCATCCCTCTTACCCCTCCTCCCTAATTCACTCTTCAAACCCCCTCCTATCGAACTTCTTTACCACATCCCTTCTGTGTAACCCCTCACCATCCCATCTCCCATCTCCACCCCCATCCCTACCTCCTCTCCTCCCTAATTCATCCTCCACCCCTCACCATCCAACCTCTCTACCACATCCCTTCTGTGTACCCCCTCACCATTCCCCTCTTCCCAATCCCACCTCATTCCCTTTACCCCTCCCTCCTAAATCAACTCTTCCACCCCCTCCCATCCAACCTCTCTACAACATCCCTTCTGTGTACCCCCTCACCATCCCCTCTTCCCTATCTACACCCCATCCTTTACCCCTCCCTCCTAATTCACTCCTCCACCCCTTCCCATTCAACCTCTCTTCCACATCCCTTGTGTACCCCTAACCATCCCCTCTTACCATCTCCACCCCATCCTTTACCCCTCCCTCCTAATTCACTCCTCCACCCTTCCATCCAAACCCTTTTCTTTCCCTATGCACCTGGATCCAAGCAAAATAAACAGAAATCAATACAGGGGGAGCAAAGGCCCAACGATTGCATGCCCAAATGCTACAAAAATACACACCGGGCATCAATCGATGCTGCGATACAGTTGTGAAAATAATTCCCTCATATCTCCACAAAGTTTTCTTCTTCCGGTATTCGCTGGGATTCTCCCGACCCCTCGACTCTGACCTTCAATGGGTTAAATTTTTCTATCCCTCCTCATTTCTTTTTCTGTGACAACCAAATGGATAGAATTCCAAATGCTACTGCATTGGCAAGTTAGTTTGGGCTCAGAACTTTGTTACCATCACATAGAAGAGTACAAATGATAAATGATAGAGTAAATCAACCAAACAAAGTCAACTTCTAAGCAATACATGATTATATGAAGTAAAACGCAAAATGGCTTTTATGAAATGGACGCCAGATATTAATCATCATATTTGATTTATCAGGAAGTAATCTCATTCTGTTCCACACCATTGCCTGATGAAAACCAGTGATGTGGAAAATTAGAAAAAAAAATCCAATCACTTAATATCTACCTAAGATATGACAACTAAAATGTATAATTCACATACAAATTTGTCATCATTTGTGATGAATAATATCAAAATGAGACACAAGTCGCCCGCAAAGAGTCAAGCAACTCAGCAAAATAATCAATTTTTAAATACTTTCCCATTATTGTTTTTACTCATTATTTTTACAGAGCACATAAGAAACATTGAAGATTCAGAAAATCATAAGTATTTTCCCCCAAAATATGACATCTTTTATCATTTTGCTGATTTCCTTGATTTTTTCTACTCTTTGCTTGGCGACTTGTGTCTATTTTGATATAATGAATCACATTTATACTCATCGGTTTGGAATATGTGACCTGTCTGCTCAAACACATCAATAAATCACGAAAATTCATTTATTGGTGTTTTCTAATGTATTTTCTGAAATGAGAGATTTCAAGCTTTCCAGTGATATCAAACACTTTTAGTTTACTAGAGTTTAACCAAGTTCAGTACCACATTAGAATGATTGCTTTTGATTATATTCCAGGCAAAAAAAAAGCAAAAAAGAAGGAAATATCCACCTAGCTTTTCAAGCCAACTGCTCTGCTCTTCTTTTTGCGACTTATCGGTCTACTTTAGCTGTCAGGTCACAGGATTTAAAAGATACTACCAATCCTTTGGTTCATATTTATGTACTCTTCTTGAATGAGCTATCATCATAATTTCATCACAAAGAGAATGGGTGTGATACTTCACTGTTTTATAACGATAACATTTCTTACAATTATATACATGTTATGCATGTACACAAAACTGGAAATAATTATTAGACCAAACCTTATGTAAAAAAAAAAAAGTGGTATAAATATTTTTTCTGGGACTGTATACAAAACAAATGTTTACAGTAGCAAGGTAAATTGTTTATCTTATAATTAAGGAAAATCTGAAAAGAAAGAAGTTAGGATGAGAAATTGAGAAGGAAAAGACAGTTTCTTAGAAAGAGAAAAAGATGAAGGAGAGAGAGAGAGGAAGAACGAAGGTCTTGTTCTTCAGGCTTTCGAGTAAACAAAATTACACTGGGACACGAAAAAAAAAATCAATCCTCAAGTAATTGGTTTTTCAAGGTTAAACTTAACAAGACTGAACATTGTTTCTTAGGTGTATTTAGCTGCATGGGGTATGCTTGATTGACACACGAGATTGGGTCAGACTGGTGAGATGAGAAATGGCCAAGAAATGCATATTCTGCAGAGGACTTCATTTTATGGGATCATGTTTATTCAACTGCGGCCTTTGGAGTTCAGGACAAATGATAATTACATTTGTTGGCACGCTAAGTACAACATCGTGCCCTCGCGCAATTCTGGAAATCTGATATTGGAAAGTATCTATGAGAAAATAACTTGATCCCCTTACTGGCCTAATATCTCTCAGAAATACATTAAAGCTTTAAATAAACAGTCTTAGAGACGTTGCTGCAAAGTGTCTAATGTAATGTAAAAGCATTTGCTGTTCCAATATTGTGATGTAAAATAAAGGGAACAGATAGAGAGAAAGGGAGAGAGAGAGTAAGAGAAAAGGCTATATGATTGGGGGGGGGGGTCTGTTCTCTTTTCAAAACAGGTTTCAGGTTTCTGTTTCCCAGAACCCATCATAAAATGGATGAAAAAACATTTGTGGGTTGAAAATTGTCATGGAAATATAGAGAAGAAAGAGAAAACAGAAATAGGCACAATAATATCACACAGACAGAAAATATTTTTGAGGGGGGGGGGGTGATAAATTACCAGAAAGGAATAGAGGTCCTTAAAAAACCCTGTTTTTAAATTGAAAACAATGGATACATCAGCGTCATATTTCTCTGAACCCTTAATAAATCCCTAGCGAGTTTCTCGCTCCATTAGCGGATAACCCGCAACAGGGACTACTATTCTCTCTTGGCTTCTATATATAACCAGCCAATCGTCCAATGTTCTAATTATCGTCATTATGTCTGCAAAGCCCAGAACAATAGACACTGATTAGGACTTCCAATTATTGGAGCTCGTATCAGGTTTCGTCTTCAGATGCATCATGGGATATACGGACCAGGGTTACTAATTAATTGGAGTATCATGTTGGTAGTAATGACTTATCCATACATGTTGCAGTGATAAAGAAATGAGATATGAATAGGAAAAAGGGGGGGGGGGATTGAGGAAGAAATATCTCAAAATTTCAACCTTTAGTAGTGTAATTAAATTTTTTTTTTTTTACTATTGTCAATGGAGAGGCATGAAGATATTATCTCTACATGTAGTTTTCAAGCTGATGATTTCTAGTTCTTAACACAGGCTGCATCAAATGTTGATATCAAGTAGTCAACTGTATATCTGGCTATTTTCGCAGCATTTTGTTTATTTTTCCCCCCAAATTTTGTGAGTTCAACTTTATTTTAAATTTATGCTCACACCAGTTTCCTCACCAAGTCAAAAATCATGAAAATATCTGTAAAATATATTTTTGGTTCATGAAATATTAAACATTAAAAATCTTCTTTTATCTGATTCAGAAATGAAAGAAAAGCAAATATATCACCTAGAAATCTGAATAGATGAATATTTCACGTTCAATTCTTAATTATTATGGTTTTCAAGCAATGTCCGCCCAGCTATACTAGTTGAAGTGGTAGAGGTTTAAAAAACAAAATGGCTGACATTTAAACTCACCTCTTCCTTCTACCAGAGTGGCTCTTTATTAAATGTAAAAGAAAAACAAAAGATCTTTAAGACACAAGTCTAACTGGACGGTTTAGCCCAGCAACCTAACCCCTCCCTCCTCGGGCCCTCTGGGGAAATACGCTTTAATTTACAGTTGTCACACGGGATGAGAGTGTGTGGGTCGCTTAAGCTCCCGTTGTCATGACAACCTCGTTAATTACTTAGATCGGGATGCCCTCTATGCTATCAACTCTCTTTGGAAGAGGGTAATGGAGGATGTGAATCGTAATTAGGATAATTGTTTTGACAGTTTTGATTCAAAGTGGAACAGAGAATCAATTTTAATGGATTTTCCCCAATAATATTGAAAACTATAGCTTAACTTAAAAAAATAAATAAAGAGATTGACCTTTACTTTATAAGTTGATGGATAGAACGATCGAAGCGATAATTTTCTATTCTAAATGAGAAATAAAAATCAATTTTAATGGGTTTTAACTCATACTTTTAATGTGACCTTGTTTAGAAAATAAAAATTAAGAGTTGTCAACTTTTTTCTGGATCAATTGATGGATAAACAGATTAAAATGACCTTTGATTTTTCAAAGTATTTAATTGTCATGTTTCACTTGAAACCCATTATGTGAATGCCAGTGATCAAATAAATTGTCGTTATGTAATTAAACGCTGAACAACAATTTCTGATATCATGATTGACAAGACACTAATTATCAATGCTATTACCGTTAACATTCAGAATTAGAGTCCATAGATTAATAATTAGTATTTATTATCAGTAATACTTATTAGGCTGTAAAACTATTACGGAAACAAAGATTTAATTCATGTCATGGAAAAGTGCATTTTCTATATTATCTCTGTCAATCCATTTTGTGGAATTGATATAAAATCTCTTCAGTATAATTGCTACTGTTATAACATGTAGTAATACTATTTCAATCTCAACAAATTAAATGAATCAGTCCAGATGCCTCCATCACAAAAAAAAACAACACCTTATATTAATAAAAATACCGAACTAGAACTCTGCACATGAAGAGAAATAGCAAACAATTTTTGAGAATTCTAAAATAAACAACAAAAAAAAACCCTGTGGATTGAACCATACAAAAGCATTTCATACAATATTGAATGATGGTCCCCTTTTGTTTTTCTATTTCAATTCAATGCAATATTCTAAAACATTAAGAGTAACATTTCATTTAGCAAATGCTTCTCTTTAGCCCAAAGCCTGCAGACATTAAAAGGCCCTGTATCAAGCCTATGGACACGAGAAAATTCTATACTGGGTAATTCAAGTGTAACTTTTTAGTTAGAAAAAATAAACAAAGACATATAAATAACAAATATGACACCCCTCAATATAGGAGTCAATATCCTGCCAAATTAACGCTATTTTAATTCCTGGAAAGTAAACTTGGCATCAAAGAGAAATCATCAATGCCTACAAAAATCCATATCCGGCTCATTGGCTCATGACAACATCTATATATAATAGCATGAAACAACAGTTATGGCAAGAGAAATCTGCAAATTTGTGTGATCATTTAGCTAATGGAGTGTAAAAATGAATCTGGAAATTAAACATTTACTCTGTTAAAAGGCTCATCAATTAAACCACACAAGATGATGAGACGTGATTTGAGCCCCCCCCCCCACCGACACACCAACCAACCAAGAACACGACCATCGGAGAACGGAACACCCCCATAATGTAATTGGATTTTCAATTTTAATGGTGCATTTCACGCACCAAATCACATGGTCTGCACTAAGAGAAAGTACTGTAATGAGTCGATGAATTGATTTTGTACGATATTTCTCAAAGATTTATTATACATTAAATATGTGCGCTGAGTACGGGCTAATTGGATTTTAGCAGCGTAATGGAGCGAAGGGCTAGGTAGCAAATCTCTTCAGGGCAAAAGTTGAAAGAAAGAAAGAGAGATAGAGTGATAAAGAGAGGGAGAGGGTGGGGGAGTGAGAAGGAGAGAGAAAGAGATGGTGGGAGAAAGAGAAAGAAGAAAGGGGAAGACAGGAAAAGAAAAGAGAAGAAAGAGGGAAATGATTATACCAGATAGAAGGGAGAAACACAAACATAGGCTTGTATACTGTATAAGCCAACATTTTCGCGTCCAGATATTTTCATGATTTTTGAACTAGTTGGGGAAATTCGCAAGAGCAAAATTTCGCGATTTTGGTAATGACTTCATTACTATAAATAGCCTTGTACTGAAGTGGAAATTTTCGCGATGACCGACTCGCAAAATTCGCGAAAATAAAGTCACCGCGAAAATAACCACTTATACAGTAGTAACAAAATTTTTAAAAAGCAATATAGGGTGATAGAGAGAGAGAGAGAGAAAGCAATGGAACAAACAGATGAATTCTGTTTTGAATATTAAATCTTTTTCTAATGTGCCACTTAACCCCTCCAGTGAATCTAAACCATACCATTTTTAAGATCAAAGAAAACACCATGGATTCAGAATAAGCACTGACAGTTCCAGGTCATCTACAAAATCCCTAATTTTGCATGATAAACATGAAAAAATGATGTTTCCTCTCAAAGATACTTAACCGAGATTTCCTGATTACAGGTTGAATATTTTAGAAGTGGAACATCATCTAGATGTATATGCAAAAGCTGTGACTTGTTTTGTAGTCCAGTAATGGCAACCTATTTCTTAATGTCTAATATTCATGTTTCTTATGGCAGCATATGTGATAATCTGTGACTCATTACATGCCCTAAATTGTAACAGACTTCATGAATTGTTGTAAAATCTTAAAGGTAACCAGTACCCTGGAAATAATTTGCATACAGCTTTGGTGGATAATTTCAAATCAAATCTCTTTAAATTATCTGGCAACCTAAGTATTAATGTTTGGTAATTTCATCAGTCCCTCTTACATCTGTAATATCAGGATCATAACATCACCTTTGAAGCAAAATTATATCAAAGCTAATATTTTGAATATAGTATATCCACATGGAACTCCCAAACTTCAGAGCAAAACGTAAATGAATGTGCATTCTTATCAAACTCAAGAGGTTAATAGTTGTTAACAACGAAGATAGGAACATAAAAGACTAATTTGAAGGTTCATCAAAATCAGAAGTGCCCCTTGAACACATTCTGCTCTAGATCATCTGTTTAATAGTGATTTTCAGCTATATTTCACTATTTTTAATAGTTTACTGGCCTAGCTGGACTAAGCAATAACTCACTACTAATATAACTAATATTATACAATAACAATTCACAATGATATTCTAAGACCCTCTCTCGAAATGATTGCCAAATACGAGTACTCAAATTTGGCTTTAAGCACCCTGTGCTTGTGCTCCAGCCACGCATAGTGAGAACACCAATGGGCAAACAATGAAACCTGCATTAACGACCGTGTGAGTGACAAGACGATATGACACGACTTGGAGACCTACTTAGCAACAAAAACCCACACCATCTGTCCACCTTTCTATGATGAAGGGAAGGTGAAGGGGAGATGAAGGGGAGAGAAGGAACGAGGGAAGCCCTTTCACTTCACAGGACTATTCCAAAGTGGCTCCATCATTTTTGCTGGAGAGCCTAAGAGGGAGTAAAGACCGATCGAGGGCTTGAAGCTTCCAATGGCATATAGGGACATTTGTTTGATTCACGCCTTATTAAAACAACTTGTTAATGCATTTTAATTACTCAATTGGATGCAGATTGGTTGTTGAAGTGCACAGAGTGTGATTTGGGAGGCTTCCGTTTTTATTCAGCACATAATAAGCCAAATATAGTACTGCTGTTTTTCTGTTTTGTTAATTTCTTCAGTGAGTTCTTATTCTGGTCTATGTCAATTTTCCTATTTTATAATTTGTTTATTCATCATATTTCTTCAGTTATTAGATAGTTCAAGAGCCTGTTATACAATTCTTCCAATGTCCCTTCCTAATAAATTACATCCCTGTAATTTTTTTTCTTCCATTCTACCATCTTCACAGCAAAACCCTTTCTCTTAGGGAGTGAGCCAACACTTTTCCCGCAGTCTCTAGGTGCTAAAGGGTTTAATCATTCACCCAGGCATCTTTTACAGAAAATGAAAAAAATAACATTCCTTATTTACGACCCCCCGCCCCAAGACACCATCACACATCACTATACCAAATGGCAGAAAAATCACAATGACCCCATTTCCCATCCCCTGTCATTCAGTCACCAACTCATTTTACAGCTCAGCCCTTTGTCATAACCAAGACTCAATCCAGTATAACACACATTAATTACCATTAATCGCTCCATTCAAATGGTCCATTCGACCAGGGCTCTGTAGAGAACAGTGAATATCTTCCGGGAATCAACGACGTGAGGGGTGACAATGGGAATTTGAGGGGAAGACGGAGGGGGGTGGACCATTCCATTTTTCTTATGTCTCGAATTCATCAGCGTCTACCACAGGCTCAATACATGGCTTACAGACCAGTGCACTGATACCCACTCTCACACTAATGTACATTAATGTATCAAATACAAGCTAAATACAGTTTTATCTCTGACTGAAAAATGACTAGGTAAATATCAAAGATTAATTTCTTTAAATCCATACCAAATTCACACTTTATTGATATCTAAACATTAGGACCTTCAATAATGTTTTCATTTCCGAGATTTTCTGAAGTTAAAGCTGTGAGCTCAGCTGTAAATACTGTATGGTTTATTCCAGAACAATATATTTTCGTTGATTTCTGCTGCTATTCACATCTAACCGATTCATCATATAAAGGATATTTTTGGGTAATGACTTCTCCGCACGTACAAATCTTCACAAAAATAAAACCCACAATAAACTTCACAAACATTTCTTCCTCCGTACTCTACTCCTGCTATACTATTCTCGCACTGTCTCTCCTAATCGTGGTCGAATGCAACTTGAGAGATGGAGCAAAATGCTGCAAATTGAGATTGACCGAGGCCCTCCTTTTAAATACTTTGGACCTAAACTTGACGAGAACACTGGTCCAAGCTTGATTTGCAACAATAATTGGGCGAGCAGTATTTGACATGATTAGTATGACATTAATCACAAATCGTTAAGATAATTTGGAGAAGATGAGAGGGAGAAAAGAGAGAGGGAGATCTATAACGCCACCGTAGAGGCAAAGGGAGAGATGAAGGAACAGGCGAATGAGAGCAGCGAGAAATCGAAAGGAATAAGAGATGAGAGACAATGAGATAATAAATATTCTAGATAGATTGATTACAAAACATCATTAACAGGCACATCAAATTAAACCACAAAGCTTTGCAAATACATGCTGTATAAATGAAAATAACAAAGCGAGATAATCATTACTGACAGACTTTCCCCCCCAAAACAAAAAAAAAAAAGAAAAAAAAAAGGAATCCCCTGTTGCCTCCACCAATTCAAAGTTAGAATTAATTAATTTTCAACAGTATATACTAGCATAAGATATCTAGCATTTTTCATCTAAGAGTGATAAATGCAAGGATTAAGATAAATTAAAAAAAAATAGATGTAAAAGTGCAAAAAAAATTAGCAGAGAGAGAGGACAAGGACTGCGATAAGAGCAGGAGGGGGGGGGGGGAGAGAAAGCTATGAGATTGTAACCCAACCAGACGAATCCATGTTCATCATTTTACGAACAAACTGAAATAACCTCAGACAGCAATCCCAACTTCCTATAGATTCCATTTACATAACTATGACATTTTGACACCTCACTCTCCAACCTCTATCACAGGCAGAATTTAAAGGAAGAAGAAGAAGAAGTGGTGGACGAAAATAAATAGAGAGAAAACACAAAGCCAAAGTTTGTTAAAAATATGGCATAAATTAGGGTGGAGTGTTTGCGTACAATCACCACCCCGTAATGGCTCATGTCCATGGTGAATAATTCATGTTGCAAACAGCCTGAGTTTAGGGGTAATTGAATCCCGCGGGAGCCCTTCATACATAAGCAATGCCGTGGCATTAAGTACCCTTGTTTCTTCATTCCTCACCAAAGGAGGTTTCAAAAGCCGAAGAAGAGAAAGGAGAAGGAGCCTCAGAAAACGAGAGAGGGAGAGGGAGACAGAGAAGAAGTGTTAGGAGGGTTTCCTTTTCTTCCTCTCCATCTCTCTTTCTCTTTCTCTCTCTCCCTCTTCTTGCTATCCATACCGGGAGGTTCTCTCAGGTAACGACTTATGTCGGCCATTCCAGATGCGAGAGTAACAGACCATGATTAGTGTTGATTTAAGGAACATCTTCAAATGGAAAGTGATCCCTTTCTATCACTCTATGATGATGCTCAATCCTCTTGCGGGATAGAATTCAACATTTTCATTTTCGAGGGCCCTTTGTCCACGGCTTCATCGGATCCCGTTTAATTTTTATATCACAATTTTTGTCACCGTCATATCATGAATATTCATGAGACAGCCTCTTATATTATGTATCCTGTTTTCATAAGGAATATTTGCATTCTCGCTTTGCTTGCTTTAAAAGGGTCTTTTGGAAATCTTTATACAAGGAAGGTTGTTGACTTGTGAGTTAGTTTTAATGTGAATACAAGTATGAATTAACTGTCAATCGAGGGATGTGATATCAACTAAGATTAGATAGTATAAAAAGGATGACTAACTGGGATAATAGAAATGGAAAGTGGGCAAGAAAGAGATGGAAAGATGAAAGAAAAGAAGAGATCTGTAGAAGAAGTCTGTAGAAGAGATTTAAAAAATAAGCTTGAATACAAAAGGAGATGAAAAGAGATATAGAAAGAGATTTATATTTAAAAGAAAAGAAAAAAAAAAGAGAATAGGAAATATGGCAGATGAATGAATTGAAATGATTATACCCTGAAATAAGCATAGCTGTAATTATAGTACGTCAAGTATTTCAAGCTACATTATAAAAGAGGGGGGAAAATCTGATAAATCAGAAATGGCAAGCAAAATTGAATGCATTCAAACATATAATGGTATGATAGTTCATCTAATATGTAATCAGTACATGAGAGACACCAATATGATACACAGATCTCTCGCCACCTCAACGATTAAAACAATCAGGTTATATCAATCCAAAAATTGACATCAGACAAGAACGACACTACTAAATCACTGTAAAACACCTATATACCACTTCCAAACACGTATAAGGGGACAGAAGCCAGATGCGGGAATTAGCCACAGGGAGGACCATCGAACCCCTAATCAAATGGAAATTTGGGCCCGCGGCGTGGGAATCCGATACTCTGAACCGACACCTGTTTGACATCGTATGAATTCACTCATATTTTCCAGCGATGGAAAAGAATGAATGGCGGATTAGCACCAGGAGAATTGGAAGTACAGAAATGCTACACCGATGACTGGAGGGGATGCTTCTTCTTTTTCTCAAAAGCCCCCTAACGGTCGATTGTCTTTAATCAGTTTGTCCCTCTTTTGACTGAGAAAAGGGATGTCGAGGTCGATTTATCTGATGTATTGATTGGTAATATCACTCTTGTTAAATCAGTAATATTGTAAGTCTAAAAATACTTTGGAAATCTCTCCCTCTTTCCTTCTCAAATTCATGAATGTCTATATACTTTCCTTTCTCTCTAATAACCTTCCTGTTCTAGTTTTATATTTTAAGCCATTTTTTGCAATATTTCCCTTTTTCTTTCTCTTTTTTTTTCTCTCTCTCCCTCCCTCTCATTAGTTTAAAAAAAGAAAGAAATATCTTCCCTTTTTATCTTTCTGTTTCACTCATTTTTCCTCTTTAATTACTGCTTGTTTGTTGATACTGCCAAAAGCCCCAATGCAGGAGTCAAAATATACTAAACTTCCCCTTTCTTTCTTTCATGTCTGAAATATGTATGGTACAATACAAGTAGTTTGTCTATGCCTGTCTATCTGTTTGTCATTACCTTTCACCTTCTTTCTTTCTCTCTCATTCCCTCTGGAGTAATTTTACCCAGTTAACACTAGTTCCAATGCCCACAGGCTAGCACTATTCAATGCGTTCTCAAGTGCTTATGTATTACTTATGCATTACAGCCGCTAGGCACAATACCTCTCTAAGCTTACGCCAATATCACTGTTATTCACTTTCAACAGCTTTTGCCTCAACTTTTTTCCGTCAAATTTGCGTTTTTGAGTCACACACAAACGTATGAATATTGCTGATACATATATTTATATCCGACAAAATATATTATTAAACAAGGGTGTTTTTTAATGACTGGAGACACTGGTCGAGAGTGAGAAAAAATAAATCAATGAAGTTCTTTTTTAGTATGTGTTCCGCTGTCATGGATATTGTGCTGAACCAGATGGCTTTTTCAAGCAAATTGATAGTTTGAATGCATAGATTGACAAATCAATGGCAATGAATAGGGGAATGAATCGCCAATCCACGATATCTGTTAGCAGCGTGTTGAAACAGGAAGGTGATTGAACAACTCAAAAACTCTACAAGTGTGAGAGTGAGAAAAAAAACGAGAGAAAACAGGAGTTATGTTTTTTGTGTTTGACAGAAAGCTTGATTGATAAAAAGAGTTTGAAAACTGAATGGCAATCTATAATATCTCTAGTGGCATACACTAAACAACTAATCTGATTATTCAATATTCCCTTTATATGTATAATCACTACAGATTTTGATATCTGAACATCGGGAGGCAGTGGGGTATTAATCCAAATAATTTTGCTTATAATTAATAATTTTACCTGTTTCACCACAAAAAAAAATCATATTAATTTTTCCATAAATGAATAGTTGTAATGATATGAAGTTGGGTATTTTTGTAATGTATACTAAATTAAAGGCATCATAAACTCTTTGTAAAGGTAGAATATCTTTGCCAGTATTGTATTACGATATTGGAATAAAGTCGTTACATTTTCACATATCTCACATAATACTCCTATATTCATATCTTACCAAGATAGCACATAGCCACTTTGATCTATCCCTCTCTCTACTATTCTACCCACCTCTTTTTACTATTCCTTCTTCTTTAACTCTGTCCTTCTCTCTGTTTTATTTCACTTAAGGAATATCTTGACTTAAAATTCTGTATCTTATTTGCTTTCTTTTTTTACATCTCTTTAAATACATGAAGGTGTTTCGGTCATATGTATGTCTCTCTCACTAATTAAAAAAAAATATAAAAAAATAGATATATATATAAAAACAAATATTTTACACAGATTTTAGTTGAATTTATTTATATTTCATATTATAAAATACAAATGAGGACAAAGCAATTTATGTTTTGGTTTTTGTTTGTTTGTTTGTTTGTCTTTTTACAAATAAAGAGAGAAGAGAGAAGGTCTCTAACTCACCAGTTCCAGTTTTGGACTAAAAATATACTTATGTCCACTCCTTGACTCTACTATGCAATAAAATCACACTCTTGTTATTAATGTAAATGGTTTTGACGCATCAAGAGCTACTCAATATCTGCAATTGACAATTAACAATGAGCACTCAAAATGATAATGGAATATATCTCATATAAAAACCTTACGGTGAATTTCTGTCCAGCGTCACGCTCACTTCCGGCACTCGATCAATCGCCGAGGTCAATTCAAGATCCTGAAATAAGATGTGACTGGCCGATCAACTCAATTATTGCTTGACCTCTTTGCCTTGGACTAGAGAAATGACCCATTCGATCAATGTTTTTGTTACTAATTGTGATCCTCTTTAATTTTTTTTCTTTCTGATATTGTAAGACAAGAGGCTGTAACTGATATGAAAAATTTGTCTGCTTAAAAAAAAAACCCTCAGAAATTCTTGTGAAATACATGTGAATAATGTAAGTAATAACAACATATAAAGTAGAAAATCCATAAATTGTCCATATTTTGGGAGATTATAGAGAAGGAGATTATATGCCCCACAAAAATTAAGATAAGATAATGGGTTAAAAATAAAGGGGAAAATATTTATACCAATCTTAATGGAGGTGAAATTAATCTTCCACAATCACAAGCATAATTTAAATTAAGAGGATTTTTAAAAAAATGCTTCAATTTAATGAGGAATATTTATGAGGCTAAATTTCAATCGAAAAAAGCTTGGAAACAGCTGAAAGATGGGCAATAAATTAAGGATCCTAACAACTAAACTCCCATTAAAATAATACTGTGAGAGCACCATGAATTGACACAAAGCAAACTCACTCTCTCTCTCTCTGCTACAATCATCATAAAATGACCATTACCGTAAACAGAACAGTTGCCATAGAGACGCATCACAAAGAGCGATCGGTCACCTGATTAATGGGAGAGGAGGCCCCGAATTAATGGCTTTTTACAAAGTATGGCTAATGGCAGCACCTGTAAAATGCTATGAAGTTCAATATCACTGTACAAATACTGGTCTGTTGCTGACCAAAGCGTTTCTTTAATTGGTTTATACATGTATAAAGGATTGAATTATAAATTCATAGAATGAATATCAATATTTTTTTATATTTCCAACTCTTTCTCAAAAAAGGATGGTGGATAAAAATGATAAACAAATTACACTAAATTTTTATGATATGTTTTATTCTTTGTCATATGTTTCTCCTAATAAAAATTATTCTTTTTCATGTTTCTCCTAAAATGATCACTCTTTGTCATATGTATCTCCTAATGTATACTAAATATATTCATTATAACATGAATCATTGATAGAAAAAATGCACTTAAAATATATCCAACCTAGATGTTATGATTGGAAAGCATAAATTTGAGATAATCTAGTTCAATATTTTTAGCCAGGAGATGGAAAAAGGATAATTTGTTTGATGAGGAAATGGTAAACCCGACAAAATTTGCACAAATCAAATGGATGAGAATAATTCCCATCATCTAATTAACCGTTTTCCCCTTCAAAGAATATGAAACTGAGAAGAAAAACATGTCATATCTATAAAATTGGGGCCTCAAATTGAGTAGGCTTGTAACATAAATGAGATAAGAAGGTGAAACTAATACGCTGAATTATGAAATAAAACCAAACTCTGATACCATTAGTTATCATCTCTTTGTGCTCTTCCACTAGAAATCATCCAATGACTCAGATTTTGTGTCTCCTCCCGTTCTGAGAAATTGACGAGCTACTAGATCTAATTAATTGGGTAAGGCTCTCAGACTAAACAGGAAAGACTAAGCTAAATAAAGCTTCTGCTGTGTGGGGGAAAGTAAAAACCACAAAATGCTGTTTTATTTGATCATTTTAAAGGCGGACCAATAGCCTGATGTAATATCATTGCAACTTATTCCTCAAGAAAGGAGGGGTTAAAAGGGTTTGGTTGTCATTATGGCCGACTTGAGGGAGGGGGAGTCTTTCTTTTTACGTCACATGGGTCATTTACTGGCTAATGACTTGAATCACTAATTAATGACTCAATCAAACAATTAGCTTTCTGCATATCTAAATATAACCAGTGATATAGAGTGCACAACATCTTTATGTACTTGAACATATCATAACCCTGCTTTGTCATTAAAGAAGGACTCTAATTTGCTGAAAGCTTAATAAGTCAATAATTGATATTTGTCAAAGATGTATCAAAAAAAATTTCCCCACCTGTTCAAATATTTAATATTCCCCTACAGCCCTTGACCTCTGACCTCCTCTCAATTGATAACATTACAGATCTACACAGCTTTTATCTGTGCTACAAGAACACTGTTTATAAAAAAGTGTCATAATATCTCACTCAACACATTTCACTTTATTTAAGGAGAGGAGGAGGGGGGGGGGGTAAAAGATTTTATAGAGGCATGACATTTCCAATTTTATTGCCTCGTGTTTGAATCAAATGACAAAAATGTATACCCAGTTATTTGATAAGGCGGATCAAATTTCCATCCTCAACATGAATTCACTGGAATCGTGTTTACATTTATGCCAAGATGTCAAGTGGCAGAGGGGCTAAAAAATCAGGTATATGTTTACCCCTTCCGAAATTGTGATATACTTTACTCAAATCCATTGTTTGTGAGTTCTATAAACAGAGCTGCACTGCTAAGTACTCCACCCATAATGTCAGAGTGATAAATGAATGAAGGGGTGGGTGTAATCTAGATTATTTCTACATTTTCTTTCTCTCTCAGACGTGATGCATGATTAATCCTCGAATTTCTATCCAGAACTGTGATTAACACTAACAGTTTTTCTTTAATGGGTTTTTATCTTCTGTTTTTTCTCATGAATGCCGTGAATAGTGAAATAAACCTTGCATTTATCGGAAGTAGATAATTAAATTTCCATTTCTTTCCCAAAAAGTTTTGTATACTCAGTAAAATAACAATTAAAACTATGCAAAGGCAGTGTAGTAAAATAGAAGTCACATGCATATGTGAGTGTAAAGACTAAACCCTAGTGTTCTTTCCGTTGCATATTCCATTATTGTTTAGGCCTACCTATAAACCTAGGTTTAAAATGGGAAAATAATATTTTTCTGCATCCAATGTGAAGCTATTTGTTTCCCACTTACCGCCATAACTGCATAAGATTCTGCTGGTTGTATTAAACAATGTTTCTACCCGGCAATCGACCCTTTCCCCAGAAGCCTGCCGTTATGCCCGTGATATTGCGGTCCAATATACCAGGATGACAAGGCCACAATAACAATAGCTATACCACAGCCTGTAATTAGTTTGATGCTGCCGTTACTGATGAAACCAAAACATCAAGATGTCTTCCACAAATAATGTTTTGTCCTTTTTGTGTGCTTAATCGTCCAACAAGGCCACCAAGAGGAAATGACTGGCGAACACCAGATTCGAAAAAAAACAAAAGAAATCGTTATGTTTCTTCTTCTCAATACTCAGTTTACATGTAGTTTAAAGTCAGAGTTTAAGAAGACACTTGGTATTTGACCTCATTTAATCCCTGAAATATAAATGAACATGTCAATGCCTGTGTTCCTGCGATATTCCGACAACAGCATCAATTCAAAAATACGCTTGGCGATACAACGTCTCCTATTACTGCATTCAGCTACCACTCTAAACCCACATGGCTTTAATACAACAACGCAAATGAACAACAGTCCAAATCCAATTGGAAAGCTACTACTGATGACCCACTGGCCGTACACCACAATAGACTGTCCTAGCTGCCAGCTAATGCATTCAATAACACCAGGATAACAAAGGGATGTTGGCTTTTTGATTGAGTCACTACGGAGAAAGTAGGAGGAGGATGAGAAGGGGAAAAAGGCATCATTGTCCGTTGCAAGCATCGGTAGTTGAATTCTGTGAATCACGTATGACTAATTAAGGGGAAAGATTTCGTCACGGTAATAACAAATATGATGTGCCATGTATATAATGCGTATGTATGCCATGTACATGTTTGATATTATTCTAAATAGAAGAAACAATTTAACAGAGATAATAATCTTTCCCAAAATGATAAAAAATACACTGAAATCACTGAGTAATACATTGAATACTAGCATTTAACCCATTTTACCCTCACAAATGCAATTATTTACCCTTCGAAAAAGAAACGCTTTGGAATGAAATAATCCAACCCCAGCCTCTTTCTTGTGAGCCTTTAATATGCACTAATTATACACAGTCCAATTCACAATACATTACAGAGTTGGATCAATCGTATTTCTTCTTTCTCTCTTTTAACATCTACATCAATATTCATCTGGGTCACAAGCTGATTGCACAAAACCCATTAACCAGTAATCTCCCTAGATTCAATTTTCCTTTAGCCTCTTCTTCAATCTTCTTTCTATTTTTTTTTTTTTTAACGAAGGAGATTTGCCTGTCTTTTGACTTATTGTTTTTTGTGTAGAATGTGTTCTGCAGATTTTTTTTTTTTTTTAAATCTTTGATTTATCTTCTTTTATTTTTGGTCCCATGATTTCCCTGTCTCTCTTTTTAATCTCCCTTAAAAAATTTTTTTTTTCTGACTTGGTTTCTGCAAACTCCAACATTAATTCTCTCTCAATAAAAATACCTATTCTCACAAGGCTTCTAAACTTCTCCTTTTTTGTTTTGTTTTTGTTCTCATGCAGACATACTCTTGTTCTATTTAGATTTGTATCTGCGTGTTTATATTTTCTTATGTTCTCTTCTCTCTCTCTCTCTCTCTCTCTCTCTCTCTCTCCCTGGTGGGCTAAATAATAAGTTAATAATTGATATTAAGGTGAGGGGCCAAATAGAGAATACATGACCGACCTCAACTATACTATCATTCTCTCTGTCCTCCACATTGTACAACATCATTTGAAAAAAAACAACACAAATACATTATTGACTTCTCCATTTTTGAAATCTTTATGCTATAATATAATGACAGAATGAAAATAAATAGCAAAGACACCTAAAGTGGTCAAAGAAGAATCATTTGTTTATATTTCAAAATTACACAAATTAAGAAGTTTGAATACATCCTGTTATGATTCTGAAGACTCAATGCATCTTACATCTATGCCCATGTACACAACTATTAACAAGGCCTCTTACTGTTGAAAAAAAAAGTGAACTTAAACATGTCCTATGTATTCTTATGGTGTTAGGTGCATGTGCTAACAAGGTTAACTGATATGCATGATGGGACATTATCTTCTTAAAGCATAAAAGGCATAACTAACTATCCTTCTGTGTAGAGTTATAGTCCTTCTCGCACTATAAGATGAAATATAGTAACAGCTTGCATGAACACCATTTTTCTTTCTTTGAGTAAACAGGCAAGAATCAGGAAGAATGGGTTTACTTAATACTATCATTAAAAAAATAACACCAACTTGTTTACTATTAAAATTTACTCAGGGGGCAAAGACTCTTGTAAGATAAGAATTCCCGATAACAGCCCTGAAATTAAACTGACATGTGCCGGATATCATAATGATGCGATTTTTCATTAATAATTATCGAGTGACTCGAAATTCTCCTGGCAACAGGGTTATAAAAGACCATTAGCAAGGTTGCAGCTTGTGATTTTAATTTTGAAGTAGAGGAACGGTCGTGAGCCCACAAGAAGTTGGATAGATGGGACTGTTAATGGCTAGGGCTGACACTTTGATTAATATGGAAAGTGAAACATTTGACACAAACTGCGATGCAATTCCATCAGGATGAAGCACTGTTTTCTTTCAAATCTTGGGAATAAATCAACAAACCAATAAAATGTTTAAAACAAAATTGTTAAATGTTCAGCCCAATAATCCTTAATTATTTTCAGAAATATGAGAGAAGATGGAAAAAGGACAAGAAAAATTAGAAGTGGATAAAGGAATGAATTGTACATAACAAAAAGAAATGTTAGATGAAAGACATAAGCAAGATAAAATATAACTTAAATCTAAAAAGAAGGACAAGGTTCAACTATATTATGGTTATAGGAAAGTGTTGACAACATAATGAATCCCGGCAGAGTTAAAGCAACAGGAGGTATGATACACAAAAAAAAGATAATCGCTAAGTGAATGAAATCAAACTGCAAAGCAAAAAATAATCAAATATTCTTCTCGACTTTCAACTCCTATGCAGCTCCCTTGGGTGATTGCAATTTTGAAATCTGAATAGGACATTTCTGCCCAACTGGAAATAATTGCATTAATTTGTTTTACATTTTGCTTCTTAAATCATGAGAAACAACTAAGCCAGAGTTGGAAAATTGGAAATAGCTTCTGAATCACCTCACCAGGCTTACAAGGTTCCAAATTAGGTGTTTCCCAAAAGAAATAAGCCAGATCCGATTCAAAAGGAACAGCAACAGAATAGCTAACCAAAACGAGTCTTGCAACAATAAATCTTACTTCCAGTTATTGGTTGAAGATTAGAATAATTGGAAGAATAATTTTGTGAGTTCAAACAAGGAGCTTCTTGGTTCAAATGAATCAGGGTCAGGATAAATAGATAACAGAACATCCCTTTCAACCAATTTTAGCTGGCAACCGCAAAAGGTTTATGCTCTCAAAGCCATCTACCCTGGAGTTATTTCTTGCAACTCAACCTACAATTAAAAAGTCTTACTAAGACACATGCATGATCTTCAAATAAAAATCCATACTTTGATATTCTACTCTGTTTACACTTTTCTTTCATGACACATCCCTTTCTACTCCAAAACCTGATCTCTACAAAACAGTGTTGTCAGCAATAGATCAATAAATACTCCTGCCATATTTCATTTTTTATTAATGCACAATTTCATTTGGTCACACTCTTCAAGGACACCATACCCCAAATCATTCTTTAAGAAATATTGGAATATTGATGCTTCAAGGACACCATACCCAATTCATTCTCAAAAAAATATACAAATATTGATGTGCAAGAGTACACATGTACTCACGCAAATACGAACACAATAACAAGTTTGCTTTTTAAACCCAACAGGCCTATACAACTCAAAGAAGATTCCGTAAAAAGATGATATTTGAACAACAAAAATAGAGAAAGCATCAACTAAACCTCTGGGATACAATGCGGAGCATGTATTATTAGTGCCAGGCAATTAATGACATAAAGCTATTGATTCTTACTATTGGTTGGAGGACACCGCAAGACAATGGTCGCAAGGGCAACTATACAACTGGGAGCAATAGACTCTGTTCTATGGACGCAGATAATTGGACCTTGAATGGAACTTTTTTTCTTTAATTAATGAGGATGACAAGCGAAGATATAATAAGCAAATTATATTTGTTTTTCAAGCATCAAAGTACATTCCACTTCCATTTGGGACAAGAAACATGTCTTCAACCGAGTGACTGATAGAAGGTCTTTAAATCTATGTCAAAATTATAGAATGAGGAGTTACCATCCTTCTGGCTGATATTTGGTGTATTTTTTATGATCTTTACGATCTGACATTTGTCCTTCAAAAGTATTATGAATGTACACTTAAAAATATTAATTGTTCACCTCTAATAACAAATTATGGAGAATTGCCTATATAGATTTGGTTGAGATAACTATCCATGCTTTGTATAGTGAACACTACATTTTAGAAATATCCTTGTTCATGAAAATTTTTCTGTATAACACAATTATTCTTTCCAGTGCCATGAAAACAATTTTCCCTCATGATCAAAAACCAAGGCTGTATAAAAAATGAAAAAATGAAAAAAAAGGAGAGAGGGAGAGAGAGAGAGAGAGAAAGAGAAAGAAAGATAGAAAAAAAAGGAAATAAGTTCATATCTTCATCAGATAGCAATTTTAACCCATAGATGACAGAGATTTCAAAATGATCTAAATGAATATCTATTTGATCCTCAAATTGGCAAAAAAAATATTATTATTTCACTCATGCACCATTTAAAAAAAAGAACAATTTTTAGTTAATGATACTTCACTGATGAAAATTTCAAAATGCATACAAAAATGGCCAATTCACACATGAAAATAGAGATTAAACAGTTTTCTTTTCATTACCAATTTAGAGATTTTAACAATTACTCTCATTTTCAATTTTCTTGTTCAAGAGCCGTTTAATGTACTGTGTCAGAAATAAATCTCTTTAGGTCAATGCTTTTTGCTCTTTCAGTTGATAGGTAATTTATATTTTATGGCATTTCTAGTTTCAAAGATAATTCATAAGCGTCACTATAAGGAGACATTGTCCTCTATGGGTTAAACCTTTATCACATGTATCAAACTTGTCGTCTGAAAATTTCAAACAATCCCAGCAAAAGAAAATAGATCATGTATCTGCGGGATATTACATTCTAATTTGAATAGTCATAGTGTTGATGCTGGAACAAAATGATGTTCTTGTCGACCATGACCCACATCCGTTATATAAACCAGCTGTTTTAGCAGTATACGATCACACTCATGTTAGCGAGCATTGTCTGAATTAATAAAACATGACATGAACTAGAACACAGCGGGACTAAGGTCTGCTCAAATGATTTCTATACAGTGAGATGACTCTAACAAATGCTTTTAATTGTAACAAATGATCAAATGTTCCATGTTTTTGTGCGAGGTGGCAGGATTTATCAAAAGGCTAGCATTTGTATTTCAGCATTCAAGCATTTTCACACTTCAGTCCCTCGTTTGCCACTTGTTCGCCTCCCAAATAATATGGCAAATGTCACTATCACACTCTGGCTAATGCAGATTACTACTTGTGGTAATGCCACTACAAAACAAACAAGTAAATGAACATATGGGACTTTACAACAAAATGAATACCCTGGTGTTAAAAACCAGTATATTCTGTTGCTCTTTTAACAGTGCTTTCATTTCTCTCTCTCTCTTATTTTCTCCTTTTCTCGTTCATTTATCATTTTTAAATTTCTTTCTCAATTTAAACTACTTTTTCTCACTCTCTCTATTGCTCTATTATTCCGTTTTCACTTTCTAATTTTCTGTCTCTTTCAATTCCCTCTATCTTTCTTTCAATTCTCTTTCTTCCTTTCGAAATCTCTCAATCTCTTTCACTCTTTTTATCTCTTATATTCCCCTCACCCCTCATATTCTGCTTATTTCATTAAAAAAAAATGTAAACATTAATTATACTTTTGATATTTGGATTGTCTTTCTTTTCTCCTTCTTTCTCTAAAATTTACTTCATTATATCTTCCAAACGTGCATTTCCTTTTCTTTCTCGATTTGTGTTTGTCCTTCTCTCTCTCACTTTCTATTCATTTCATATACTTTCCAACCATGAATTTTCCTTTTCATCCTTCCCTTCTCTTTTAGACCATCTATTCTGCAGGTGTTGGGGGAATGGGATGATCTCTCGGCAAGGGACATTAATTATTCATGCCAAACGCAAGCAGGAATCAGTGTTGTTTGGCCTTGCATTGCGTGAAGAGCTTATTGAAGGAGGTGTATGGCTAATATCGCTACAAGGACGAATATAACTCCGTGAGGGGGAGTATTTCCATGACAAAAATCTGCGCACATGTTGCGTGTGATTTTCCTCGTTGCAACGGGGAATCCGGTATGTTAGTTTTCAAACAAACTATAATTGTGTCATTGAGATATCTGAAATATTGCCCGACAAGTGAAAGAGGGCCATTAACTCTAAAATTAGCTCCATTCTGCTCTACTTTGAGAAAAGGAAAAAAGTGGCATACGAACCAAATTTAATTTTTTTAATGTTTTCATACTTTACCACAACACTTGTTTTGTGCTCTTTCTCCAGACCAAATTTTAAATATTAACACTCATTCTGCTTGGAGGTATGTCAGGTAAAAGGTATTTTTGCATTGACGTCAGTGTCAATGTTGAACATGATTTGCTCTTTTAAAGGAAATTAAATTTTTGTCAATTGCTTCCTTTTGTCGGAGAAGAGCACAATAGCTCCAATGTCTTTAAATTTGAATGTGTATTAGTATATACAATCTCTATTTCTGCTGCAATACCTGAATATAATCATCACCCACAATGAAACATATCAAACTAAGTCAAAATGGTAAACATATTGTTTCTCCTAGAAACTCACATCTAGTCAATTAAGATTAAATTCATTCAGATAATTAGGTATTCACCTTTGTTTTAACCATGGTATAAGCTTTCCACAAGTATGAACGATAAAAGAAAAGATTTTTTGATACTAATGACAATTAAATTTATTCAACATTAACGGCCCATAAAAGTGGAGCCCTTTTAAGAAAAACCAAACAGCCATTATGATTCTGAACCTAATAAGGTGATTAATTGCTCGTAGCTACATAAACCTTTTAGCATCGAGCCACTGACCCCTTATCTCTCTCTCTCTTTCTCTCTCTTAGACACAAATTTTCTTTTTCACCATATTTCCTTAATCAGACATTGTCATAACACTGTATTAGGCTGGCTCCAGCGACGATACTCCGTTAAGCTTACACCCATTAACGGCTTAATGTCGGGATAATGGGAGGAGTAGAAAACCTATTCTTACCTCTCGTTTTTTCGCAAACCTATCTTCTTTCAGCTATCAATGCCGGATGGAGATAATTGATGATCAGTTTGCATGAACGATTATCTATATCCTCTTGTATATGTAGCTTTACATAGTAATCGATCAATGTAATATGATCTAATCAAACAGATCTTGCCCCAACACACCAGAAATCAGCAATGTATACTCAGCTATCTGAGATCAACTATGATCATCATTAAAGGTGGGTTACAATTTTGTTTGCAAAAATAGCATGAAATTGTTCAAATATAGTCAGCTCACATTGTCTTCAAAAGATGAATGCCTGTGGTATTAAGAAAGATAGAAATATTAAAATAAAAAATGAACAAAAAGGTTAATCTACTAAAATATTTCATTACTGATTTCAATTTTGAATAAAGGGGGAAAAAGGAAAAGAAAAAATATGATCATAGTCAATCTTGAACTACAAAAAGAAGAAAAATATATGAAAACACAATATGTCTTTCTAGATATTGAGTAATGTATTGTTCATACAGCCATTGATAATTCTAACCCCAGAATAAAATAAACAAACTTTGCTGAAAAGTTCGTGATTTAAAACGTAAAATAAACTGCCCAACTTATATGATGACAGCAGCTACAATTATAGGACACACTTTATAAATTAGATTTCAGATTGACATGTATCAAGAAAAATGTAGCGGAGGGGAATCATTGAGATCAGGTTAGGAGTAAAGACTATTAATATGAAAAATGTATTGTGAACAAATTGTGAAGAAGAGAAAAAAAGAGAGGGAGGGAAAGAAACAGAAAAAGTAGAACAGAGTGGACTCACAGAGGATTAATAAAAACAGATTATAAAGTCAAACATATATAATCTGCATGTATGCCAGACTCATTGGCTCAAAATTACACCTCCATGTCCCGCTGTCCCTGCCAGGTATTTTGTCAGAATCTTTGAATAATTCTGTCACATCCATGCGGGCTCATGCCCAGCTAATTATGAAGAACAAGATGGCAAACACTGCACTAACTAAACAATGCCTCCAGCCCAACACTGTAGACTTGTCAATCTTCAAAATCTAATATCACTCATAAAAGAGACAAGAGAGAAAGAGAGAGGGGGGGATATAATAAATGGAAACAATATGAAACACAGTTCGGGCATGATGGAGGAGCAGAATAAAAAGTCGACAGGGAAAAAAAAAAAAGTGCAGGAAAGTGCTTGTGACTGCTTGGCAGCTTGCATGTACAATTTCTCAACAAATATGCTCTGCGCGTTTATACACGAAGGCAAACTGGGGCTAGCCCTCAAGTCCTCCTTGAAGGTTCGCATCGAGACGAAAACCAAGACAAGACAGTCGGAGGGGTAAGAAGAAGAAGAAGATGGAATTGATTGTATTTGTTTTGTCTATTTTGGTTGCTGTTTCCATTTCATATCTGTCGGGTCCGCGGGGCACGCAGGCTTGTAACACTGCGGGGGTTACATTTCCTCTCCCTCTCGCCGCCGCGACATGATGAAACACCCGTCAGTGCCGGACGATTGAATCGTGGATCAACGTGGAGCGTCGCGGCAGTGGAGGGAAATTACAACAGTCATACGATAGCATTCACCTGTACGCTTTGATTCAGGCAGGTGATACTGACATAATGGCTTCAGAAAATGGATCACATTCAATCGCAGGCCGCTTGTGGTTTTAACCTTTCAAAGCAGTTTTCCCGAAGAGAGAAAATGCTATTTTGTCATTTTGGAAGGAAATAGTGTCACAGCGGTCTCCTGTGCTTTGTTGCCCTATCTGTATGATAAACAAACAGAATCCCATCGTTCTTCTTATAAGGCATCCGTAACATATTTTTTTCCTTTCTGTGCCTTCTTTCTTTAGCCCTAATAACATCACTCCCCCTTTTTATTACTGTAATCTTTGTAAGATAAATAGAATAAAAAAACAAACAATTGCACTCAGGCAACAAGTTAAGATCATTGTATGAGAAATAAACGGAAAGAAAGAGAAATTATTAATAATGTCAAAATCATTTGCACAGAAGACACAAAATTATAAATCCATTTTCACCCCTTTTGTTCCGAATGGTCAGGTCTCAATTTTCACACACTTGCATGCATGATGCAGACAAAGGATTTAGGGCCATACCAAATAGACGTTTTAATAGGGGTGTGTCCAATTATCTAGCTTCAATGACAATTCCTCCCTTGAGAGAATTCCAATCCTCGTAATTCATTGACCTTGCGAAGAAAAGAGGGAAAAATGCTCATCCTCTCTTTGCTGCTTTTCATTTGGAATGAATAATTGAAGTCAGTGAAGAGGAAAGATAAATAAATCTCTTTTCCTGATCGTGACTCATAAATTAAGAGTGTTTTTGGAACCATTATTGATGAGTCATTATAATGCCAACCAAGCACGGTGGTCTCTGTTTTTAATGTAATAAGTGCATTAAGAGCCATAAATGTAATATGAGACCATTAAATACTGAGGTTATATACTACACTACAAGGAAACTAACACAAGCTTAATGGTTCAAGCAAATAACAATGCTCCACATTCAAACATAAAGGGAAAATAGTGTATATATATTATCTATAATATATTAATAAATATTTGGTAAATGTATTCAATTTTCATTCATCAGAATGGTTTATTGTCAATAAAAGCAGTATAACATGAATGACAAGCCGAAGGGCTGAAATGGGCATGTTTACAATAAATAAAATACTCACAAGGCATTAAACAAATAACAATACCAAAACATTACATGTAAACAATATCAAAAAATACTAAGATATAAAATACATACATTTGCCAGAAATTGACATAAGATAGAGAATTTGAAAAGTTGGATCCAACTGGAATTTGTGTGTGTGTGTGAGTTTTTTTTTTATTTTAAATATATATAATATACAATCAGAATAATAACGAATATGAACATTACTTGGAGTTTAACAGGTCAATAAGTCATATGGTATGGGACTTTTTCTGAAACGTGTCGGTTTTAACACCTAAACTGTTTAAAATTGGCAACATTCTTAAAGAGATTGTTAAGTTACCTCTTTGGTGCCAGCCAGTCCCTACATGCTAGGATTTTCTAAAAGAGATTTTGCAAAGAATCAAACATATATTTTCTTCTTCTTTGTTTGTAAACCAGTTCCAATCCACATCTTATGAAAGCATTTTCAATAAATCCTATATAATTCCTATGCCAAGCATATTTTACACACTCCTTTCTTCTTTACTTTCTAAATCTCCTACTTGTTTTACAGTCAATCCTCCATTAAAAACCGGGACACAAATATTCTAAAATTGGACGAATATTCTGTCTGTAGATTTGAATAAGGTCAGATATTGGGAGATTATACTGCTTGACCATTCTAAACATATACATTTTTTTTGTTGCATCTTTTTATAAATCTCAGATATATGTACATCCCATTTTCAATTTTGATCTGAATTATAACGCCAAGTATTTTAACTAGTATCTGTATATTTCAGGTAAGTATCTCCAATACACAATAACATCAGGTAAAGTGGATTTTTTTGCAAAGTAACTCTGATAACAGTACATTTAATTTTTGATTTAGTTCTTCATATGATTGTCAGGAAGACCAGTTAACTAGTGCATTCAGTTGACGTCTGAATACAGATGGGAGTTACTTGTAATTAAACGATTTTTCAACTAAGGTAAGGTGCATCGGACATATTTAAGAATAATGGTAAAAAATCATTTTGAACATGCATCATAACTTATCAAAATGAATTGGCCTAATTTTGTGCCTGGGCAACCAGATTATTCTGTAATATAAGGAGATAGATACACCATATATTTATTACAGATTGTGAACGATTATTTAAAAAGCTAATTATCCACTCAATTATACAAGGTCTGACATTATATTCAAATTAATTTTCTTAATCAAGATTGTGTCGAGTCTATCAAACGTTCTTTTGGAAAAATCCGTGCAACAATAGAAGAAACAGATTTTGATTTTTCACAATTTTCAAATACATAGTGCAATAATTTAACCAATATAATGCGGTAGTTGAATAGCTGGTCTGTTTCCATATTGATGACATCAATAATTCAGATTATATCATCCAATAACCATTTAGTAATAAACGACTCCGCAATTTTAGAAAGTGATGTTTGACTAGTAAGGAGAATAGTCGAAGTTCTTTTATTGTTGGAGGCTGTGATTTTGGCATGGGAACAACTCGGCTTTTCTTCCATTGCCTAAGGTACTAAATCCTGCTGCTAAATGACAATATTTACAGAATATGGCAGAGAATGGCTCAATTCAACTGCAAATTCTCTGATTATAACGAGGAGGTAAATCATCTGTACACCTGCTTTTTTACATTTTATTTTCTTTAGCATAGTATAAACTTCATAAGGTTGAACTTCCGGGCATACACAAGGAGAAGTAAGAAGCTGGTAAACAACTTCTAACCAAACGGTGCTAGATCTGATGCTATTAACTAATAAACATGAATTTTAATTGCATCAGCTGTCCCTAAAACAATACTCATTGTCGTTAGGTTCAAACACCAGGGTCACGGCTATTACAGGTGACTGTATTATTCCTTTTTAGTAATATATTTTAATCTACTTATACAAGTCTGGCCGGACTTTTGTTGATTTTAGATGAGATTACTCGTGTTGTTATAATATCTGGTATTTTGCGCTAACTATTAGTCTATTTACTTTATTTCTTAGATTACGACCATAAAGGTTTTATTATTTTTTACAAAGGCCCTCTCCTCTTTCAATAATAAGCTTTTATTTGTTGGTGTCAATCATGGTTGTCATTATCCTTTAATATCTTAATTGCTTAGTGGGCAATAATTCATCCAACTTGAGAAAGAGTTTAATAAAAAGAGACATTTATCGGTCAAGGATCTTGAAAGTTGTAACATATTCAATCCCAGGACATACTGAGTGATCCATTGACCGAATAAGCGTAAAACCACTATCAAGTAACGGCGGGTCACTTTACTTTTTTTTCCTTTTTTGAATGCATAAATTAACAATTGGTCCCTCAAACAATAGCACAAATTATGGACTTTTACCAAGAAGGTGACATAACAGTGATAGGTAAGAAAAAATTCTTACAGTTTGTGATAATTTTATCGAGTATATTGTTGTCTCTTGTTGGTATATCTACAACTTGGTGAAAATTTACATTATACAAAATTGGTTCAGTATTAAGATCATTCAGATCTCCCATCAAAAAATGTATTTTATCTAATTGATAGCAACTTCAATTGTGTCATGGACTATGGAAAAAAAATCTCACAGATGATCTAAAGAGGTGGCATTAAATAAGCAGCACCAAATAATATATTATGCTAGGAAAATGTGTGGATAGTGGACAGTTTTTTTTAAATTTGGGATCTATTCAAATTTATACGACACCACAGAAAGAAATGTGATAGATAATTATGTGATAGAATTTAAAACATCTTTTTAATGAATTATCATTACTATCAAATTATTACAGACAGGATAGGAAGTACATTAATAAAAGCCAGTAATGCTTTGTTTTTTATATTTTTTAAAATACTTTTTTCATTATTTTTAAAAGCTTTGGAAGCTCTTGTAAAAAAATGTCTGATGAACTTAAGCGATAAAGCTCCTTATCTTTAGGTCAATTGAAACTGGGTCTGAATTTTCAATTTCGCTGTTAACTAGCTGTGAAAATTTGTAATTAGATTTTACATGGATAACAAATTCATTCTTACAACAGGAACCGACATTCTACATCAAAGTGAGAGTGTGAAATTGATTTTAAAGATCTTTTGAAAGAGAGACGACCAATTAAAACAATCTATTTAATTCAATTTTAATAAACAAAATGTAGGACATTGAAAATTGTCTTATGTTGAATGTTTAAAAAAACTGTTAAACCAAACATGAGTTCTACATATTTAGATTAACATCGATTAAGAAAATAGCAGGTCATTGTCGTCATTGATTTCATCTTGAAACGGATACATCATGAAATTTAATGGTGGCTCAGCATTAAAAACGTGACATGAAAAACATCACGTCATCTCGTACTCTCCCTACCAACCCGAGATTAATATTTCACCTAACGAGGAGAAAGAGAGAAAGAGAAAGAGAGAGAGAGGGAGAGAGAGAGAAGGGTAAAAAATATTGGTCCAAACCACTTGAGTTTCTAAGTAAACAAGTGATGCAATTTCCGCCGATTAATCAGAGTGATGAAATTTTCGCGGAGGAGAGGACGAAAATGATACCACTTTTTAGGGAAGACAACAAGGTTTTGGAGGATCAGAGAAAGAGTGGTATGAGATAGGATGCAGTCTGCTTCTCAAAATACCGGAATTACATTGATGAAGTTATGAAATATGTTATTGTATCCTGATAATAATGTTTTTCGGTTGATTATATCTTTTATAAGAGAGGGGGATGTCTTTTTTAAAATGTTTATTTTTTTAAAGCTATGCGTCATATTGTCATACAGAATAATGGCTCATAATTATTATTCAGAATCCAAACTGTGGGTATAATCTCTTTGATGAATCAGAAATAAACACAAGTTGATAGTATTTTTGTTCAACTATAAGTCAATATTTTGGGCATTAATGCTGTGCTTTAAGTGAATTAACTGGGATATTTAATAATTAATATTAGATGATCAAACAAACAGAGCAAGTTTGTATTACTTTAAGGATTTAGCATAATATCTAGAAATTAAACCGATAGTCACAAACCAGAACTATCACTTACTTTTCATCTATCATTTTTCCATTTCGAAACGATGACCAACACCCTAGATTTTGGAGCCGGGCTAATGGGTTTATAAAGTAAGATCTATGATGCAAAACGGTGACACAAAGAACACTAAAAACCTGCATAATGGGCGTACCTCATGCTCCAGTACCGTTCTTTTTCGAAAAACATTAAAAAATAGGAAGGGGAAAGACAAGAGAATGTGAGGAGAGGGTCCATGTTTGGACAGGGATGAGAACAAAGCAGAGAGAAAATAGTGAATGAAGTAGATGATTGATTTCTTATCAAGCACAGCTCTATGCTCATTCATCATCATCAGCAATGCCACTGATATACGCCCCAGTCAGACTGCACAGATATATACCAAAATTGAGCATATGATTACATTAAACCCACATGGCTAACGATTGTGTTATTTGACAAGTGTGACTGTCATATACCCCATTCACATTGTATGGGCAGATAGCCGGAATGAACACAATTACATTAACACTGAATGGACAAGATTTTGTCAGTTTGGCAGTGTGAACGAGACATGCCAGTCACATTGTGTAGACATGTAGCTTGATTTAAAAATTTATTATATTAATTCCAAATATACAAGATTTTGATAGGTGGTCAATGTAACTGAGGCATAAGGAAAGAAGGGGTTTGTGGTTGTTGTTGAGAGTTATAATGTCCTACGAAATGGGTCTTTTTCTTGTATTTAAGAAAATATTTTATTACAGCTTTAAATGTCGGTGACAGGCCACTATTCATGGAGTGAAATAAATATAAATCAGGAACCAAGATTACCAGGTTAAAATAAGAGGGATGGGATTTGTTAGCATTGTCATGTTGACAAGTCCATTTTTCAGTAAAAACTGGGAAGACATAACTTGGAACTACCTTATCACAATAGCTATGTGTAATAGATATACACGATTATCCAATGACACAAAATTAGACAGAAGAATTATACAGATCTGCTCCTCGTTACAGTTAAAATTGAAATGAAAAATAATAACAAGGACTGATCAAAGACTTTGTTCATTTATATTATATTTGCTTTATACGCTGTATTGCAGAATAATGGTAAAACATCCTAATATTCATTGATGATCACAAATCAAAATAGAAAATACAGAGTTTTATCAATACAGGGAACCCCAGGAATGCAAAAGCATTCAAAAACCTACTGACAGTGAATACTTCACCAATAACTCACCAAAAAAAGAAATCATCCAAAATAGAATTAACAAAAGGTCTACAATGTGACAGAGACTCATCTACAATCACATCACTACGTTCATATCTTACTCTGATGTTACGTGCAGAGAGATATTGCAGATTCAGACAAGGAAATACATACGGCATGAGTCATCTTCATCACACACCATGAAATTAAAAGTTCAATTAATCCATTTTAATTGAAGGTTATGAACGTTTTGCAACCCTCAATTTTATAATTGTATATGCAAAATATTCAATTAACTCAACTTTTATTCAAGCAGACAACCAAAAGACAATCTTTCATGAATCTATTTTCAGTGTATTCAAGAGAATGATTTGTGATCATTTAGAAGTCGAAAACGGTTGCAAGGCGCCTTCTCCATTCAAAAGGCGTCAGTTTCTCGCGGGATCCTGTTCCACCCCGGGATACATCTACTTTCAGCTTTTAAGCCGTATTAAAATTTTGGGATTCTATTGAAAAGCCGATAAAACGGCGTTTGGAACAAAGGATGCGGGAAACTGACACCTTTTGAATGGAAGCGTTATATTTCATAAAACTTTAGTTAAAGAAAATATAAATTGATAATTTATATAATTTGTCAAATTGTATGATTTTATCAATAAATTCATTAAAAAAAAAAACCCACAAAAAATCATGGCAGAGACTCGTCTACAATCACATCACTCTGTTCATATCTTATCCTGATAATACGTGCAGAGAGATATTGCAGATTCTGACAAGAGAAATACATACGACATGAGTCATCTTCATCATACACCATGAAATTGTCTGCGTGGGACTAAGGCTACACCTGCTACAGGTGAATGTGGGGAATACATGTAAAGAAAGAGAATTATAATAGAGAGAGGGACCACCGACTAGAGATTAGGTGAG
>CALNVZ010003014.1:5895587-6026459 GCA_940671915.1 Paracentrotus lividus | reverse complement strand
TTGATATGATTTATTCGGGGTAATGATTTCGACTTGGCTTTTGAGGGCTCTAGGTCGGTCTGTTCGTGATGTGAACTTTTTTTAAATACAAATGTGGTATTATAAAGAAAGGAAATGAATTCAATATACAGATTAGGTAAGCAGTATCTTGACAAAATACTTTTAGAAATCAATAGGGGTATTCTTTACATGGGACACTAGTCTATTGCATCTGATATTATACAAGCACTTATAAGCTGGTCAAGCATACATGAATTATGCAATAAGAGAGTTTTTAAAGTTGAAAATTTCATAATTCACCAGTCCACACAAAACTGCAAATCAATTATTTTTGGAAGACATCAAAGAGTGACGCCCACTCCCCCATGATTATTGCAATTCATTGAAAGATCCATTATCCTTCTATCTTAAAGTATAATTTTGCAAAGTATCATGTCATATTTCTTTAAAATGAAAGATTCTTTATTTATATTCATTTAAAGGGCGATTCCATGCTGTGTCATACGGGACCTTTTGACAACATTTTACATCTCTTTGAATTGAAAATCAAAGAATATTTTCGTGATTTATGGTGATCCTCCAGTAGTATCAGAAGGGGCAAAAGAACCAAGACTTAACTTGACTCGATTACACATCCGTTACATTAGAAATGAGAAATAGTACTGTGTCGTACGGGACACAACAATAACAGAAAAAACAAAGAGATAAAAACAACAAAAGCATGGAAAAGCCCTGAAGTAATACAACCTTTTCCCTACCACATTCTCTGTAGATGATTTTAAAGACAACTGTTGCTTGAGTCTACTACCAAGAAGGAAATTGGATGTGTTATCGTACCCTACATAATACAAAAATCTTGTCATGGAAGATAATCTAAAAGCTCATTTTCCTACCCTCCACGCTCACTTGTAAAGTATCCTATTTCTCTCTGAGGTGGCATCATAAAAATGTATCACAGATGGCTTTAATGAATAAGTTTCACTAGGTTTCCTCAGATTAATGATACTTTAAAAAACATTTCATTATTTAAGATCTACTGCAGATAGGAGGGTTGTTGTTACCTTTTACGATTTAAAGCTGATTTATAAGAAAAATTTGAGTCAAAGGAAACATGAACTGTATAAATCATGGCTTAAATGTAAATATAGAAAGTTGAATTACCAATACAGTGTTTTATAAATAATACAGAAAGTTCATAACTAATGTATCTTTATAGCAAATAAATATATATATATATATATATATATATATATATATATATATATATATATATATATATATAAAATAAATAAATAAATATGAAGACATTGAATAAAGAATAAACCTCACCCTAAGTCACCATCCTTTCTTTTCATAAATCTGTGGGTTTTTTTTTTACTCACTTTGGCTAAAATATTGATGGTTGTATAAAAATATATGGAAAAGAAAGAGAAGAAGAGGGAAAGACACAAAGACAGACATATTTAAATAAAAGGACATGACATAATGGTTAAATTCTTGAAAAGACTTTCAACCCGCAAAATTATGATGAAACAAATAGACCGATAAAATCCCAAAGCCAAACTGATTTCATGACCTCTGCCCTATAAAATTATATGTCAAGGCTTGGGCTAAGAAAATTAATCTAATAAAATGAGCAGAAAATGGATTGATTTTTCTTTTCCCTTTCTGCCAGTCTCCATCATTTCAACTCATGCTACATTGATTTAATGATTAGCTGCAAATGGTCAGATAAGCAGGAAGGAATCGAAAACAAGAGGATGACATAAGAAATATTTGGGACCCCCACAGAGGCCGATGACATTCCTATTCTCTCTGCAACTTTCAAAGACTGCAGCAAATTTCTTCCCAATTCTCCTACGGGTTGGCTTTAACCCGTAGCACCCCAGCGGTGTGTAAGGCATACTACAAGACTTTGAGATAGTGTGCAGCTTTGGACGCGATTCGTTAACATCATCAATGTTTCCACATCTCTGCTTCGTTCCACCCATCTCTTTCTTTGATTTTCTTCCTCTTTATTCCTTCTAAGAATATTTTTTGTTGTCTTCTTCATTTTTGCTTCTAGGTCAGAACCAATAGCCTTTAAGCATATACTCCCCTTAGGGATGTGTTGTTTGAAAACATCAAAATTAGGTCAAATTAACTTAAATTTTTCCTCATCCAATATTAATTTGATTTGGCAAGATTTTGCCATGAGCAGATGCAAGCGTGTACTTTTCTTTCTTCTTTTTTTAAGGAGAATACTGTGAGCTCTGCAAAACAGACCTTAGTATGAAGATTAATAACGACAGTTGGCATAACATTTGATGATAATTACAGAGAGTTAAATCTTAATCTAATTCCGAAGGAGGAAAAAGGGAAGCACTGAATAACAAATCAAGATAGATTATGTGATTTTAAGTTGAAACATAAAATGGGATAAAAAAGTGACTAGCTGGAGTGATAAAGCTGAAATCAGATTGCATAATCTAATGACTACTCATATATAAATGTAAATCCAATTTACTCAAGAAACAAGGGGGTAACATGAGAGACTTAGCGCCTTGTTGGATCAACCTCACAGCATTGCTGATGAGTTTTGATGAGTTTCTACCACCTTGCTTTAATGAGATTGGGCTAAAGGTGCCATCAAAAGTTAAACAAACTGATTGTCTTTTGGCATTGGTTTGGCGTGTCAAGCTAGTTAAAGATCTGTCAATTGGTAGCATTAATTTGCATATAAATTCTGGTATTAGGCAGCCTGGATGCGGGCCTGGTGCCCCGGTAACCAGGACAAATATGGAGATTGGTAGGATAACAGAAGGAGGAGGAGAAAAGTAATAAAGAATTGGGAGCATCCACCTTGAATGACTAAATCGTGTTACTGGAAGGAAACTATAAGGCTTGATGAACAGGAAAAATAACAGAGCAATAGTAAACATATTAGAGGGTGGGGGGGCTACTTGGGCCAGCAGAGCAATTCCGCGCAGTTGATGCCCATCGACGTGTGATTAGATCGAGCAGGAAATTAGCCAGCCATTGCAATATCGTTTGATTGACAGTCCGCTTGATGAGATATGAACAGGGCAACGACAGGTAACGCGGACCGTCGCAAAAAAACTTTCTCCTACACCCGGCAACGGTCGTCTCTGCCCTCATCATGAATGGACGACATGAAGATGCCGTGGACAATGGCTGCCGGCCGGTCCTCAGCGCTGAGCCTCACGTGCGGCGTGTGTTGGCAGTCGTCCGGGAGTCACTGGCTACAATGCACAGCTGAGCTCTCCTAAAATTCTTCCCATCTTCACTCCCTAACTCTCCCTGCATCCTGCGACTAGAACGCTAAAAAGCGGTCGGTTCTTTGGTCGCGAGGTTGATGACTTTCGTTGCGAGATTCAATAATAGGTGAAAGTGACAGCAACATTTCAATCTTTTTTCCACCGGTCCCGAGAGATGCAGCCCGGATGCACTGTCCATTTCATTCCTTACATCCCTCTCTCCCTCCAAAAACCTCTAACCCAATTTAAATAACTATGAATTAATAAAATACAATTTGGGAGACATGAGATTGCGGATCAGGCTTACGTTTCGGTAAGACTAAACTTATGGGGGTAAGAAAACCCCTCGGTCAACACAACCACACAAAATGGAATGAAATCAGACGTTTCTCAGGGAGTAATTCATTTCAAACTCTTTGATTTGCAGCATTAAAAGTGTTGATAATATTTGGGGATGGGTAGATTACACAAATAGGAGCGCGGGGAACAGATCCCAATTTCAGTGAGCTTCTCAAATACAATCTTCTAAAACAAACTGGGCAGAAATGTAATAGTAAATTTGACATTTAGATCCTCCGTTTTTACAAAGGAAAAAAAAGGTAGAAGAAAGATGACGTCCGAACAAAGCATTTCTATTGCATCTCACAATGGAGTGTCTAAAAGTCTCCATCTCAATATTTTTGGTGTCATTTTATTTTGCTCTGTTGTTTTAGCCTTTTTCTTCCTTCTCAATCTCCCTTGCTCTCTCCATCAACATGTACATGTAGTTTTATCTTTTGTTGGTCAACATTCCTTTTCTCTTTTTGTCTCCCTTTTTTCTTTCCCTCACACAATATTCATCCTAATGAAGCATTCGCTTGCATTCAACCAATGTTGCATTACATATTATTCAAAATGGAGTTTATTTGATGCTATTAATCTATTGAAATGGGTTTTGCTTAATTCTACATTTTCCTCTGGAAGTTGCAATATTAATGATTTAAATTGGTATAAAAAATGCATTATAAATGATATTTAAAGTAAATGTCTGAAATCTCACACATAGCACCTGCTACTTTGAATTTGTTCCAAATGTGGCATAATTAATTATGAGAAACAAAATATATCAAGAGATGAGAGTGTGTTCAACAGTGAGAGAGAAAGAGAGAGAGAGAGAGATAGAGAGAGAGAGAGAGAGAGAGAGAGAGAGAGAGGGAGAGAGAGAGAGAGAGAGAAAGGAAGAAAGAAAGAAAAAGAATACTAAAGAAAAAAGAAAGGAAAGAACCTTGGCAATTGTGAGTTTGAACTTCAAATAAATCACAATGACAGCTGAAAAACATACAAGAAGACTGGTTCTTATTATAGTTCAGATTTGAACCATATGGCTGGCAGATGCAATTAATACAGGGTAATTGAATGCTATAATGAAGAGAAAGGAGTCCAGACAAAGGAGAGAATCAATACCCAAGGTTGCACCATGAATAGTTATGAAAAAACATGACAACATTCTGCATCTGTACCAGTTCCTGAACATGTGTAAGATATGAAGTCTGAAAACCCGTCATCCATAACATTATTATTATGTAGTCTAGCCATCACTAAATTTAATGTGATTCAACATCCCCCCCCCCCAAAAAAAAAAAAAAAAAAAAAAAAATCATAAGTTGCTTTCATTTTTAGTATGCATTTAAATAAGTTAATTATCTTCAGCCAACGACCAAAATGAATGTCAATATTGTTGGAAAATAATCATATTTTTCTCTTGATCTAATATCACATTCTGTTATTCCACATAGCAACATGAACGTTCACATTTAATGAAGGAATCTATTTCTGTCCCTTTCAATAAGATTTCATTTCAATAGAAAAATTGCTTGTATTGCTTTTGATCTAGAATGTTGAAATACTGATTCGTTTTAATTGGAGAGACTTTATTGGTCTGCAAGAGGAGCTGAAATAGAATGAAAAGAATTTGAAAATATTGACTACAGTGTACCTGCCCTAAAACGGTGCTCATGTTATTTTGAGAGAAAGAGGGGCCTTAAATGATGTCCTTCAGTACATAGATAATGCCCTTTTGCTATTAACAGACTATAGGCAGAGCTGGAAATAAGACTTTAAATAACATCATTACAAACTTTAAACACCATCAAATATATTATAATTTAAGTAAAACTTTCTTGATATTTCTTCAATAAAGGAATTGTTAATTGAGACAAATAATAGATTCTCTGTGCTTTGGGTTGTGTTGATTATCTTAAATACAGCTTTCTTACTCAACTTTATTCATTCTATAGGCCTATTTGTAAGATTGATTCTAATTTGCTTCTCTATGTTTGTTTGTATTTTTCACATAAACATTTATGTAAAAATATCAAATTCTGAGGGGAAAAATAAATGTTACCATAGTTACTACACTCAATCTGGATAATACAATTCTTCCAATTACCACTGAATATCTGATATTTTTCAAATAGCAAATGTACATTAAAAAAAAAGCTCTTTGTTTTCCATCAATTCTGCTTATTCCAAAACCCTTAATGAAATCAAGCAGCGTAGAAAATGACAAACTGCCATACAGTTGCACTTGACGAAGAAAGGTTTTGTAATTCAGTTTACTAAATGAATTAATCAAACTGAATTCAATTAGATTCTCTGATCGAGATTTGAGAGGAAAACATAGGAGAGGAGAGGAATAATGGCGTTATGAAAAATGTAAAGCCTGGATTGATTGTCTGTGAAAGTACAATGTCCTTTGCTACGGAAAACTAATAATAATTTCTGATCTTTCCAACAACCCTATTTTACTCTGCAAGTTCATTAGCTCCTCTCTCTACGTAGCTACTGCTGTATACATGTATGTAAACGTTAGGTATAGGGGGAGAGGACGAAAATGAAATTATGCTGTTTATTAATAGAATAAATTTGAATTGAACGTCATATGAATGGCATAACAGAATTACAATTATGCTTGTTTACTTTACGGATTTCGTTTAGCTCATTTCCGAGTGATGTAAGGCAACGCTGTGTGGGAGAGAAAAAAAAAGTTAGATTTTGTGATGCATAACGTGACTGATATATGATGTACAATCAATTCATCAAAAGCATGTTTCATTAAAAAGATAGAAAATACATTAAATGGAGGTGCATGACCTATATATGCTCATTTTCTACGAAATAGAGTCATAAAGCTGCTATTCCAAAGCGTGTTTCCTTTGTCTGTTACTCATCTTCCTCTTTTTAAAATGAAATATTCTTTTATTCATATTATTTATTTAAAGGCTTTGCTTTTTCGGGGACTATCATTTAAGGAAAAGTTAATCTCTTCCTAGCAATAACTGCTTTTATTAAGTTGTCAAACATTCCACATACACTGTAGATTTAAAACTTTCTTTATCTCTCTTTCCCTGTTCTGTTATTAAAGTCCTAAAATTTTCTAGGTAAACGTTATCTTTTAGCTAGAAGAATCATGGTAAATAGAGAGGTATTCAAATATTAACAGAAAACCAAATCTGCAACCCATTTCTTCACACAGAAATTACGATTGCTTAAAAAGTCGTCCCCCCCTCCAAAAAAAAACAATAACATAAAAATGCACCAAAAAAAACACAAAACATATGCAAATGAATAAATAAAACTAAAGCCCATATCATACAGGCAACGCTATCATTAGCAAACAAGAAGGCGGAGCTACAAAACAAAAGAAAATGGCAGATAATTAATATCCTGTTACTATTTCAGCAGCTTGTACATTACCTTGAATAAACATTCATTTCAACATCCTTGGGAATTTAAATCATATTGAAAATTTCAGTCTGGAGAAATCATTACAAAAAACCCATACTGTTTGCTGTACACAGAAGTGGTCAAAAAGGAGGGGGAGGGGGAGAGAGGGGGAAAGAGGGAGAGAGAGAGAGGGGGAGAGAGAGGTGGGCGGAAGGTAGCTAGAAGAAAGATAAAGAGAGGAGGAGTCATAAAGTTTTAATACACAGTCTGGTCCATGTCAAATATGATAATGATGATAAATGGGTTTAAACAGTAAGGTGTTCCAATAGTACACCCAAGGTGCAACACCATGCGGATATTGTAGACCAAGGATTCAAAATGAAAGAAATACAACTACCAAGAAATGAATGATTGGCCCCTCCCAGGTTTAAAAAGACACATACATTCAGGATGCAACAGAGAGACAGAAAAAGTAAGAGAATTGTGAATCAAATTTTAGATAAGCCTTGTCTATAGCATTAAATCAATTTGTGTACAAAACTGTACAACAAAATAGCAAATATGTTTTTTTTTTTTAATTTTTTATGTAGATTACAGTATAGGCCTAAAACATCATTGCAATGAGAAATTGACAAATAAATGAAAACCCAAGAATCGGTTTCAATTATAAAATAATCAAATATCCAAAAGAGAATCAAATATGGAACAGCATTATAAACAATTCAATCACTGAATTTTTCAGGAATTGAACCACTGTGTTCAATATCTTATGCATTAAAATCAATGAAAACAGATGCAAAAGCCAACAAGGCTAAATCAAAATGTATTCCTACTGATATTTTAATACATTTTAAAAACGTTTCATTCTAAAAAGAAATAATTCAAAATGAGGTGAAATTGAAATATCATAATTTTTGTCTTTTAAAAATCCATCAATAAAACTAATAATTAATTTATACCCCTTCTAATTAACACAAAAACCCAATAACCATTGAAAGAAGGCTACCACTGCAATAAACCACTCCAAATCCAATCCTATCCCCTTTGTCTTGTAGAGCCAGTGCCTACCAGAGGTCACTCGCGTGCCACCAACCTCCCCTTCCCAACGGCTGCATCATCAGCCAAAACCCATAACAAAGAGAACTGTCCCCTGCTACCACTAGCTCCCTTACTCCCCCATATACAACCATGTACTTCGATCCCAACAGCTAACCGCATAAACCTTGTGTACATTTACACAGAAAACGAGAGGAGAAATTTGTATTTTGCCTTCTCCCGGTGGTTATACAGTAGTCAAAGGAGTGCTCTTTTTTTTTTAATTGTCAAGTGTCGTAACAACAGAATTTATGCCTCCTTTAACCCATTTTCACAGTCATTTCCTACATTCTAAAGTCAAATACAGCATTCTTGGAAAGCCTTAATTGATTGACATGCATATTTTATGACGAGGGATAGAATTGATTATCTTTGTGTTGCCTTTCTCTGTGAGAGAGCAATAAATTTGTAAATACAGTTTCTAAGTAATTGGGTCTCTTTTTCATTTAACTTTTTTTTTATAGCAATAAATATCTATTTGTAGTGTATTATTACTGGAACAGAGTGAGATCTCTCCTGTAATAAATCTTTATTAGTTGACATTCATATTTCCTTTAAAATATGAATCATACAATGTACATGTCATGGATCATTTGAAATAATTTTTTGATGATATTGTGAAAAAAATATCACAATTAATTCTCTAATAATATAGGAATTTAATACAAATTTATATAAAAAGCTGAATGAATGATACATTTTGTGTTTTATATTGAACAATATTCAATTTCTTGAATAACATTTAATGATGTCTTGTATGCATTCAAATTTCCATCCCACTTTTATGAACGAATGTTAGGAGTTTCACATTATTTTAAAAATAAAATGATATCTCAAAATGGAGACCTCATGTATTTATGTGCCGAAATATAGCCTAAACATTGTCATAAAACTTTATCTGAATGACTCCCATTAATGTTACAATCTCTCCCCCACAAAATATTTCTCTTTCTTTAATTTCATTTTTAGATAGGATACACACTTGAACTTGTCATCCAAACATACCACATCAACAGACAGCTGCTCTTACCCTAAAACAAAATTGAATAGAGAAACAGATCCATCTAAATATTTACACCAAAATAGGGCATAAATCTGTCATCTGAGCTGAAAAATAAACTCTTCCTCTACACACAAATACATTCAATAACAAACATTAACACAAGTCCTTAAATGCAGTTACGTTACTTGCGACTTGAACTATGCCTCCATTTAAAGCGTGTTTAGTTACACGGCCTGACGCGCAGCAAATTCCTAACTACTATTCTATCAAAGCGTCCGATAATAATAATCCATTTGTTTTTCACTTGGCTGACATGATTTACAGTTCACCACCCCGTTTTTCTAACTCCTTTGTCTTTTATAAATTTGACGGAGTGGAGAGGGAGAATTTACGAGGAGAATCTGCTCACTTACGGTGTGTTCAATGTCCATTTTAATATTTAAACGCCAACATGAATCATGATACAAAATGCAATTACAAAACACAGAACACAAACGCGATCAGAGGTACACCGTTCAGCAGTAGCGGACGCAGACCGGAGTCACACAATGAACTTACCGGGCCCATGCATAAACATAATTTAGCCGCTTTTGTTCCCAGACAATTGGGCCCCCGAAATGCATTCAATTCGATTTTCTTGCATCCGCGGCTGCCGTTCAGTGCCGCAAATTTAAAGCTAATTATAGGTCCATCATCTTTAAATTTCCCGCTCTCAAAAACAAGCATCTGCGCTTTATTTTTACAAGCACCGGAAGCTTCCACTGCGAGAGCACATTTAAAAACGTTTAAAAACTCAATTGTGTTCAGTGTCACATTTCAATGCATTCACGATGCTCAAGGTCGCATCTTTTTCGGCGTTTAAATTTTCCTCTGAATAGAGATCTGAAATACATTTACTTTTACGACCGGGGATGGGGGACAATGAACACCCACTTTGTTTTTCTTTATATCAGCGTTTTGTAATCCCGTTTTGTATCATGATTCATGTTGGCGTTTAAAATTTGTAAATGAACATTGAACACACCCTACGAGGAGTTTAGAGCATCAATAAAATAGTCTCACTTGAGATTGTAACAACCCCCTAGATACGGTGTATTGTGATGTCAAATAAGCTTTCACATCGATTGGTGATAGCCTAGGGTGAAACCAAGAAGTGTTGGCCAGCAATTTGACCTCAGACACGACCTTTAAAATCACATGAATTAATAATTAGTAGAAATATGAAATTGGTATTGACAGTAGCAAACTGGAGCGAGGAAACAGACATTGTGAGGTGTAAAGTCATTATATTGCCTGCACAATATATAGATTTATCAAGTTTTTTTTTATATGAATAGGCCTATATAGTTTAAGGATGTAGGCTTACGATTGAATTTCCAAATACAACCATAATTGTTCCAAATCAGTACAGTATTGAAAGGATGTTCTTGAAGTAAACTAGTGAAATTGAACATTTCTATTTTTTGTTGCTTATTTAAATTATGATCATTCACTACTTTGAAAATGGGGGGCGGGGGGGACAAATCTTTGAATTTTGTATAAAAACAATTATTTAATGTAGGTTATATATTTCATATTTTTATATTTGTGGAGAGAATAACAGAAAATTTAATGACTGAAAACTGATTTCTAAATAAAGAATCCTATTATATTGGAAAGAGATTTTCAAGCAATAAATAATTGAAAAATATGAAAAATGTGTTTAGATAAATTAACACTCCTCTCTTTCTCCCTTCCACCCTATCTCTTCATGTCTCTTTTCCTCTCTTTCTCTCTCTCTCTCTCTCTCTCTCTCTATCTTTCTCTCTCTCTATCTCTCTCTCTCTCTCTCTCTCTCTCTCTCTCTCTCTCTCTCTCTCTCTCTCTCTCTCTCTCTCTCTCTCTCTCTCTCTCTCTCTCCTCCTCCTCCTCCTCCTCCTGTTTCTTTCATCATCTAACTGATTTAATTTCTCTCATTTTGGACAAATTCAATTCATTAACCTCTTTCTAATGCAGGTCATATCTAGATGTCGTTCTTCTTCTTTAAAATATCCATTACCTAATATCAAATTCAATCATAAAAAATGTCTCCATGTCAAAATTGATGTATTGTATTGCCGTTTCGCCTAACAACAGATGATTTATTATTCATAGAAAATGTCTTGGAGTAGCTCCGCTGATGGCAAAACTCATAAGGCAAAGATAATACAGGGTCCCTGGTTTATCCAAAATGAATGTAAATAGAAAAGCTCTAGACTTTTGATTTTAAATCAATTTCCAGTTGAAAATGAAATATAATTACAGAATAACTCGCATACCTACATCACTGCTACAATCATTAGTGGATAGAGAAACATATATTTGGAACGGGTTTAAAGAAGAAAGGAGAAATCAAATCAGAATGTAGGCTACAGAAATGAAACTCCTCAAATAAATCTAATTTAAATGAGTGTTCATCACAATTACACTAATTCTGAATTTATAACTCAGGGTTTGTTAGCACCACATTGAAGAAAGAAACTATTTAATTTGAAGGCTAAAGGATTACAAAACCATCAAACATATTCTAAATTAAGATCTTCTCATCTCATCACAAAATTAATTCCTCATAATTGGGAACATCATAAAAATATACTTTCTCTATACAAATAACATACATCAGTTGCTTTAGGCAAATAATCATTGTAGAACTCCATCGTAAAGGCTTATGACAGAGTATTTATACAAACCTTATCACAGTTGCGGATTGTATATACATAAATCAAACAAACCGGTCTCATAAGACTTGTCAAATTTCAGATCTCTTGCTCCCTCTGAAATTTTAATTTGCTGTCAGATACCCCTCTGTATGATTTATTGTTTTTAAAGTAATCTAATAGCACAATATGATAGAGAGATATTATATTTTTTCCTCCATGTATATTTGCCATATTATTAAATCTCACTATTCTGTCATACATTTTCCACTAAAATCTAATCTGACATTTAAAATTATGGAAATAAAATGCAGATACATGAAACAACAAATGAATTTTAAAATGTGTTGTGCACATATTTATTTCAATCCATCTTTAATGTGCTGAAATATATAGTTTCATGATATATTTTAAAGTATTAATGCATCAATTCTGTTTATTAAATTCTTTAATTTTCTATAATACTGTCACTCAATGTATTAAAGGGGAAAAAAAACAATTGACACAAATAGTGCATGTTTGAATTTTAACATTTGTTTTAACTCTGTAAAGAAAAGAAATTACGTTAGAAATTTGGAGAAGGTAAAATGTTAATATTTATAATTTAGACAAAACAACTGATAATGCCTGCATAGATGTAGTCAATACAAGGCCGAAAACTTTTTAAAATATGGCCATTTAAATATGAACTAATGTTACTTTGCAATGCAGGCTTTTTAAATTTGTTTCTTTTTTTTTTGCGACAGAATCTTTGTTAAACAAGTTAAGTCCTTTCCAATACACCCTTACAATATCTGAGATAATTGTTGCATGTACCACATTCAATCAACCTACTGTATAGATATCAAAATGCTTGTGGAAACCACAATTAATCCACCAATTACTTGTTGAATACAGTATGATGAAGTAGGATACACATAAACACTACAGAAATATTATCCAAGAGTTAGTCAAATAAAGCAAATTTTACTTGTAAATAAACCCTGCCCTGCCTCGAGAAAACTCAATCAAACTATGAACCACTACAATAGCAGGGAAATCAAAATATGATGATCTTGCAAATTTGGCTAGTTTTTGCGTGAGTGAGCTTATTCTCCCTGACATTTTTTCGGATGTGATTTGAATGAAGCGGCTCTGATTATTATACCCTCAAGTCACAGGCCGGTTCATCAATCCAAATCGGTCGCATAATAAGAGTGTAAATAATGACAAAAAAGATGCCATAATTGACGAGAATAGACTCAAAATCTCCCGGGGTGAAGTATGATCCATTTTTTTTTCTGTCCACAAGTCCACGTTTTCCTCCTCACTCTCTCTCTTTCTCAAGCTCGTTTTCTTGGAGCACGGGAGTTCGGGACTAAAAGGAATGAAGAGCTCACTCTGTCGTAGCTAGTTAGCCGAATAATGCTTTGCCCCAATTTCGACAGTGTTACTCCGTCTATTAATCCCCGACATGGTTCTAGCACAATAAAACGGATTTCAGCAGAAACTCAGACTCCTTTTGTGACGTTTTCCTTTATTGGTTGTCATGGCGATATATTTAGATTGCCTCCCGAGGGGGGTGGCAAGTAAAAAAAAAGGGAGTGCATCTTTTTTTTCCTCCTCATCTCTCTTCTCTTTCTCCATCACTTTCTCACCCCCTTGTTTCGATAGATCCCTGCTTCCATTATTGTCCCTGCCCTCCGGGGGAAAGAAAACCCAATGAAATGGGGAAAATTCATTAGGTGCTTGGAAGGAAAATAACGAGGGGAAAGGGTCTTTTTGGATAAGGAGGAAGAAGAGGAGAGGTGGATTTGTGCAAGTGAATTAATCAGTGTGATGGACACACTTGTGTATTTTGTCAACAGTATGGTGACATCGCAGGTATTATCAGAAGAAACACACCCCCAACACCTTGGACTGAAATTGTGGGCTTGGTTGGGACAGTTTATGAATGTCCCTGATAAAAAGAATCTATTTCCATCCTACATACCTGGGTTATATTTTATGAATCAAATATTGATTGATATTGAAGGGAAGGGAAACTATCTCATTCACTACACACCTTAGCTATCCATAGTAAAAGGTTAGACATTAATGTCATGAGAAAATGTTTTTGGACTGTTATTCATGTTATTAGTACAAACAAGAGACATTTAAAACAACAAAAATGTAGGTATGAATGAGAACGAGACTACAAATCAATGCCAATTTGAAGGAAAATAGGAAAATATATAAATAAAATGTGTGAACATTGACAATCGTCGTGAAAGATGCAGCGAAATTGCATCAATTGCAGCAACAGGTCTACAGGGAGAATGTTTCATTGGTATGGAATGAGCAGTATAATAGATGCATCCTGGAGTCATCAATCAATAATTGGTTACGATAACCATCGACTCCTCGTCACCTTCCTCCCTCAATGATCTCCCAACAAAGTGTCTCGTAACCATCGGAAGACCCTCACCATCCGCTGCACGCCAATTGGCACCATTAAGCCAGCGGGCAAAGACGCATCCAAACACTGCTCCCCGACAGTTTGCTCACCCAAATGCCCCACAAAATCCACAAGACAAGGGAGATAATGAGAGTGAAAGAGGAGCCGTTCAAACACGAATCGTCACAAGTGTTACGGTCGTCGGGATCATTGTTTCTCACCGTCCTGGAAGGGATCGGGCCCGAGAGTTTCCCCTGGACGAGCAGGGAATCGACGGAGAGAGACACGTCGGAGAGGAGGAAGGGTGGAAGAGAGAGTGTTAGAGAGAGGACTTTTACGCAGTCGACAGAGATCGTCTATCGCCTTGGAGCGACACTCTGCGCAAGGCAAGGCAGATGAAACCCAACCCTTTAATAATAGCCTGTCCCATCTGTCAGCTTCGATTGCCTGAATTACTATTCCATTTTTATTGACCAATTTTTATGTACTTTTGCTCTGACACATCTTATTATACTCATTTAATGTTGAAAGCACTCCACTATCAACATGTGCCCTTGGAATTAATCCATGCATAAATTGAGATAATGAGAACATGTCATGTATAGTACATTTTGATTAGATGTTTCTCTTATCAATAAATTACATATATTATACGTGTTGTCTATTATGAAATTTAGTCCAATAAAAAAATAGTGTGTGTGAGTAGTGAGGATAATATTGCCATTAATAAATGTAAGAAAATCCTACTGTGCTTTCTTTAACTTGAGTTTCAAATCCTTAAATGCAAGATGAGATCTTAAGAAAATACTGGACAAGTGTCTGAAACATTAGCTTCTACAAATGTATTGCCATTTATGGAACGATAGTTGATACATTAGGCGATGAATTGGGAGCAGAATGTGTGAAGCCAAAAGAAAACTGGAAACACTTGATATTGAAAGCCTAAAATACAAACTCATATAAGCATTAAATGTTTGTTGGCCTATTTATATCAATCAATATGTTAGGATCTAGAGGACAAAATAGAGGAACATTCATAAGACCAAAAAACAACACTACAAATAAAGTGAGATACAGTTACACAAAAAGGGATACAGAGAATTGGATAGAGAGATAGAGAGAAATAGAAAGGGAAGGTACAAAGTAGGTGAGATATAAAGAGAGAAAGAGGGGAGAAAGGGGAGGAAAGGAAGAAAAGGAATGATGAGTACAGAGAAAAGTGAAGAATGGAAAGTGAGGGAGAAACAAGAGGGGGACAGAGCAAACGGGCAGAATTAAACAAAAAACAAGAGAGAAAGAGAAAGAAAGAGAGAGAGAGAGAGAGAAGTAAACAAGAGAGGGATAAGGGTAAAAATAAGAGAAAGGGAAAGAGAGAAAGAGAGACATAAGTAAGAGAGAGAGAGAGAAACAGGTCCTTCTGATCCAATTCAGTTCTATATTTGCAAGCAGAAAAGGGGGCACGTGGATCCTCCTTTGTCATGCAGATCTCCCCTATCCTGCATTGAATAGGGGCCAAAGCAGGTGTCTCTGATGTCGTCATATCCCCCTTTCTCTACCACTCACTTATCCATCTCTTTCATCATCCCCTCTTCCTCTTTGTCTCTCTCTATCTATCATTATTCTATTATTTTAACTCTCTTTTTGTCTATTCTAAACATGTACAGGATCTCTTATTCCTTCTCCCTGTTCCCGTTTGACTCACTCTGGTTGTTATTTTTAGTCCATGCACATTCTTAAAAACAATCACTTTTCATCTTTCCCTTGCTCTCTCGTTCTCTCTATATTTCGCTCTAAAACCACTTCTACTCCCTCTCTCGATGACTTCCCCATGCTTCCATGTATATCTTTTGCACACCTTCTATTTCTCTCACTAAGTTTTCTCTAAAATATATCACATTATCTTCCTCTTTCAATTTGTCTCTATCTTCTTCTCGGTTAATACCAAATCATATCTTCTGTCTTTCAGTTTATGGGCCCATTTATTCTATTACTACATTTCATCAAACCATTTTATTTATGAATTTATCCCCCTCCCTATAATTTATATTGTTTTCCCTGATATTATTATTTCTTATTATTTTCTATCTCTTTGTCTCTTTAACACCCTACTATTATCACTGCAAGGACCTGTATGTCAATATAAGTAGTTTCTTTTTACACAGCCACCTGTTTTTAATGTCTTTGTCTTTCTCATCTACAAGTTGTATCTACAGCCCTATTGACGCTGATCTCAATATATTTGTACATTGTAACCAATGTTGTGTATATTGTGTCTTGAGAGCCAGGAGGGTGATATATCATCGGCTGAGAACCAGGAGGGCACTATTACAGATCAAAGATGTTTCGTTGAGAACCAGAAGGGCACTATTGCCATTGACTTTGTACAGCAAATAGCGCGCTTCTGGTTCTCAACGGAACATCTTTAAGATGCAATAACGCCTTTCTGGCTCTCAACAGACGATATACTCTTGAGTGTCCTTTCTGCTTTTATCACCATTACAATGTGTAAGAACTTTGAATGCTATCAGATACAAACAAAAACAAATATGTACAAGTACTACCAAATCAAATCCATTACAATGCTTTTCCAGTTTTTAAATCTATATTAAAAAAAAACCCAATTAACTTAGGTGGTCTCTCTGTTCACGTCATTACAGTCCGCTATTATTCATCTGTTCTTATTATCTGCCATCTTGTTCATTCCACAGCAATGCAATAACTGTCAGAATATTAAACGAAAATGGTTTGAAAGCCCTTACCAACCAATCAAAATATGCAATGGTTATTAGTTTATATATTTTTTTAATGACCCAACCAATAGCAGCAAAAGTAAGAGAAAAAGAAACAAAAATTATTGATGCCAGTTTGAAGACAAGATACCAAATCATTCAAAGCCTCAAAGCTGTACTGCCATAAGATAATGCATAATAGTCATTCTCAATAGATAGACAAGCCAGTAGGCTTATAGTTTCAGACATGGGTTAAAACTATATATTTCCCGAAGGTATAGGATTTGTGAGTGTAAATAGTCAACCATAGTCGACCCCAACTGGGTCACAAATTCCCCTCAATTATTAACACAGTTGTTTCACGCTGTGCATAAACCTTCAGGCCGGCGGCCATGTTGGACGGCTATACGTCCTTTGCGTCTTGTGTATATCTCTTTCCTTCTCGTCTCCCTCTCTTTCTCTCTCTTGTTATGATTTGCGGAGTATTTATTACAATTTCAATTTTCATGAAGGAATCCTAGGTCACGCAGCCAGCACGGTTAACGCGACAAACCAACATGGCAGAAAAATAGCCACACAACCACGACAGAAAAATAACAACAAAAACATGCTACGCGACAACTCCTCAGAAAGCATATCGTTCATGCATATTACATGAGCGCAGAAATGACTTGAATTTATGGAGGATAATGCAATATCAATTTTAAAAGGACAATAACCGAGGGATTTCAGGAAACCTGCCCTTTAGCAATGGCATTGGGGCTTTTCATTTAGCAGGGCCTATTCATCCGAGCTATTGACTTGCATTAACTTCGCTCAGCCTAAGCCGCTTTGCTCCTACTCAAAACACGCAACGTATTTCAAGCACGTCGTACAGCTCACTGCACCATTAAATAGATGCACTTAAAATCTCAAAAAAGCTCAAATGTTTTCTTTTTTCAAGTGGGTATGTAGAGAGAAAAGAATTATCTTATCAAAACTCTTCCGATTCCACTCTCAATTTGATTACCATTCATGGCAGAAAAAGAGAAATTCTTTCACCTTGCGTTTTTAGAATCGCCATGCTTCTTGCATCATGTATTTGCTGGATAAAGCACTGCAGTGAAGAAGTGAAAGATAAGAATAATACAAATCAAATCTGATTTATAAATTTAAAGTAATCCAAGTGCTTCTGTGGTAGGAATAAAATATTTCCCCAAAAGATCAGATTTCTTTAATAGTTTCACATCTAATGCTGATGTAACACAAATGTTGAGTAATGATAATCTAACTCTCCTAGAGGCCCTTAGGCATATAAAACCAGAAATTTTTGCCATCATGATACTTTTGCAAATTTTGCGAGGACCAAAAATATTTGTAAAAGTGCTAAGTCTGAGAAAGTGTATGTCTACACAACGGAATTAAGGCTAGTCCAATACTGTGCACTATACAAGTAATTTGATGGTCGGCTTCATTCCGCGAAAATGGCCGTCGGCCTAAATTCACGAAAGTTTTGTGTCACAAATGTTTCTGGTTTTACAGCATGTCAAATTGAGTGTTTTTAGACTGCTCGAATCTGATAACATGTAGTAAGAACCATAAGGACATTACCTGGCCTCTTACTCCCTTCTAGTGCTCAATCAATAGAAAATGATTTATATCTATAGGTAGTGAGATGATATTTGGGTTAGAGCCTGAGGCATTCACACAGGCTAGTGGAAATGCTGAATTTATGGAAGGTATCAAATACAGAATTGAGAGGGAGTCATTACAATGTTACGATTATAGGTACAATGTCAAAGGTGTGTTAATCATTAATTGGTGGCAAAAAGACGTTAACTTTGTGTATGAAGAATATGACATAAGCCCGTTCTGGCTCTCAACATATGATATTGGGTGCAAATCAGAGCATGAAAATCAGGTTGACATATTGGGGCAAATGGTGGCTTATAATTACAGCCAACTTGACAGATATTGGGACAAAGAGGGTAAAATATGATATCATCTGGATTAAAGTCTTATTACTGATTCATCTTACATCTTCATGGTATATGACTAATATATCCTCATTTGAGGACCAAAAGGGTGTTAGGTCAATATGAAACATATGTAAGTTATTGCCCTTTTTGCTGTGAAATGAAATGCACAGGTGGATCTGCTTAATCTCACAATCCCTGACAGCAATAATGAAGAAGGTTAGCCTCACTGTAATTTACACCCAATGTAAACAAACTCGATCAAAGCTTAATTTTCATAACATTTTCCATCAGTGATGACTAATAAATTTCAGCTTTATTTCCATATTTATCTGCCACATTTCACTGCTTCCTAATTTTCCCCTCTCACTCTTAATCTTGCATCGGAATAAGCTCTTTGGCAAGAATCACCGGAATAATTAGCCACAGTTTCAAACGCACCGCGCGACACGATAAAATTTGAGCCCGGCTCGCGTATCATGAATCAGAGATTATCCAGTGTACAGTGCCCAAGCATGCTTCACAGCATTCGGTTTCACAACGTAATTCGATTACGAATTGAGAGGGTGAAAGGGTTTAGCCTTTTATGCATCTGTGGGCGACAAAACAAATGCTGCTGCAAAGAAAGGGATGTGGAGCAAAGAGATGTGGGGATAAAAATAGAAATAGAGACGTCAGATAGCCTGATAACTAATATTGCAATGTGTTTCATTCATTGTAGTTAAATATACATTGTACACTACATAATAAAGGCTCAATTGCACTTGTATATAATAATTCTGAGATATGTTAATGATGCATTACATTTACATTATTCTTAATTTGAATATTCTGTTTTCTCTTTGATATTTTCATTTTTATTTTCTGACACTTTCTCTGTTTTCAATCTTTTGTAATTAATCTAAATGATTTGCGATGTCATTTTATATCCAAAAATACTGGACTACGTTATGCTGTAATTGCATAGTATAATATTACACGAGGTCAAAGGTCACAAGAAAAGTCATGTGACTTTTATGAAGGCAATCAGCTTCATCTTTTGAGACGTATCCAATCTCAATCATTGAAGGAACAAAATGGCGTCCTTAATTTTTCACTCTATCGTTATTGGAGCGAGGCAATGAGCATTGCTTTAGGAGGAGAGAGATAGTCAGAGAGATGCACTTCGGGCTTGATTAGGTCATTCTAAAAATGAAGTGAACAAGGACAATTAGAGACGCAATTTAGAAATATCAACAAGATAATGACCGCATCTTTATCTTCCTTAATAACTATGCACTCTCAGCAATTTGACCTTTGACTGGCACACACTGAGCAAACTGAAGCTAGCCCATTGAAAAAAACAAAAACAAAACAAAACCAACACTCCCATGTATCTGGTTTGGTGCATATTACAAGCACAGCTGGGTTGCCAATTCTGCGGCTAGCTTCAGACCTGATTAACGATAAATGAAATTGCAATTTTGGAAACAATAACAAGGTCGAGGGTTTCCCTGAACTTACCAGTGCTTCATATTCAGGGTTACGATTGATCAGTTTCAATTTGATGATTAATTGTTTGAACAATGATCCTCTAATGAACTGAAGGCTGATTTGGCAATTTTTCTTTTGAGAAGGAATTCACAAGCAGCTTTGTTGTACGACTGTTTTCTTTGCATTGAAATACAATTATCTGCATTTATTTTCTGTTCCATTGTAAAAAAAAAAATTGAAAGGATTTGACACTGCAAAAACATATCCTTCTTGTAAAAATACATAATGAGACTTGAAATAATACAATCTTGTTATTTCAAGACTCATTATCCACATGCATGGTCATGTGCAGTAATAAAATTCCATTGTGATTTTAAGATATCAAAATATATCATAAAAAGAGCTAGTTTCCCAATAGTGAAATGACAATGCATAAAAATCAAACAGATTTTTTTTTTTTTTTTTAATAAAAAGGAGATAATTTGTTTTAATTCAACCTGGTTCAATCACATGATTTACGTCCAATAATAAAGAAATACCAAGAAAGACCATGAAAATAAAAAGAGTAATCTAATATTCTTTTAAAAATAATACAACGAATATTCCTATGAGATGAGTCATGGCCAGAAAATGCCTCTAATGACGATATCAAATAGACAAGTAGCAAGGAGGAGGATGACATCAGATTCTGTGTAATAATAACAACTTTCCACCTTAAAGATTTCCACTCACCCGTATCCAGACAAAATGATGAAAAATGGGTTGTAGACAGAAAACTGAATCACAGAAACAAATATAATGGGGAAAAAATAAAAGAAAGAGAAAGGTGAAAGTGAGAGAGAGAGAGATAGAGAGAGAGAGGGAGGCAAGAAAGGAAGAAGGAAAAGAGAGAGAGAGAGAGAGAGGGGGGGGGGGGAAGGCAGACAATAAACCAAAATTAAGTGAGAGATGGAGAGGGGTAGTAGAAGGAAAAGAAAAACCTGGGATAGAGGGAAGGGAGAGGGGTGAGAAAAGAAAATAAGAAAGAGAAAGAGAGGGAGAGAAAACGAGAAAGAGAGAAAGAAAGAGAAAAAGAGAAAGATGGAAAAAGAGAGAGAGAGAGAGAGAGAAAATATGTAAGAGATAAGGCAAGGAGAGGGGTGAGAAAAGAAAATATGAAAGAGAAAGAGAGGGAGAGAAAATGAGAAAGAGAGAAAGAAAGAGAAAAAGAAAAAGATGGAAAGAGAGAGAGAGAAAATGTGTAAGAGATGGGGGTTATAAGGCACTGAAAAGAAGGAGGAGGGAGGGGGATGCTTTCCAGCAAAGCCTCAACCCCAGGGGAATAGGCCACTTTTAAGTCCTCATCTTTCAGCCTATGCATTAGATAAGATAAACATGTCACCACCACAATAATAAATCATCGCCTTTTTGCACACCAATCTGCTAGTATGACACCTTTTCTTTAACCCTTTCTGCCCCTACCCAAGAATCGGGGGAAAATTATACAAGAATAGATCGAGTTAAATTGCCATTTTCTTCCGCCCATGCAGTCCCCATAGTATACAATGCAGGAAACTGGAGTTTGCAGGACGATGTATTTTTATCGGTCCAAGTTTATTACGATGGATCTGTCACTAGGAGAACGTCGCCTAAGATGTTGGTATGTTTTAAATGACTTGGATGGTGCATTTCTTGAAGATACAAAATCTGGAAAATAATACTCCATTATCTACAAATTGAATTCTGATATAAAGAAATATATTTATTATATACTGTTAAATAAAAAATGGTAGATTTAGAAAACAATTTTTATTATTTGACTATTTTCAATAAAGATTGATGTTTTTTTAAGGTAGGCCCTTACAATGATAAATATATTTATTTCTCAATTATGAACAAGCAACTGTCTACTTCTTAATCATTATTATCATAATGCATATCTCTCCTTATTTAGACATGCATGTAATTTACCACCAAAAATGTTAAAGAAAGAAAAATTGCCAATACATACATGTAGCAGTCACTAACAACCCAATAAAAATAATTCCTTTATATTGTTTCCAAAAATGAAATTCAAGATAATAATCCCTTCCGATGGATAAAAGCTTATAAAGTTGGAAATTGAAAGTAGAAAATTGAAGAAAGAACACCACGACCTTTGCCCACCCCCAGTAATATCTCTGACATATTATGTCATGGAGTTGATAGAAAGGATATAGCATTGTGTGTGTCTAGCATTGAAGGATGACCTAGGCCAATGTGACATAAATGGGTCAATATTTCACCCCTGAACTTTCAAAATTGCCGGCATTGTAAGAATTACCCCATCACTCAGTAACTAAATTCATATTGCCAATGGAGGGGATAAATGCATGCTCCATGAACAAGACAAAGTTCCGTAGTGGGGGAAATGAATTTCAAAGTGGTTTCGGATGGACTAAATAATCATATTTCATCAAGAAGGAAGAATGTTGAATAATAAGAATGAAGAATAATAAAAATTACAAATCAGCACTTTTCATTTTATTGTATTATGAGTGGTCAATATTCAATAAATTGATTTTGTGTATATTAATTTATTTGCAAAAGAAGAAAATATATTGACTTACAAGAAAATGAATATACTGAAGAGGTTGCAAATTCCTGTATTTCTTTCGGAATAAAATAAGCAATCAGCTGATAAAATAAGATCTTTTTATTAAGGACTGTGAAATAAATTCTATTATACCAAATGCATAACATTAGAAAATAGAAAAAGAAAAAAGAGAGATAGAAAAGAAAATAAGAACTACCGGTATTGTCAATGACTAAGAAAGAAATGCTAGTTAACAAAATTGAGAACTGCCTTGAACAAAATCTGTCAGTGATTTGTTAAAATGTGAAAGTGGAATTTTGCATCCATGCATCTTCATTGGAATATCTTGATGGGAGAATGCAATGTCTGAGGTGACAGGGTTATCCCGTATCAGACACCTAGATTTCACCTGCAAGTGACTGGGTAATTGATTTCTCTACAATTTGACAACATTCCCTGAGTATCGGCCAGCCAATTCCTCCCCCATCTCGGGTATCTGCATCCGTCCATCGAGCTATCTATTCATCCATCCTCATCTCCAGTACCGATACCACCACCACTACCACCACCACTGTTCATGTTAATGGAACGGCTTCCCGGCTTGCACGACCAAACACCCCGTTAAAGTGACAGAGGGAGGGAAAGATAGAGAGAGATGCCCGAAGCACAATCAATATACGATTGTAACGCAACTCAGCTGCACACCGCCGATGAATCATAACACGTTCTTATCCTCGGCCGGTATCTCTCTCGTCCACCGCTGCCTCAACCCGTGGCATGCCCGACCGGCCGTTCGCGACTTCGTTTACGCAGACGTGATATGCTCTGGCCTTTTTTTAACGCTAAATGAATAAAAAGGGGGGAGGAAATCGTGTGACTGGCACGTTGCACGGTCGCAATCATCGATGGCAGATGACTTCCCCGGGTGTCAGGGGTAACATGTAGATGCCAGGGGGAGGACATGATTGAGGTGTCATCCATTGATGACTAGGAAGAGGAGCGTTGCTAAGGAAGGAAGATTATTAGAGGTGCTTGGGGAGGTCAGTGATACCGGTATAATAAATGAAGACACAATCAAACATCTTTAACTCATCTTTCACCCATGAAACTGTATTGGTTTTTAATCGGGCATACTTTTAACTTGTCTATACTAGAGGAAAGGGCATTTTCGTGTTTTTGTATTGTATTGATATTATTCAAAACTAGATATAAATGTGTGATAAGCTCTATATCGTTCAACCTTTTTGGACTGATGCTGAGAAGTATTATTCTAGGATAACGATAGAAATACAAATGTATGTGAAAAGAAATATCTGATATCAGAAAATTTTTGTTTGGATATGATTGAATTTACAATAAAGAAAGTCACAGGAGTGGAAGATATCCTATCATCAATTTACTGCTTGTCACAATTTTTAATGGATTTATGGAGTAAATTTTTAAGCAGATGTGAATATCCCATGCATTTTTGGTTTGTAAATGCTGCAGTTTCCAGAATAAATCACAATCATAAAGAGGCAATGAATATAAATCAGATTTTTTTAAAAATACATAATTACTCAATTATTCATGTTTTATATTTTATATTTTATACAAGAATTGGCAATTACAACAGGAGCAAACACAACACTGAATATTCTGATCTTGGGAGATCAATAAAACTCGCTTAGGAATGCGTAGAGTCCGGCTAGACAAAGAAATAAAATTCTGATGAGGGGGGAAGATTCTGAACAAACTACTCAAAACCACGAAGGACACAGATCCGCCCTTTGAAGTTGAAGGGCAAGGCAGACAATATGGAACTACTTAACTTGAAAAGAAATATAATGATGATGATTGGCTAGAAAACAGAGATGAGAAACCACTAGTGGCATGTAAATGGATGAATCAGACGATACAAAGAGAGACAAATACACAACCACAAATCAGTAGAGGAGGAGCAAGTCAAAAGAAAGACATATTCCACAAAATATCAGCAAGAAAGGGGCAGAAGAATGGAAGTCAGTTATTTGTCCATTTGGAAACCTTGATTGAGCTTTTTTCAAAAGAAATTGATGCCGCACAATTATGGGCTGAAAGAAATGATAGAATAGGAAGAAAAGAGTCAGTTATCTCTATAACAATGATATTGAAGTGGTCTTAGTTGGCGTAAATTTAGGCTAAAGGTTGTCAAGGTAGGAGATGACTGAGGGGAAAGGGAGAGCAGGAGTTTGCTCAAGTCCATTTAGAAACTTTTCTTTTTTGAACAGAGGCAAATAAATGTGGTCCTGTAGAAAAATGGCAGTGAAGGGGTCAGAATAATACATTATTTTCACATCTTTCTTCAATATTACACATCTAAATGTGAAAAGAGAAAGAGAGGGAGGGAGAGAGATAAATAGCTGCAGAACAGCATTTTAGTGAATTAACTAAAAAATATCCCAATAGCTTCAATCTGTCTCGATTCATTCACGAATTCTGCGAACATTCCACTAACGACAACAAACTGCCAAACGATAAATTGATGCTCTAGAAAAGAGATAGCAGGATATCTCAGGCTAAACAAAGATAAAAAACAAACACTCCTTACTTGATTTCATGCACATGTTCTTGAGCGACAATTGACAATGGCAGCATGAACTCGCAACAAACCCTCCAAATCACTAACAACTGATCAAGAATTTCCTCTGCCAAATTGTCCCCGGGTTTGATACCGAGCAAATTGGTCTTTGATAAGGAGGGGAGACCCTTCCCTGCCTAATTCAAACTGGCGTGGAATCCAAGGTTTTTTAATAAACCCCACCTCTAACCTGACGTAATAGGATGTGAAGGATCACCAAAATCTACCAAATAAAATCCAATTTAGCGGGCAATGGGAGTTGAGATGGATTGAGGGGGCTAAGCGAGTCTGTCGGGTCGGTTAATTGGGACGGGAAAGGGGATGGAGGCGAACGGCCAGGAGGGGGGAGTTTGAGCAAATTCAGATGAATGTCTTTTTTAAAATGACCATTGGTATCCCATCATGCTGTGACTGCCACGGTGGTTGCCGTGGCAGCGGTAGTCACGGAAAGCAGCATCAGCTCCGACGGTGTCGGTGATGACGGAAACCAGATACCGAACCGGCTACAAATCCATTACCACGGATATCACAGCTGCATCTATTGATACCAATACAACAGACTTCTATCGGTCTTTAAACGCACCAGAGATGGGGCAATGAGGCATGGGGAACGCATCAACACATACCCAACACTTCTCATTGTCAATGACAAAGATAGAGAACTACAGAGAGAGAGAGAGTATGCAGTCATGTTGTAGACAGTATTGATCTAGTCCCCCTTTCCAGCATTACAGCGAAACATGTGTATGGGACTAAATAGAACTTGCCATGGATTTAAACTGACCTACATCTGGGCCAGACAATCCAGAGGAGACAAAGACTATTAAATCTTGAGGAGATTAATTTTTGATCTCAACTGGAATTAAATCATGTACTTGGGAAACCTTGAGAATGATGAATCACATAAATCCTTGAATCCTAATTTGATCCCTTAAAAATAAAATCCTTTAAAAAAAAAATCATTCAAAATTACTCAAAATATTTGGACTATGTAGATGCATATCACATCCCTTTTGTGAAATCAATTTATCCCTTGCTAAGTCATCAATAGACAGAACACATTTGCAAAATAATTTTCTCTTTTAAAATGATACACCCTTTAAAAGAACATATATATTAAAGAGAAACTGTTCTGCAAGTCATAAATTAATGAAACAAGAAATAAGACAAGCAGAAAAGATTTGCAACCAACTCAATGCATCAATGAAACCCATGTACCACACAACAGGCAAAGGGAGAGTGGAACATTGCATGATTTCATACATATCATATTTGGATGCAAATTCCCAAAGATTTATTCCCAATGATACATCAATGTCACAATGTTATGAATAAAAAAGGTATGATATATTTCGTTTGTGTCAATTTGTCAGAGTGGTGTTGTGGAATGAATATTTCACATTCTTTTGTATCCATGTGAAAAAATGGTTAGAGATGACTCACATGAGAGACAGTGGTGAAGAGAGACAAAGATATAAAATGAGACAAAGAGAGGGGTATATAAAGACAAGCAGGGAGAGAAAGACAGAAAGATGGAAGAAGAAAGAGAGAGGGAAAGATATAAAGATGGAGAGAAGGATGGGGAAGCTGATAAAATTTTAAAATGATTTATATCAACTGCCTTTTTACAGCCCAAAAGACAATCATTTGTATATATACCCTTTTATATAAAGTAAACAATTTGCCAGTTCTTATCAGATTTACTCTAAATCTAGATTGAGAAAAAAAGAAAGAAAATAAGAGAATTTCTATCCCCTCCCCCCATATAACCAAGTATAATTCAAAGGTTATGACATCTATAGGGAAACCAGAGATTAATGGAATTAACATCAAATATAATAATAATAAAAATTAAAAAAAACAAACGAAAATGTATTTTTTAAAAAAATGACTGAAAATGTATTAAAAAAAAGAGGAGCATGTTTCAAAAGAGAAAATTAAGTTACAAAAAATATCCAAAGTGGAATATGAATTTACAACATAATCCAGATGCAGGATTTTTTAACCAAAAAAGTATGAAGTCAGTCAATCTCACACAAGGGGATTCTTTATACAAAGACAGAAGTGGGAAAAATAATAAAATTGAAAGCAAGAGGATAAGACACACAGATACAAATAAGCTTCAAAATAGTGATGGATGGTGCTTTGACATTCCAAATATTTTAACAAATTATTAAAATATGTATCTAGGTCTTAGTAATCAGGTTTTGCTTTAAATCAATCAATTCCATTAATCACCATTCCCCAAGGGACATGAACCAGATAAGTTGGTTAAAAATCTATGTTATTAGAACATCAGACTGATATCTTCTCGGAAGATTAAATCATAGGAGAAAGGGATAAAGGTAAATATCTCATAGTTTATTTCTATTTGAAGCAAAGATTTTTTGTTTTTTACTTTGTTTTACCATCTGAAAAAGAATGTAAAAAATAGAAAACAGCTGAAATACTAAATTTCCAAGCCTACAAATAATTGTTTTTATCTTTAAAAGGCTTGACATGATATGGCCACATGATCAAACTAGTTCCCCATTATTTAAAAATTAAAACAATTCGCTCACTAAATAATAGACATCAGAATGATATTTTACATACGTCATGAAAAAACTATATTCTGTTTTGACTGCAACAGAAATTTGGTTGCGGGTATACAACATATGACAATTTGGAATATTATGGTATTACTTGAATTTAAGATTTGAAAAAATAAAAAAATAATAAATACAAGTTCCCAATGATTTTGCAAATTAAAGTTATACACCAATCTTTATCAAACAAGAGCAGGAAAACTTTCCATTATCACCATCGATAATTTTAAATGAAAATAAAAAATTGTTTACAAATTACATTTTTGAATGAATATTCAAATATCATAATAAAGATGTCTAAAAAAACCCCAGAATGTCATAATTCTTATCTGCAAATCAAGGGAAGAAATGAGACGTAAAAAATGCAAATAAAAGTTGTTAAAATAGTATGACGACATCGAAAACTAAAAATGGAAGATTGGCCAGCTGCCGATTGGTAAACAATCCTCATTAACTCATCTTACATCCATCATATTAAGAAACACTAGAGTATCACTATGCTGCTAACGAGTTCTGTTAATTATAAATGAAGCAAAGGGGTGCATAATTAACTACGTGTTGCATGAGCCACAGTAACGCAGCAGGACCGGGGGGGGGAGAATCACTCACGGAACAACTTACCTTTGATAGAAAATGGTCAAAATCGTTATCCACCGCACAAAATCCCGCATCCATATCGATAGATACGGCAGGAGAATGCCCGAGGTGAAGAGATAAATGTTTATGAGAAAATGTTTAAGGGATGTCCAAAAGGTGTCCTGGAGAATTAGTCGAGTTGTAAACAATGAGATATCAACAGCTTGGTTCGTAGTCCAACGGCAAGCAGCTGATTTTTAAACATCCAGTAGAGGCGTAGTAGAGAACAGAACAAAGGATTCCATGGGGGCTTTTAAAAAGTAAAGAAAGGAGGAGAGCCGGAGTGATTCCAATAGAGATGCGATCCCTGGACTCCAGTGAGAGAGGGGTCTAATCCACACCTGTGAGATGAGTCTTGGTAGACGGAAAATAGAAATCAAGATAAGAATATTTGATTCCGTTTTTTCTTCTTAGCTCGCGACGACGATGGATCGTGAGGGGCTGGCTCGCTAGCTCCGGTCGGTCGGTTCGTCCCGGAGAGACTTGCACTTGTTACGATAGGGCTCTACCAGCTAGAGTTCCAGACCACCGCTTGACAATAGTATACACACGCACACACGCGAGTGAGTGAGTTGAGTGAGAGGAGAGAGAGCAATCGTTGGCCGGGAGCCAGGCAGGAGGAGTTCAACTGTGTAAAAGCAGGGCTTTGAATAAGGAAAGAGGGGGTCCCGTGTAGTATACACGTTGTTACACACACAGATGTACACACAGGTCGTATACACAGAGAGTTGGGTGTACAAATACGCATAACAGTACTGGAGTGGTATCAATGAGGTAGAGTACATGCGATGCATCACCGAACAAGAGATTGGTCCTAAACAAAGCAATGCCACAACACATGACAAGCTAGTTCTCTCCCCTTCTCTCTCTCTCTCTCTCTCACACACACATCACAATCACAGCATCGCAACGACAACAGCCTGTCACTCAGCGCTGTCAGAAAGAATAACCACTCTAAGCCACGCCCCTTTTCTAACCCAGTCATGGTTGACTAATGTATGCATCTGCATTCTGAGTGGCTAGCCAGTTCCCTTGTGTTCCATGCATAATGAGGTACGGCACACGCCTGGTGGAGGGGGCCACGTGCCCGCAGACAAAGGTGGAAAAGGGATAATTGTTTGCCCACGTGCTCCCCAACAGAGAATGCCATTTATTGGAAGAAGTAATTGACCCAAGCACTGCTCTTCCCAACACTGCTTCTCCTCCCTACTACTATGGGACCAAAACATTGCCCGCTTGTTGTTGTGGCTCCCCTCAAATTATTATTAAAAAAAAAATAAAAATGAATCTGCTCTCCATCTCTCTCTCCCTATTCTATAATATCTGCACAACCTGTATGAACACATTCAACAACAGGTAGGGATTCAAAGCAAATGCTTGCAGTCAAAAAGATTTGTTTTGATACTGATAATTGCAAGTTTGTTTTTTTTAATATATAGTATTTATTGGAGATAATAATAATCTGAATATTCAATTAGATATATCATTAGATGCGCTTTTGCTCCAAGAATTATGTTTCTGAAAGCAACTTTTATCTGAAACTCTATGCACTAATAAATGCAATCTGGTGCTATTTTTTTTTTTTCACCACTGAATGAGTATCTCACTGCTGGCTTATTTATTATTATTATTTTTTTTCTCTCTTTATTCTATCTATCTATATTTTTTCTCTCTTTCTCCCTCTGCTTCTATTTTTCGTTTCATTCTATTGATCTCTCTCTCTCTCTCTTCTCCCTCCTTTCTGTCTCTTAACTCTCTCTGCACATCTCTCTTGATTTATATTTTACTCTCCCCCCCCCCCCAATCCATCTCCCTCCATCTTCTCTCCCTCTCTCTCTCTCTCTCTCTCCTCCGTTAATGGCATTACAGTATGAAGAGTAAGTGCAAGTTCTGGTCAAACACCATCAATCTTATTGCACCTGTCTCAGCAAAGCCCCATTTAAAGGTACAATTTAACCTTTGATATTGCAGGTTAAAATCCTCATTATTCTAATGCCATCATAGTACAGAGAGCTATGACATAGTTCAGTTTATCCCAAATATTTATACAAATATAAAAATATTTAATACAAATATGAAAACTATTTCATTAATTCCTCATCAATGATCTCTGTCACAATTAGGCCTATATCTCTTGTGAATATTTAGTTTAAAATGTTATGAAAACACCATTACGACTCTTTATCGGTTTAGAGTGGAATGTAAAAAATACCTCTTTAAGAATCTGAGTTAAATTCTGAGTTGTTTCATACTACTAGCAGTTGACCAGCCTAAACGTGTGTGTGTGTGTGTGTGTGTGTGTGTGTGTGTGTGTGTATGTATGTGTGTGTTTTTATGTGTGCATGATTTACTTACCTTGTTTAATGTACATAGCTGTAGTTTAGATCTTTGCATATTATGTATTTTCCTTCATTATTTATATCTCTTTTAGTTTAGTGTAGGGCCCCACTCACAAGCTTTGCTTCTCAGGGGTCCTAAAAAATCTTTCATATCATATTGTATTTTATGTATCACCTGATTATAACGTTTTGTACTCATATGTCTGGTTTTTGAATAAATTAAACTTGAACTTGAACTTGAACTAGATAAGTTAGTGTTGATGATGATATACATGTTTTTCATTCCTCTGTCAGCTATTTGCAAATTGGAAAAGGAGTGCTTTTTAAACATTTACTAACATAATTTGTATTGTTTACTATCTCATCTTCTTTTAGAAGGGGGTGGCCTTAAGAAGAAATATATCCAGTTTTCAAATTTAGGGAATTTCATTTCTGCTCCATCCCTCTCACTCTCTCTTTGCTGCAGTAGAAATACTGAGATTAGGCGCTGCTGCATTATAAACTCGAGCTATTTTAAATAGCGCGCTAATTGTGATCTGATGAACTAGCTCGATCAGAACAGATCCGGCCTTGCGGTCAAATAGCGCGCTAAATTGGAGGAAATCCAAGCCCAGGTCATCTTAGGTTTTCAAAAAAACTCGAGCTGTTTTGCGGTTTTGGTACGAAATAGCGCGCTTTATTGCGCGGTGCTGCACTAGCTCCAGATAAATCCGAAATCGTGCACCTGTGCATGTATACGCTAGCGGTAGTTACAAGTTACGCAATACACATCGGGCTTGTTTGTTCAAGGTCACGTCAAGTCGTGAATGCGAAATTTTAAAATAGCTTGAGCTAGTGCAGGACCGGTTTCTTTTTTCTGGGTTTTTCCCCAATCCACCAATTAGCGCGCTATTTTTTAGCTCGAACTAGTGCAGCAACGCCTAATGAGCCCAGTCCCACCCTAGGCAAAATACATCAGCTGTGTCCTGCTTGTCATGTAATAGCAGGTTGTGCTGGTTGATGATTTTCAAATTGTTGCTCCTCGCCAATCCATCGCTACCCATCACAAATAGTATAAAGTTATCTCCAGAGTTCAATTGTACCAAAAGACTTTCTCTGCAATGCACGAAACATATAAAAAATCCCTTCCCCGAGGAATCCATTAATAAAGGCAGGTTTACTACAAATGCAGCTAATATCTAGAGATTTACCATACAAGAGCTAAAAGAGCAGTTATGATGCAAAAATATATTTAAAAAAAAAATATGTTTAGAAAATCTACAAACAGACCGATCCCTAATAAAATTTATTTCTGAGCTTTGACCCTCTTTGACTGCTGCCTGAGGAATTCTTTGAAGAACCCAGCATTTCCCTAGTGCAGGCATGAGACACAAAAATAAAAAAAAGAGGAAAATTGCTACCAGTGAGGGAGCGTAGCGACCGAACTTCCTGGGGGTGGGTTCGGGAGGGGGGTTCCCCCCCGCAGAAAATTTTGCAATTTTAGGTATAGAAAATTCATGATTTCTTTGGCTACAACTTCGTCAAATCAATCTCATGTTTCAAGTCTACACACAGTGAGAGCAGAAAATAATTCCAGAATACACAATGAAAACACCTCCGTTATGTACGTGCAAAAACAACAAAAAACAAAAAACACAAAAAACACAAAATGTTTTTTTTTTTATTTTTTTTTATAGAATTTCAAATTCGGCGGAAATCCGCGTATCCGCGGAGAAAAATCATGCCTGCTAGTGTTAATCTTGTAATCGGGCGGTGTTTATCAACTTAAAAAAATCAAAAAAGAAAGAACAAAGAAAATAGACAAATTAAACTCTAACAAACCGAAAACAATAATGCTAGAAACACAGACCACGGAACCTACCTCAGAAAATGATCTTTTCTCTACTAAAAAATGATATTAATGAAGCCAGATTTTACCCTTTGGGTACAACCCCCACCCCCTACATTTCCCACAAACTTCTCTACCCCCCCCTCTCCCTGCTTAATGAATCAATTAAATAAAGTGAGATTTACCCCTTTGAATTCAGTTATTTTTAAAGGCTGGTGATGGGAAAGTATATTATTATTGAACCATGACATCATGAATAACAAATAGCAAACTGCTACCCCCCCCTTCCTAACCTAACTATTCTACCCCCCCCCCTCTCCCTGCTTGATGAATCAATTATAAAAGTGAGATTTACCCTTTGAATTCAGTTATTTTCTAAGGCTTGTGACGGGAAGGGGACAGAGCCATTAGTATTATCAGACCTGACAGCATGAATCACAAATCAAACTGCTACCCCCCCTTCCTAACCTAACTATTCTACCCCCCCTCTCCCTGCTTGATGAATCAATTAATAAAAGTGAGATTTACCCCCTTTGAATTCAGTTATTTTCTAAGGCTTGTGACGGGAAAGGGACAGAGCCATTAGTATTATCAGACCCTGACAGCATGAATCACAAATAGCAAACTGCTACCCCCCCTTCCTAACCTAACTATTCACCCCCCCCCCTCTCCCTGCTTGATGAATCAATTAATAAAAGTGAGATTTACCCCTTTGAATTCAGTTATTTTCTAAGGCTTGTGACGGGAAAGGGGACAGAGCTATTAGTATTATCAGACCCTGACAGCATGAATAACAAATAGCAAACTGCTAACCCACCCACCCCTACCTAACTTTTCTTACCCCCCCCCCCCTCCTTATCGACAAATAAATGAATGAAGTTACAACTCACTCCCTTGGGGAGAATCTTGTAATCAGCTGAAGTCTGCTTGTCTTGTTATGACGGCCTGCCACAGGCTTCACTAAGCTGTTGCTCCTCGCTCCTACTACCAAGCCTTCCTTCGGTGATGATCGGCGATGCAGCCCTCCAACCAGTTCCCTCCCGTCTGGTCTTGATCAGCCTTCGAATACAGGTAGCTCGTCTCTATTGAATCCTGCAGGAACCATTTATACATGTAGCATAGCATGCATTGTAATATTGACAAATTTTGCACAGCAGTACACAAGTTTTCACAAGGCATATTTGAGAAAAATACTAAAGCAACGACAATTATTAGAAAGAGCTTTGAAAATCATATATAAACATCGTATAAGGAAAAATTTCTGATAATCAATGCCACGATACACAATTTAAAAAAAAGAAATATCTGTAAGAAATACTAAAGCAACAGAAATAGCAAGGACATGCTAAAGAGCTAATGAAATGATTTAAAATCTCAGACATTACATATAATTACATTAATAAGCAGACATTACATATAATTAACTAGATATCGATGTGTACAACATACATCCAAGCAGTATGAATTAGTTAATCTCAATCAAACACCAAATCAGTAGTATCACAATAATAATTTACTTTTATAAATGCAACAGATATTCATTTTGGCTTGATGAAGGAAATTTGATAGAAAAGAAGAATCTGTAAAAGATAAGAAAATAACAGGAGAGAAATAAAACTAAATAACGACGACTGACAGATAAAATGAGAGAAAACATAATATTCAGTTCGAAATAAAGATTAGAAAATACTGAAGAAGACTTTAATTTAAAAATAGAGATAAAGAGAGACATAAACATGCAGGTACATTTAGTTTTATTGATATGCACAATAAAAAAAACATAATCATAACTAGGATTTATGTCCATGACAATAAAAGCAAAAGAAAAATAGGACAACATATTCAGGATTTACAGAGGGACACATAGACATGAAAATGCAATATGTTGATAAGGTCATATGAATACAAAATGATCCACCAATAAATCATATGGGATTAACATTTGATGATTTATTAATATTATACATTAGGGGCCAAACATGGAACAAAAAGAGGAAGGGGGAAAGAAAGAGCGATAGAGAGAGATTGAAGTAAATCTAAAGACAGAGAAAGAAAAGGAGAAGTAGTGGGACATAAAGAGACAGAGTCAGAGGGGTAAAACCATGAAAAATCAGAAGGAAAGAGAAGATAGAGAGAGATTGAAATGAAGATTGTGACATAATGAATGGACTTTTAAATACCCAAATTAATCAACTAATAAATAATGAAAGGAAAGTACAACAAGCGCATTGCTAGCAATAGCTAGAAGGACTTCAAATTTTGGGTTTAATGCCTGTCTGGCTCTCAACACAAGATAAAGAGAAACAAGTATCTCTCTTTTTCACAATCAAAACATAAAAAAGCCAAAACATCTAAAGAATGCACCTGCTACTTTACAATTACACAAATCAAAATGTATATGACATAGCATGCTTATAGTTTTGAACATGAAGAGGAATATATCGTCAGCTGAGAGCCAGAAGGGCGCTATTACAGATCAAAGATGTTCCGTTGAGGGCCATAAGGGCGCTATTACCATTGACTTTGTACAGTAATAGCGCCCTTATGGCTCTAAACGGAATATCTATGATCTGCAATAGCGCCCTTTTGGCTCTCAACAGACGATATGCATTTTTAAAAATTACTGGAAAAAAAACCCATAATTGATGAATGCATGAATGAATGGATAAATGTAAAACTAAAGGACCGTAATACCAAGTATGAAATATTGGCATGCATCTTCACTCATAAAAACCACAATTCAAGAAGACATGATGAACAACAGATCTATCAAATAATTATTTTATTATATTAGCTCAAAATCACAAATATATAATCTTGAACCATACTACACAAATTTCCCATCCAAATGGGGAGGGGGGGGGGAATTATTTTCTATATCCAAGTTTGTACTTTGCATTTTTTGGGAAATCTGGGAGCATTTCATAAAAGGACTTGTTGGATGTTTTATCCGACAAATTTGCACTCAGCCAATCAGATGCGAGCATTTTAGTAGCTTATAACGCTTGTCAGTACGAATCAGTCAATATTTGTTTCATGAAACTGTCATAAAAAGGGAAGTTCACCCTGACATTAAGTTGGTTTCAATAAAAGCAGACAAATGAAAGAAACACATCATTGAAGGTTTAGACGCAAATCCATCAAAGAATAACAAAGTTATGAATTTTGACAAATATAATTTTGCGATGTCACTTGTGAGCTGCGTTCATTATTATTCTCCGTACAGAAAATCCCATAAATTGCCCCTTTTCAAGATTCTTGATGAAGAAATGGATCTCCTTCATTTAAATGTGAATATGTCTGATAATAATAACAGGTAAAATACTGTGTTCTTCTGAGAAAATGGCAATTTATATTTTACCCTTTTACCCTTTGTTTATGGATATGAATAAACTTCCTTTTGTTTCACAAAAAAAGTAAAGTATCTAAACACACTTTTATCTTCACCATGTCTATTAAAATCTTATAAACCATTTCAAAATTGAAGTTTACATTTTTTGCTTAATAATTCCTTTGCTTTATCTTTTTTTAATATATATATATTTTTTAATTAATTTATTTTATTGAACCCATTTCCATTTTGAAATATCACAGAAAATGTGACATTTTTATATCCTCTCCTCTTGATAATGATAGTAATAATAATATATAGCATTTAAAGTACTCTATCTATCTAGTTACCTATTCAGAGGCGCAGAGAGAAGTACAATGAAGGGAGGGGATTCAACTGATAGTAAATATAGTGGCTTAATAATAATAATAAACTAGATGAATCTTCGACCGCGCACGGTCGGAAGGCATGCCTCCGTATTGCCACATCGGAAAAAAAAGGCATGCGAATGTTGAGTATTTACAATCCAGCTTTATACCATGACATCTTGAGATATTGACCCAAATCTATTAAAGTTGTATCATCAGAATTATTTCCAACTCAGGAAGGATGGCTACTGATGTAATATAAAGGAATAAACATGTTTAAGTTGATCTGTCAAAGGTCCTTCAGAAATTGCACAAACGAGTTTTACATAAATAACCAGTGACCTTTGATGTCCTGACCTTCAAAATCTAATCAGTTCATCTTTCCTCCCACATGACCCAAGTTTGAAGTTGATCCATAAAACGGTTCAGAAGTTACAGCAAGAACGTGCCATTTCATGTATACAATGACGTCTGTGACCTTGACCTTTGACTTTATGACCTCAAAATATAATAAATTCATTGTCCTACCATATGCACACATGACCAAGTTTGATGTTCATCATCAAACTGTTCTTAAGTTATCGCAAGAACAAGCATTTTCATGTACACAATGTCCTCTGTCTCATGACTCTAAATTCTAATCAGTTTATTGTCCGTCCATATGCACATATGACCCAAGTTTGAAAATTGATCCGTCAAACGGTTTTTAAGTTTATTGCGAGAACAAGCCATTTTCATGTACACAATGACCTCTGTGCCTTTGACCTCATGACCCCAAAATCTGATAAGTTCATTGTCCCTCCCATATGTAAATATGATCCAAGTTTGAAGTTGATCCCTCAAACGGTTCTTAAGTTATCGCAAGAACGAGAGCCATTTCACGTACACAATGACCTGTACCTTTGACCTCATGACCCCAAAATCTAATAAGTTTACTGGACCCTCATATATGCACATATGACCCAAGTTTCAAGTTTATCCTCAAACGGTTCTTAAGTTATCACGAGAACAAACTATTTTTATGTATACAATGACCTCTGTGACCTTTGACCTTTGACCCAAAATCTAATCAGTTCATTGCCCTCCCATATGCACACATTACTCAAGTTTGAAGGTTGACCTGTCACACAGTTCTTAAGTTATTGCGAGAACGACCATTTTCATGTATACAATGACATCTGTGACCTTTGACCTTTGACCTCATGACCCTAAAATCTAATCAGTTCATTCCCCTCCATAGGCACACATTACCCAAGTTTGAAGTTGACCCGTCAAACGGTTTTAAGCTTATGCGAGAACGAGCCATTTTTCATTGCATACAATGACCTCTGTGACCTTTGACCTCATGACCCTAAAATCTAATCAGATCATTGTCCCTACCATATACATACATGATCCAAGTTTGAAAGTGATCTGTCACACGGTTCTTAAGTTATCGCGAGAACGAAAACGGGACGGACGTACGGACGGACGTACGGACGGACGGACGGACGGACGGACAACCCGAAAACATAATGCCTCCGGCACCACCTTCGGTGGCGGAGGCATAAAAATAAAATAATAGTTGCAATAGAATAAATAATGTACTGTCATATGTTAAAAGGTCTCTGGACCTGGCTATTCAAGAAACAACAAATCATATCTCTACTACATTTCAAGCTGCCAGTGGCCACCAATTTAGTTTTATTTTGGTTAATGTATATACAGTTTGGTAAAGGAACAATTGATAAATGTTAATTAATTGAGTTGAAGTAATATCTCTATTATATCTCAAACTGCTACTTCAGTTTTACTTTGCTTTATGTATATAGGTTGGTGAAGGGATAATTAATTGATGTTAATAAATGGAATCAAAGTAACACTTTCTCATCTCTGAACACACAATATTATATACACAATAAAATATAAAATAAAATTCCTAAAATTTGTATGTAATATGCAGATTTATGATGAAATAAAAGGAATTTTCCAGAAAAGGTCTTAAAAATCAAATTAATAAAAAAATACAAATAATTTTATCACACATTGCACTCAACTTTCATTTTAACAATAAAAAGATACAGTAAGAAAAAAATCATGTCATTTTAAAAAGGTTTCTGCATCTTGCTTTTCTCCCAAGACAACTTTAAATTCTCCATTAATAAATGTCATCTATCATATCCCCATTACATCTCTAGCAGCAGATAAGCATTGATTCAGGGTAAAATTTCCATAATTTTCTCTGGCAATATCACACGTAAAAGAGAAAGAAATTATTTTTAAAATTTGACAGGCATAAGTCCTTTGGAGTGGAGTTAGAAAACCTAATAATAATAAAAACTCAGGGAACAAAAACATATTTCATGGTCATTATTCGTACTTAATGGACAGGCATGTAAGTGATGCGCTGTAATGAAAAGACACATACAAGGCCATAGAGGACAAAATACACGTTTTCTTGGAGCTAGGCGAGATGTGTTTTCTTATAGAGCAATGAGGGAGAAATGGTTGTGTCTTATGCAATTCATGGAATATTGTGTAGTGGTAGTGTGTGATGAGACAATTGGGTAATAGAGAAATGGAGGTTTAGCATAATTTCATATAAGTTCAGAAAGATTCGGGCATGTAAACAAGTTACTTTTATATATCACAAATGTATGTCCCTTTGTTTCAAAGCTATCAGTTTATATTTCTCACAGTCATTAGCTTTTAATTTCAATCAAAATTTATTGAAAAAGAGAAATTCATTAAAATTGCAAGGTGAATTGCTATCATGTCATCAAAATAAGTGATAGGCACAGTCAAATGTTGTTATGCTTTTTTTTTTTTTTTTATAAATAAATTCCCAAATATTAAACATCATTATCCTACATGTTGTTTGCCATTAATTTTTTTTTTATTACAAATTTTAATAGCAAATGTACTTGCAAATCGTATGTTTACCCATAATATCTGTAGTTTACATCCCCAAAAATGAAAGATAATTTCATTATCTCTTGACATAATGATTGAAATATATAGTGTGATGGTGATGACTCTAAAACTACTCCTTTTCATTCAGAATCATTTGGCAAATACTATTCTGATAATTTACTTTTATTTCTGTAAGAGTTTTTTTGTTTTTTGTTTTTTGTTTTTTTTATTGTTACCAGAGCTCAAGAACATATATAAAATTTCCCCTCAACCCCCAACTTTGTTTATCAAAACACTTGTATTTCTTTCTCCATCAATGCATACCACTTTGATCATCAAAACATGCCATTACCAAATTATGGTCCGACTACACATCCTAATAGGGATTGTTTTAAGGTTTTCCCTCGTCCTAATGGCAATCTCAGCTTCACTTAATTATAATTAATTTTTCTCTCTACATTACAAAACCCGAACGCTAAGTGTCGGTCGAGGGCATTAAGAATTGAATAGGGCATTAATATACCAATACGCTTCAACAGAATGCAAATAGCCGACACAATTAGATCGGAGATTAGTGAGTGAAGCCAACCATTAATTTCTATTTCATACCTTTTACGCTCATTGGTATATAATTTGGAGCACTGTCATTTTTTTGTTTTTTTCAGACCATATTATATGGTTGAAACTTTCTATTCATTTTAGGATATTTTTTTTTCCTTTTCCAAACTTAATACTTTTATTCAAAATTAAAGGATTCATTTTCTTTCAAATAATTATATAAAAAAAGTACAAGTAAGTATGAATGTGTCTATTCTTTTTAATATATTTTTTACATATTTTTGTTTCCTTTTTTTTCCTCTCTTTTACTTCTTTATTAAAAAAAAACAAAAAAACTCTATTTGTATATTTTAAAGTAAGCATGTAAAGTAATTAAGTAAAGTGGAAAAAAAAAGTAAAATGTATATTTAAAAAACAAGCTTTAATATTGTAAATCTAATAGTAAATTGATGAAAACCTCATGAGCATCCTTCTACCTTTTCACCACTTTATTCTTACCCTTACATTTTATCACAATTTCATCTCTTTTACTTAGTGTAAATTGAAATTATGTTATATTCTGTAATAAGTGCATTCTTTTACAAAGCATTTAGGAACTTTTGTATAAGGTGCTACAGAAATGTATTATATCATTGTTGTTATCCTTTCTGTCCTCATTGATATTTGTACGTGTTACTGGAATTTCTTCATTTGATCATTCTTTCTTTCACTGGCATTAAAAAAAAAAAAAAATTCTTTTAGGTTTCTCTCAATTTTATTCTAGCAGTCCATTCTCAATTTTCCCCCTCTTTCCATTATTCACATTTCAATCATAACATTCATCATTCACATTTTCACCACTATCTTTCCTTACTTATCTCTCTATCTTTATTTTTTTTCATGAACATTTTATCCTTTCAATTTTCTCACCCTCCCACTCTCTCTCTTATTAATACGTTTTCTAATTTATAACACACTAAATACATAATGGAAACCAATTAATTAAATAGTCTATTCTAAGCTTCCACAAAGGAAAAAAAAAAGAAATTTAAGCTATAAATAAATGAAATCAATTCCTACATCAGTATGATCATGTTTTACACCAATAAGTCACTCAGCTGGGAAACTCATATTTGATGTAGAACACGATAAGATCAATACTACATGCAAAACCACTTAGCATTTTCTCCCCCTTTTGGCTCTTGTGATCAGCCGAGCTTTTATTGTGCGATGAATACTGTTGCTAGGGACATGATACACTTAACAATAAATTAAATCAGATTATCAATTAGATTTTCTTTCTCGATTTTTTTTTCCTCTGGCCGGTTGTACTCCCTTAGCACACGGTTATTCAGAAATTAATAATGGGCCTAATCGCGTCCAGTTGTTGGCTTGTGTAGCATTATGGGGTACTGTATTTAGACTGCGGGTGCTGGGGGGGGGGGGCTTTCACTATGAACAACAACACTTCCAAAATGTATAAACAGAGAGAAAGAAGGAGAAAGAGAGAGAGAAAGAGAAAGAGAGAGTGAAAGAGAGAGGTAGTTTTTGGACACAAGAGGTTGGAAGCAAGAGAGCAAGAGAGAGTGTGAGGAGGGAAAGGACAGAAATTATGTAAAACTTAAAATATTTTAAAAGCATAAGAGAGAGAATGAGAGAAAGAGAGAAAAAAAGCAATTAAGAAGGAAAGAGAGAGAGAGAAAAGATGGAGAAAATGATAAGACAAGAAGTGCAATTTTAAAACATAGAAAAGTGTAAGAGAGAAAGAGAGAGAAAGACAGAGAGACAGAGAGACAGAGAAAGAGAGTGTGGTGGAGATGGGGAAAGGGAGAGTGAGTGAAAGACGGAAAGGAGGTTCAGAAAAGACACACAGAAAAGACACACACACACTGAGTAAAAAGGGAGTAATTGACAGAGGAGAAAGAGAAGAAAAGAGGGAGAGAGAAAGAGAGACAGATCTGTGTTGCTTTTGTTCCATAGGGGGTGTGAACAAAGGGTAGAAGAGCGAGTAGGGCTATTCTTCCTCCTACCACCTGTCTTGGGACCATTGACATGCAAATCAGAAACCCACAAAGGATACAATTAAACCAAGGCAAATAAGAATTAATGAATTGCTTTCTTCTTTCCCCTAAAAACTCTTTCATTAAACACATGTAATCCATTCTTCTTTTGAATACCTTCTTTAAAATTCATCTTTCTCAAGCATCCATCCATTTCTTTGAGGAAGAAGGAAGAAAATCTCCCGGCTGGAGGATGTTTTGGTTCTGTTCAGCGTAATCCAATTTCATTGGCTCTCTTCAAATTTAATTACTTTCAAAAAATAACATATGTGGGACCAAGGTCACCAGCCCGGGATGATTGGTTTACTTTTCCTCTTCTATTCAGTTCAATGTCATTTTCCTCAATAAATCAATCCAATAGTGTGGGAGTAAAATTTTTATAATCATGTAAAGTTCAAATTATTTGAGGAGGATTATAATTTTCCAAGGTAATAATAGGCTATTTGTGAGGATATTTCAGTTTACATGAAAGTTCATGAAGGATTATTATTTTTGTGAGATACCAATAAAACCTTGACTATCCCTCTTCATATTCCCCAGATATCAAAAAGTTTGACTAATATTCCTTTTAAAAAAAAACCAAAAAAACTTTATTATTACTTTATTCTCTCTCAAAATACACCATCCCAACTACAAAAGAAGATAATATATTCCATCAAAAATATCTATGGAGTAAACTACAAACTCTGAAACTACATGTATTTTTGTATTTTGTTAATGAAGTTTTAAAAAAATTGTTGATATCTACAACATATGTGACCTCCTCGATATTGAATCATTAAAAACAAACATACATTATAATTTCCAATATATATTTTTTGTTTAATCTACTCATTGTCATTAATAGGCATAATTGGTAAATTTATTTAGGTATTGCCAAAATTTTCATAAATAAAACTCTATCAATACTTTGATATGATTTCAACAATTTGTACATCGTTTCTTGCTCCAGAGATCATATTCCATGAGAGAAAAATAATAAACCTCCTTTTTAATACCATCGATACAATCTACAGGTTGTATTGTCCTTCCCTTTCTATTTCTCTCTTTCTCTTTCTCTCTCTCTCTCTCTTTCTCTCTCTCTATCTCTCTCTCTCTCTCTCTCTCTCTCTCTGTCTCTTGCCTTTCACAAAACAAAAATTATAATGAGTAATACATATATTGTGTTCTATAACTTTTCAATAAAACATGCTGAAAAAACGCTTTTATAACATTTTGAGTGACATAACATTAGCTGATAAATATCAATGGTAGTCTAACTTGATATAATAGGTCAAGTATTTCTTTTATAATATTGCTATTGTTAAAAGATACAAATTACACAACTGAAAAAGATTTTACGTTCACTTGATTGTAAATGAAAAATGGCATATAATTATATGAAAGAGCGTGTGACTGTACGCTCGAGTCAAGGAGTAAATGGTGTATAGTTATGATTTACACACTAAAATGTAATGAACTATGGCCTGATTAGAGTATGTTTATTATTTTCATAAAACAATTTTCTTATACTGCTTAAATATTTCTAAATCATAAATTTGAATTTATTTCACATCTCCGTTCTCAAGAGTAAAAAAAAAGATGAGTTTTGAAAGATGGACAATTTGAGATTTTATGACAATCAGTCTTGAAGGGAAAATGTAAAAACAGTGGACCAAATTTTGAAAGAGCATTTTGTAACATGATTCATATAAAATTTCTAATTCTCCCTGAAATATAATTTTGTTAATGCAGACCTGAAATCAAAGTTCAGGTGAAAATCTATCTCTGGTTAATAACTTTATCAACTAAAGCTTTTCCATTAATTTTTTTTTCAAACTATCTTCCTCCATTTTTAGGTGTTCAATGCTCAGGCTGTGCTAGTCTAGGAGACACATCAAAATAGGCAGATACATTTATTCATTGCTGAAAATTATATCTTAAAATCTAATTTTTGATGAGTTCACTTGTTTTTAAACCAACCACTTATACTTGTTGACTACTAAGTACAGGACACACTTGGCTCCAATAGGAAATGGGTTGAGACTATATTATCCATTGTATAACTCTATTCAATCTTGGCAATCATTAAGCTGTAATTATTTATTTTTGTCTATTCATCAGAATGTATGAAATGAATATTTTCCTTGAATGGTTATGGTGAGACTTCTACACTGCAAAGAAAAATAAAAGCAAGGTGAATATATTTTAGAATAGAAAATCAAAACACAAACTTGAAAACATTTAACAAGTGTCAGTGCATTGATCCAGGGTCATATTATTTTTTAAATGGTCTTTTGTAACTAAATGTGTAAATCTTGAAGTATCTCTTCTGTAAGATGCAAGGCACCACCCCTGCTAGAAACAATGTGATGCACCAAAACAAATTGAGGACCAATCTTAGCTGTCTGATCCCCAGGGTCAATACCATTAGATGGGCAAACACGGGGAGGATCATGCTAATGTTGACCGAGGGACTGGAAACAATGCAATCCAAGATTACTTGGGTTTGTTGGGAAAGAAACTGGCAGCCTTTTCAGACACAAACAAAACTATACCAATACAAAATCAGGAAACACGGTATAAGGGAACATTTGGTATAAGAATTCATGCTGTGTATCTATATATTTTTAATTTATTTATTTTACTAATCCATCTATTTGAATTTTTTTGTTTTCACTTTTCATTTCTGGGAAAGGGGAAACCATCTTTTTACTTTCAAATTTCACTATGAGATTGCTTGAGCGTTCACATGATACACGACTAAGATGTAAGTATGTGCTGACAGGTCTTTTAAGAGTGCTCTTACACATTCAGATTTAGCAGCACAAGATTACATAGTTCTAGACATGTTCACAACTACAGATGAACCCTGTAGATTCTTTAGATAGACCCAGTAAGAACCAACCCCCGGTAATATGTTGTTAAACATCAAAGGTGTTCATACAGCAAGAATTGTCGTAATAATAATAATAATAATAATAATACTTAATATTTATACTGCACTTTTCCCAGTAGGCATAAAATAATAATAATGCAATGAAAATCAGTAATGTTGATGAATGTTTTTAAAAAGAAACAACTACAGGTTACAAAATAGATGTGTCTTAAGTGCCTTTTTGAAGGTTTCAACTGAAGGGGACTGTCTATAATAGAGAGTGGCAATGTATGCTTTGAAGCAGATACTGTAAATGTTCTATCACCAGATAATCTTGTGGTAATAGAATATGTTAGGTGAAGAGGATCGCTGGCTGATCTAAGTGATTGTGTGGGTTTGTACAGATTCAAACAATTGTGTATATATTGTGGTGCTTGGTTATTTAGTATCCTATATACAAACGAGCATTTTGAAAATGACCCTTTTCTCAAAGGGTAATTTTCGTAGAGATAAACGATTACTATACGATGAACTGTTGTATAGCTATACGATGATTTTGTTTATGTCTGAACGAGGGTTGAGATGGTGGGCTTGTATTTGATGTGGGTTTGTTTGTTTTCATCCTCATAATTACATGATGGAGGAGGGGATGATGACTTATAACACAGGTGCAAATTGCTGAGGAAACTCAGGAATAGGATTATCAAGAGAGAAAGACAATAGGAAAAAATAATGAAATGTGGGGAGAGGGGGAGAGATAGACAGAGAAGGTGAGACAGATACATGTATATCTAAATACATATAAGAGAAGAGAAAGAGAGACAGAGGTTGAAAATAGAGACAAGAGAAGAAACATAAAAAAGGTAAGAAAGAGAAATAGAGATAGAAGGGAGAAAAGAGAAGGAAAAAAGAAGAAGGAAAAAAAAATGCTGTTAATTAAAAAAAAAAGAAAAAAAAAAGAGGCAAGAGTGAGAGAAAGAGAAAGAGAGAGAGAGAGTAAGAGATATGAACAAGAACAAAAGAAAAGAAAGTATGGGAGAAAGAAAAAGCAAAAGAAAATGGAAAAGGAAACAGCATAAGAGAAAGAGAACAAGAGAAAGAGAAAGGGCGAATTGAAATTTAAAAAAAAGTAAAAACATGGCAGAAAGAGTTCAGGTGCAAGAATGACAATAACAACAAAAAAGATAAAACAGGAACAGAAAAAAAAAGGAAAACCAAGAGGAAAAAAAATGCAAAGAGAGAGGAAGAGAGAGAGAGAGAAAAAAAAAGTGAGAGAGAGTGTACAATTCAAGTGGTTGATTTATAATACTAAGTTTAAACAGTGGTATATATGTATTTGTTCACTTGCTTTTCTGGACTGTTACCAAGGTAACAGTTATTCTAGAATAGTTTGAAAAAAAAGTGTTTACACTGGACGCTGATATAAAAAAATGTCCTAAAAATGTTGAGAGGCACTGTAACTAAACCATAATTATATATTTCGTTCCATCTAACATTGGTTTTGCAAAGTAGCACTTGGAAATATTCGCACATGTTTTCTTCAAAAGGTTTTAATTCATTTACTGAGCCCTTTTTTTGGGGGGGGGATTTTTAAAAATCTTGGTCCAGCAATGACTTACAATGCTTCAGTGGTCACATCATCCTTTTACTAACACTTTGCACGCAACCCCCCCCCCCCCAATTTTTCTTTAATTTTTAAAAAGATACATGAAAAAATGTGAATACCAAAACATTACCCAAAAATTACTCTAGTACAAAAGTGAATACCAAAAAATTACCCCAAAATTACTCTAGTATCAGCAGTATTAAGAAAATGGATTATGATTGTATAGCTAAAATACGCAAGAATTAATTTACCACAAATATTTCCACGAATACAGTATATTAAGGCAACTGTTGCAGGTAAATATCTTGTTTATATTTGTTTTCTATTGAAACAAATGTATATTGATAATAAAAATGCTAAAAAAAATGAGCAAATTTCAAAGGCAATATGTTATTCTAGCTTAAAATATCTGATATTCTAAATTAATTATAAAATATTTCTTGCATTTCATAATAGCAATTTTATGAACTTCAACTTATGAATATTCACTTGCAAATATATAAATTACCTCTCAAAAGATGGAAATATTTCATGACATTTAACACCAACATCGGATCAAAGGAATCTACTAAAACTGAGATAAATGCTTCAACAGTAGATGAATTTTCTCTCTCCTTTGACGTCATTTTAAGATGATTTTTTTTCTCCATTTCTTGTAATAAAATCATTCAACCCACATCTTACTTCTGTTGGTCAGCGATTGACCTAATTTCTCTCCTTTCATATCACAATACCCCACTCCTCGCACAATAGAATCTCTCGCCAGAAATAGGCTATGGGAAACGAGACGGCAATGCATTCAAAACGTTTAAGAATGCTCCTTATCTAATCACATTAAAGCTTGATAAGATAAGTATAATATATGTTGAATGTAGTCTCATGTTGATATTAATCAAAGATGAAATAGAATATATGAAAAATCAATAACAAATTATGTATACCGCTAAGGCAGCAAATAAAAAATTGCTTACATTAAAATGAATGAATTCGATATTACCTTCCTTTTTTTGTGGAGGGAAGGGGGGAGGGGGTTGGGCAGAGGGCAATTTATAATTCTTTGTGATATTTTTAGAATAAGAATTACTCAATTTAATAGTTCAAATATCAATACTTATTTACTTATATTTTTAATATACTACAGGAGTATACTAATAAGAGTCTTTGGAAGCAAAATTAGAAATGTCGATAAATCGGAATAAGATTGAATTACTTCCGCAATGTGTTTATGGAGATGAAATTATTGGAAGAACATCAAATAGAATGATTAAATTCAAGAATTGTAAATTCCCTTGAGGTCAAATTGTACATGTGAAAAAATAACCTCTTCCCCATCAGCAAATACTATTGGATTGAAAAAGCAAAGGCAAAGGAATTCAAATTCATGGTTTTAAAGTAAAAAAAATTCACATTAAGAAAAATGTTTTATTACAGGCTGAAAATCCAGATTACAATTTATATTTATTTTAGTAGAAGAAAAAAATTTTGAAAGAAATTCCTACTTCAAGAAATCTACTAATTTTAATATTCCCACAGCATCTGTGAGTCAACACACCCAATTTTGATTGACAGACTCGAGTAATGCATTCATTATTTGCATTTGAAAGAAATCGGCTAATAATAGTGTTTTTCCACTTCTCCCCACCCCAACAACTCTCTCTCTCTCTTTCTCCCTCTCTGTCTGTCTCTTTTACTTTCTTTCTTTCTCTATCTAACTGTCTGTCTCTTTCTCTTGTTCTCCCTCATTTATATTGTCTGTGTATTTTACTTTCCCTCTGTCTTTGTTTATCTCCCTATAGCTCTCTCTGTTTCTCTTTCTCCATCCTTCTATTTTGTTTCTTTTTTTTTTTCTCTTCATCATTTCTACTTCAAACTACTTCCCCTTTCTTGTAGTTTATGCCTTAGACTCTATTCTCCCTCGACCTCCTAGTCTCCTCTCTCTGTCTTTTTCTCTTTCTCTCTCTCTTTCTCTCTCCCTCTCTCTATCTAACTCTCACAATCTATTTCTCCATATCTATGAAGATATATATTTTCTTTCATATTTTTTGCATGTATGTAGATGCTATTGACATAGAGTGATGCAGAGACATAGCCTTGGAATGTCTTAGAGAAAGGCAGTGAAAAAGAGGTACATTAAGATAAAACTAAAAGAGGGCATCTATTCATCGACCATCACAAAAGACAAGGAGCGTATCAAATAGTTTGCAAAAGAGATGGAAATTGTACATTTTCACCATGGAACATGAAGAACTACAAATGTAAGTATACAATGATAGTCATGAAGCAAATGGAGGGGAAAGTAAAAAAGGGTGGCTTTAAATAACTTGCTATTGGGGGGGGGGGCTCTTTAAAAAAAAATCATTTCAATCTGCTCAACCTAACAAGCAGAAAAGTGAAATGAGATAAATAACATTTTCATATTAAGATTGGAAAACCAAAAGGATATTGGAGCAGATATATCTAAATATAGGCATATAGTGAGACAGTAATAAAAGACGAAAGAGACTTTATCAACAAGTACTATGCTGTATTAATATGTTTTCTCTTCAATCAAATATCCTTTTCTTAGTTGGTTATCTTTCCATACATACAAAAGTATATTTTGAATCCTATCAAGATAGAAGTTATGTTATCAAAGAGATTTTGTAGCTTTGAGGGGGCTTCATTTTATAAACTGTCAAATCTACGCATAATTATATTTGGAAGGATAAATAAAAAGCCAAGAATTTAAAGGTGCTGCAAAATATGATTTTATCATTGAGATGGCTGAATACAGCCATTTACCAAACCGTACAAGTGTATGTTTAAAATCTAAGACTGTATTTATTAGAGCTAAAGGATTCTGGTATTTCCGGTCACTTTTTAATACAAAGTTTACTTTTTGTCATTAAGGATCTGAAACGCATTTTCAGGGCATCACTTTACACTGATCACTAAAAAGGCTCCATAGCCCAGATTTTTAAAGCCTCCACATAGTTTCTGAATCCCATTCACATCTGATTCCAAGAAAAGGGTTTATTCTGTAATCTTGTTCGATAAGATTGATTTTCTTTTGTTTTTGACACATTATTTGATAAATTTCATGCCAATTCTTTTATTTCTCTTGTCTTTTTCTTTTGCAACCAAAACTACAAGCATCCTTTAAGGTTACTGGGAAGGGGGATGGGAACTGGGTGAAGATGGTATAATTGAATGGTTTGGTGAAGTGGAAGAAGATGGCCAAACTAAGCGACAACAAAGGCCAGTGATCGATGGGAGATAGATTGAAATACATCATGGTCTGTCAGAGATTGATCTGTGCAGTGATACACCAGAAATGCACTCATCCAAGCGCAGTGTTTACACGCTTCTTCCTTAACCCTCACCGTGTGAACGTCATTGTGGTTGCATGCTCAGCATGTACGCACCTTGTAAAGCCTGGCTGGAATGCTCCTAAGGGAGTAGAGAATGTGCACATATTGTGTGGGGGAAAACCTGAATCCGATGACAGGTGTGATTATATGTCTCAAATCAAAGCTATACTTGCAAAAACCATATAATTTTATTCTATAGCCAAATTTGAGCTGTGGTAATATCACTGAATTTCAAGAAAAGTTTATTAATCATGAAGTAGAATAGAAAGCTTCTTTTACACATCACAGGCTGTCTATAAATCATTAATGTTGATTACATATACTACTACTACTACTACTAATAATAATATTAATCTATAAAGCGCAATGTTTATGTAGATATATTCCAATGCGCTGCAAGAGCTCCTAGTTGCTATGATATTCTAAATGAACAGATGAGTTTTCAATTTGGATTTGAAATTCTCAAGTGATGAGGTTTTCCTTATCACCACAAAGAATCATTATGTATTTGTTAGACTCGGCACACAATGGCAGATCTAGGTAGGGGGACCAAGAGGCATACACCCCCTCTCTTTGTTTTTTTTTTTTGTTTTTTTTTTAGAATTACACATTGAACACGCCCCTTATTTTCAAATCCTGGATCTGCCGCAAGTAATTTATCTTTGAATATAATGACAACCTGTAGATAAAAGCCAAATGCACTGAGAAGAGCTAACATGAATATGCCTGTATGGACAAGCTAATATAGTTTCTTAATTTTTTTATTTTTTTTCACTCTGCTATTACACTATTTTTTTTTATTAAGTTTGTTTGAAAAATAAAATGAATTTGCACTTTTGAATGTTCATAATTTTTTCTTGTTGAATTATTCTTTTTTCTGAAATTCTAGCAAGCTTTTATTCAAAATAATAATTTCTTCACCATTATTTGATAAACTTATTTTTTATCCATAAACACAATTAGACCTTTTTTTCTGAAAAAGTACTCTCTCGGCTTCTGCTTATACAGTCTGTGTAAAAAAAAATGGTACAGTGGGAAAAAATTATTTAGGTATGAAATCTTCTCAAATAATGTTTAAATTTGGTACCAACTCAAAGCCAAAAGATTCTTCTCGCTGATGCACTTTATTTTGTATAATTGGCTTTCGTAAAACAAAAGTTATGCTAAATTTTGTGCGGCGTTGAGCTAATCGAAATTACACACATCTATTGTTACGGTGCGATGAATTCATTGGTATTATGTGCAAAACACATAGAGAAGCATGCGCTAAGTACATTTTTTCTTTATTATAAAAAACTTATCATATCTCAAGATCTACAGCACAAAATAAGATGGAAAAAATTGCAGAAGAAAGCCTGATTTTTTTACTTTATGGAAATACCAAACACTTTTAGAATGTGATCAATTTTCATAATTTAAAAAAATGTTTTCCAACTGCACCATTTTATTTGACACAGACTGTACATATTGCTTGTGTAAGCTATATCTTTCTCATTTTAATTTTGTCTCCTATCGATAAAAGCAATCTGCAAGTTTTGTTACCTACACCAAAATAATTCCATCATCGTATAATGTATCCCTAACACTTAGCCAAACAACGATATACACGATAAGCAATCCCTCTTAACAGTATTTTGTAACTCCCCGTATCTCACTATGTGTCGTCAATGTCGCCCAATCGCTAATTGTTTCTCCTAACATCATCAATACAGCAGTAATTCTTTTTAACTTGTGAACAGCAATATCGATAAAGATCTCACTTTTCCAATTAGACGACATCAAAGCCCGCTATCGGGCAAGAGCTTCCGGGATCCGCGCAATTACGTTCGCTAACCTGTTCGTGTACAACTGGATCAAATCATAACAACGCACTCATGGCCGTGTAAGTTACGAAACCATCACAATAACATGCAAGCCGAGGAGTTTGGCTACAACAAGAATGCGAGTAAGAAAAAAGGGACAGGGGAAGACAAAAAAAAATCATTTTGCTTCTAGTAAGGTTGCTCTTAGTCTCTCGTTTCGGATAAACAAAATTAGGACATTTGAGCGGGAGCCCACTGAAACTTAAGATTTTGGATAGCTGGAAGGAAAACCAAGGGTAATTAAATGCAACCGAATACATGATTCTACGCTGCATCACAAACCCTTAATGAGATCAGATCAAAAACTTGAGGCTCTATCTATCGGGGGATCCACCATACTGCATCCAGTGACATGTGTTCTTGTCAATGTGAACTTCTTGCTGAGTGGGAACGCATCCTAATGAAGGTTTAAGCATTGTTTTGTAGATTGGGTGTTAACTTCATCAAAATGAACATGGTAAAATGATGAAAGAGATAGCCTTTACAAACCTTTAGCATGTCATTTTATTTATTTATTTATTTATTTATTTATTTATTTATTTATTCCTCTTTCAATCTTTTTGTATTTACAATGATATTGCAATTACATATTTACAACATAATAAATATTACAAAACTATAATAATGTGAAATTGACAGAGAAGGAGACAGACTAATGTAAAACCAAACCATTCAAATAGTTTAATGTAAAACCAAACCATCATACCATTTTTTTTTAATTTGAATTATATTTTAGTCATCACACCATGAAAACACATGTCAATGATTTTATTTTCCTAAAAACTATTTCCTAAAAACTTAATTTCAATTAACAGAAACAAATAGTCAGTTTTTCACACATTAAGAAAATATCCATTGAATCACTAGGGTGAATTTAATTGAACTTTTTTGCAATCACAAATTTGTAGTAAGATAAATTCTATTATTAAAGCGAATTCAGTTTTCATAATATGTTGATTTTATTCTATATTTTAAAAATGCAACAATACAAAGGTACATTCCAATTGTTTAAATAAAGAACAATATCTAAGAGTCACAGTTTAGTTGTTTTTTTTCCCATTCTTTTTAGTTTTGTAGAATTAAGTAAAAAGGAGCTCTGGACAAGCACATTTGAATACATCCACGTAAGTTGTGTTACACATGCACAGTATGTATGCTAATAATTAACATAGATATCACATGATCTACCAAGCCTACATGTAATAGTCAAAAGGGCGATAACTCAAGAATATACTTCATACAGTCAAAGCCCTTCTAGCTCTCAACACTCAAACACACTGCAAAGTCTCCTAATATTCCACTCTTTCATCAAACCTCTTTTCGAAACCAAAATATCCAAACAATCTTTGCAACAAAAATGTGCCTCTGATCATTGCCCTCAGCTAAGTCACTCTCTCCATGTTTTCACTAACCATGCATCCAAAAGTTTCCAACACTAACAAAAAAAAGTGGTATAATCTTTTATGAAAGTTCACACTTTTGTTAACATCTTGAAAACTATCTTCCAACTTCCGGGAGGGGATATTTAAGGAATATGTCTACAGAATTTAGAAGATAATCCTTTTCATTTTAAAGGATCCAAAAGTCTTCAATCACAAGCTCATAATACCAAATACAGAGTGGTTGTCTTATTGCCATCATCTACAATGAAGTATCCTATACCCGGAAAATACAATTCAAAAACTCCATTAAGAATACCATGCAAGGGAGGACTTGTTCAGACTTATGACGCAAGAACAATGTCACCAAAAATCCAAATTGCCTATTTGAGGTTTCAAAATAAAAAAATCTGAACAGTGAGAAAATTTAATGTTTGATAATATGATGCAATTCTAGATTTCATTCAAGATTTAAACAAAATATATAAATACCCATCAAACTACATATTTTCTTAAAACAAATTCTCCTGGAGACTCAAAATCCAAATGTAAACGCTACTTCTTCCATTTTTTCCCAATCTCAAATCTCACACAAGAAGACCCTATCCGATTTCAGTTTTGACTGCCATGAAAGACGTAACCATATTAAAGGTATCAAATTCTTTTTGATGATAAACAAGAGGGAGTGATGAGAAAAATGAAGCTTTGCTATTCAATCTGTCAACAAGTTTTGATACATGCAATTTGTAAATGCCAACCAGATGTGATGAAGAATGAAAGGAATGGTAAAAATGAAAGAGAAGAGGGGTTAAGAAATTTATTCAGGATTTCTTGACAGCCCCTTGTGTCTTGTTTTTATTTTTCTTTTGTCATGAACAATGAAGTTTCCCTTTCTTGATTCATAAAGTCATATTTCTTATCCTGAAATGTTTATATACATTTCTTTAAATACTTAAATAGACCTCTAGGTACATTTTCAGTCAACATGGTGAAAGAGTTTTTCTTCTTTTGAGGTAAAGTCTGAATCAGTTTTAAATTCAGAAGTCAAAGTTTCATAGTTATCACTATTTATTCTATAATAGATAAAAATGTGCCTGTGTTTGTCTATCTTTGACAGTTGAGATTAGATGCCAAGAAATAGCACTCTACTGGTAATAGATTGAATATAAATTATAAATAGATTTTTATTCCAAAAAAAGTTGAAAGTTGAAATTGAAAGAGAAGAAGAGGAAACAAACATTTCCCGGACATTTGTTGTTGTTTTTATTTTTTTACGGCGCTGTCATTCATAATGTGAATATTCAATTCTTGCATAACCCCCTGTGTCTGGACTCTGATTTATAGTTCTTATTCTAAGCTTTGCAGTTCTTTAAATATTGTTTTTATACTTTAATATTGACATTCTAAGAAGATTTGTTATATCTACTAAGGTTAAATCTAATTCTTTTTTAACTGTTGTGGGGAATAAAATTTGGTCAATGTCGATTGTATCATATCTTATGATTGAAATTAACTTGTGTTTGTTAATGAAATTGTCTAATTTAATGAGATTCTTACATGTAGCTGCACACTGGTAATGGAATCAAAATTAATTATCCAAAATAAATTGCATATGAAATATCAAATAATCAAAAAAAGAATGCAATCATGCAAAAACTTATTCATAATGTCAGCTCAAAATAGGAAATTGAGAAATAAGGCAGTATGAATTTTATCAATAAAAACTGTAAACTAGAAAAAAAAGAAAAAAAAAAGAAAAAAAGAGGTTGATAATGATTTGTTTTGTATTCATGCAGACATGTTCCTACCATAAGCATTGCCAATTTACCAATTAGACAGTCGTTCAACAAGCAGGAAAATAAATAAGAACACTAGGTGTGTATATCAACCAGGAGAGGCCACCATCAATTGCATTCTCATCCTTTACGATATCATGAAACATTCATGTTACAAATCAGATTATTGGGCTAAATTTCTTCATTTCCTCAAAGGTTTAATAACAAACACTGGGCTTTTTTGATTCAAGAAGACAAACCAAGACTGCAAAATAGGGAAAGCTTGGCATTATTGCTTAGAAACATGTCATTGCGAAGTTGTCAAATTTGTCTTCACTCTCGTTCCAAGCAAAGCAACAAAAAAAACCTTAACCACATGAGAAAGGAACCCCTTCAATTACGATGACTATTTAAAGTTTCGTTACCCCGACCGCACGAGCAAACCTCAGCGACCACCGCTGCCGATATCGCGGGATCTTATCTGCGTGTATTTGGGTCACGGGATCAGGCTGATATGAAAGTCAATGTTTGTCTTAGGTTCGGATAACGCAGTCGTTGACGCTATTTGGGGGTGATGTGCTGAATTAAGCGCCACTCGGTGAATAAAACAACAGTGATTTGGAAGGGTTATTGCTTAGCTTGTAATGAAACCAAACTGAGCACTGCAAAATGACTGGATTGACTCATAAAAGCATGAAATGCCAGAGGAATAATCATGATTTTCTCAGCTGCGGGGTGTCCAATTTGGGGGCATATTGGTTATGGGGGGAATCTTCGGTTTCATTTGGATTCAATAAAAACATGCTATGATAAAGCAGTGAAGTGTTTGTGTTGGATTTACGACGTGTATGCTGTTCACTTAATATGTACATGATTCATCAAACAATAATAAGAAAAAATAATTGAAACACATATATTTCAAACAACCATGCAAGCCTTTCCAAGCAGATGTCCATCATAACTCTTGCCAAACCTGACTAGTTTCCAATATCAAATAATAATGATCAATTCACCAAAGAATCTACCTATTTCCCCCAACTTCCTTTCTCTCTATCCCCCTTACTTTTTTTGTCAAATCAAATGTAGTATTAAAAAGTCAATAATGTCCAGTATAAAGGAAAGTACAAAAAACTACAAAGTCTTATTAATTACTGGGGGGGGGGGGGTTGTGAAGGAAGGGGTCATCCAGTTGTCCATGAACACCTCTTGAAAATGATTTATATTTATCTATTTTTTTTGTGGGGGGGAGTTTGTGAACGAGGGGTCATCCAGTTGCCCTCTAGAACACCTCTTGAAAATGGATTTTATTCAGTATGTTTATTCAACGGAGGATCTCCAGCAAGAACATTCGAGAACAAGATATGAACTGCTGTTAGAGGGCAAGTCCGTAAAGAGAACAAAATCAGCAAAGAGAGCACGGCCTGGCCTAGCTATCTGCTTGGGATGAACATTCAAGGTGCAAAGGGTCAGCCATTTATATTCCGCAGTGCATCTTTGTACCGTTTTCTACAAGAACTACTGAAGAGAATAAAGCCAATGACAGTGCCAGTGCACTTGCCCAATGTCAAATATTAGACAGTACAGTCAGACTCATCAAAGGGATTTGTTAACGTTGTTGAGGTTTTAACGCTTTTGAATTTGTTTGTGTCATTCAACGGTCTAGAATATTTAAGTTAACATGCCAGAATTTAAAAGTTTTGCAAAATATTGTGTTAAGATATCTATGACTGAACAACAAAATCAGGTTTACGCTTTATTTTAATACTGCTGTCTATGGAGAGAGAGAAAAAAAAAAGTCTTGTAATTATGGTCACTTACAATGTACAAGCATAACTTCACTCTCTGTGAAAAATTGTGACATGCTTCTGAAATGCATCTTATCAGTGCCATATTTCTACACAATATTACTCACACTGCGGTATAGGCCATCACAGATCAGTTTTTAAACCTCCACAAAGTTTATACCAAATCCCTTTAAAATGCATGAACTACGAAAATAGAGGTTTGATGGATTTCTGTAACAAAACGAAAGGGGAAGACCTCGTAAGGCACATCACAAAGTGAATGATTTGTGTTTGACTTATTACAATTTTTTCAGATTGTAAGTTTCTTATCATTAAGTTTACCTCTTTTTCTCTCTATTTCTAACATTTTTCTGCTTTTAATTTAGACCAACTTGATTTCAGATTTTTGACCTCCACAAATAAAACTTGTAAAAGTATAAATAAAAGTAAATAATGAACAAGACATTAATTGCATTAAATTATTAAGTTTAGGTTAAAAAAGGTATTAATAAATATTGTTTTTAAAAGCAAAGCAAAGCAACAAAAAAAAAAAAAAAAAAAAAAAAAAAAAAAAAAAAAAAAAAAAAAAAAAAAAAAAAAAAAAAAAAAAAAAAAAACTAAACAAAAAGAAAAACACTGGTAGTGCTACCTTTTATTGAACAAACTTAATAATGATGACCAATGTACAAGACATATTTGTACATGTAATAATATGTAGAAATCTATAACTGTTTCAGACACAAATACATACAAATCACAATAGTATTACAAAGGAAATAACAAATGAAAGATGATATCATGCATAACATTGCATGCACACTTTTCTTACCTACCTGTACATTTTAAAAGTACATGACTCATATAGAAACATGTACAATAACCAATTTATGTACAGACAAAAACAAACAATTCATATAAACCACAGAATCATCCACGGTACGAAACAATACATTACGTCACACAATGAGCACAAGTATAATGTAAATGTTGTGATATGGTGTACTTTGAGAGAATAATAAAAATTTATGAATTACTTCTGGTGCAGACCATTAAATGGTTTGAATGAAAACAGACTTTGGAATCCATAAATTGACAAATTTGAAGAAAAACAACTAAATCCTTTGTTCACACATTAATAGGAAAGATTTTTTTTTCATTTCAAATATTTCTTTGATTTATCAGCATCAGATAATTTGGTTTAAATCAAAGCTTTGTCAGGAGAAAATGCCAAATTGGAGAGGAAAGCAATTAAATAATTCCATAAAGAGCTTTAGAAAATGCTGTCATTGTTTGTCATTAAAACATATTATCAAGTACATGGTGGAACCGTCTCTTAAAGTGCAGTGAATATTGGTTTGCATATTCATACATGTTTAGCTTTGGAAATCATTATGAAAATTTAGTCTGGAATTTTGATTACAAGTAGTAACTTTTTTCAACAGAATAAGAGATGATAGTGAATATACACACGGAAGCTTTGATGGAAGTATAATACATGTATTGCTTATCAAGCTGTTTTATGTGGGAACTACATGGAGTTGGTCCTTGTAATAAGCTTATGAGAATGAGAGCATATCGTCTGTTGAGAGCCAGAAGGGCATTATTGCATCTTAAAGATGTTCCGTTCAGAACCACAAGGCCGCTATTGCTGTACAAAGTCAATGTTAATAGCACCCTTCTGATCTTAACGGAACATCTTTGATCTGTAATACCGCCCTTCTGGTTCTCAGCCGACGATATAGTCAACTGGTTAATAATAGGCAGAATTATTTAATATGGTATTTCTTGGATACAATGTAGGAATCATGTTAGTATCTTTAAAAGATACACAATAAAGGTAGAATAGCAGAAGCACAACAAGGTCACAATTCCAACATGACTCACCCGAAAAATAACTTCACATCAGCTTTAGATCATCTATAAGAAACAAAGGTGAGTGAGAGAGAAAGATAGTGAGAGAGAAAGATAGTGATAGAGATTGAAGGTAAGGATAGAAAGAAAGTGAAAGAGGTGAGATGAAGAAAATAAAAAAGGAAGGATATATGAAGAGAGAGAGATAGAGAGAGAGAGAGAGGTAGATATTGAGGGTAAGAATAGGAAAAGAGTGAGAGAGATGGGAGGAAAAAAATTAAAAGGAAAGGAGAAAGAGAGGGAGAGAGGTAGAGAGAGAGAAAGGTTTAGAGAGAAAGGAAGTGATAGAGAGGGGATGATAGGGAAAGAGGAAGAGAAATAATCAAGTGGAAATTAGAAAAAAGAGAGAGAGAGAGAGAGAGAGGGAAGAGAGAGAGAGAGAGATAGAAAGAAAATGAGAGAGTGAAAAAAAGATTAAATAATTTGAACATACCACTAGAAATGTAAATTTACTGCATTGATATCCCCTTAGACCCAGTAATAAAACTGGAAAAGAATCCCATATTTATCTTTTCATGAAATCTACTGAAATATTTCTAGTGTAAGAATAGATTTAGCTTCATGGCATGCTGTTTATAACTTTTGATTAAACATTTTAATTACCGAAGCCACTATCTCGTCAATTTCGAGCTGAATTGTTGACAAGTGTTAATATACCCAATTATTAACAAATGAAAATAGGAATAGAAATGTCTTTACATACTGCCCCCACCCCTTTCTCCAAAAGAAAAATAAAAACATATTCCAACATAACCAATATTAGGTCCTCTGCATTTATCATGTACCCAATTGTCTTTTCAGAGACATGGCAAGGACATTACCTTAATTATACACTTTAAAACAGGGTTAACACCCTTTTGGATGTCAACAGGAAATATGAGAAACTGTAAAATGTACGCAGAGAGCTGATACTACCCCCCCTCGTCACCCTTCCTTAGAATAAAAAAAAGATTGAAAAAATTCCAACATGACCAAGGAAAGAATCTACAATTTCAATACCAAATCATCTGCTGAATGAAGGAAAGATGTTATCTTGCAAACTTAGACAAGTGTTAGCAACGTTTTAGCTCTCAACAGGATTTGGTATAGCAATGTCCATGCAGAGATTTCCAACATCTACCCCCCCCCGCCTCCTTTCCGAATTCATACATGTATATATATACACAGAATGAAATTTGATCAATTCAAAGGGCGACAAGAAGAAAGCATCGGGATAGTTTTCACATCATACCGAATTTATTCATCAACTTTATGCTATTGAATTTGTTATCATTGTATATGAACCCCACAAAAAGTGCATGCGTCAACGTGTACTTTTGGCAGGCCGAGAACTGGGTTGAGGCTGGTAATATTTTTCTCTCTGTTTGTTTTGGGTTTGTGACATTTTGAGAGAAGAGAGTGAGAGCGAGTATCAAGTGTTTCTGGCAAATGTCAACCGAGAGGTACTGTCACTATTCACTAGCAATGTCAATGGGTGTAGCAGGCCAGATCAGGGATAATAAACTGCCCCCTCTCCCTATTAAACCTGTCCCCTTCCTATCTAGCGATAGTGTGGAGAGGCAGGCCATTAGCTATCAAAAAGAAAAAGGGAGAGTGGTGGCCCAGTGGTACAGCAGGGGTTGCACCAGGCCTAGAGTCCAGTTGTCCGAAGACCTGCCAGACCAAATACCTAAAGGACCGAGAGGCCCTGATCTCACAAGGCTGAAGTCCCCACAAGACCAAAGCATCAGAGCCCCTATCCTATGGATGTGCGGCATTAAAAAAAATACATGTTTGTGCAGGAAAAGCAGACTAGTGGGACTTAGGGTCTAATGGGTCCTTTTTTTACTTTCATTTTAATTTCTGAGGGGAAAATTGAATAGAAAATTAGCCCCACAGGCTTTAGGTCTTGTGGACATTTGGTCAAATGAGCAAATCCTATGTAACTGGGCTATCCCTGACCGGAACCAAGTGGAACTGTTAACTTTCTTTCCGATAGGGCATTGATTGACATTCCCAAGTCCATATAAATCAAATTGAAGATCGCCTTTTGGCTATTATTATAGTACAATCAATTTTGTTTAGTTTATACTATTAACTAAATGATTCAGAGAGCATGGAGCATTGCTGTACAATTGATTGAATAATTTTTAAGTTACTCAAAACCTTAATGTCACAACCCTCCTGTCAAAGGCATTCCATCCCCTAACATGCCTCTAAAAGCGTGGGGCCCCCAACAATTTCAGAACCCAATTTTTCCTGCCCGATTCAAAATATGAATAGTGACAGGCAATTGACGAAGTTCATTTCTATGTCTGGTGGTTAGCTCGTAACTGCACACTGTTACGCTCAAGTCCAATTTTCAAGTGTCCGATACAATAACTCCCCCGGGATGCGAGAAAACACGGTGAGACGGACAGAAATGCAAGAATCTGGTGATATTTACACATGTCCATGTCCATACCTTTTGTTCTATTAACTACATGTACATGATGTGCCCTTCAATACAACTACAAATTAACTTGGAAAAGCTGGGGCACAGGCACAATTTGAAGAAGTAGATTTGGAGCAAATTTGGTCGAAATTTCTTGCAGAAGACGTCATGATTGACAGGACAGGGGAATGTAAAGTACAACATTCTAGATACTAGTCACATGATATTTGCTTCAAGTGTTTTGCCGATATTGCCCCAACATTTGTTTCACCCACATCGCTACACGATATTCATTGCATGTTGTATGTATTCACAGGAATGGCATGTGGCATGATTGAAATAATACCACAGAGTGATTGTAAATAACATCATTTTGTTAAAAACTGATAATGACCTTGACAATAAAACTTGTATCTGAAAAAGTATATATGAGGAGGATTTTTAATAATAGATTTGTTTAATGTATTTAATGAAAATGTTTGGGTTAAAATTCAAATACCCTACTAAACAATGAAGTTAATTTCAATATGAAAGACTGTTCATATGTAATTTAAAAGATATTTTGCATTCATTCTAGGACGTGTATCTGGAAAAATTACACCCCAGAATTAGGGATAGGGTTAGAGATAAGGGGTGGTATTCTGATAATTAAACCTAGGTTTAGCCCGAGTCTAAACTAGAGTTTTAGACCACGCTACTATGGAATGCTGTGTTTTATCTTACATCTTCCATATCCATGCAAAGATAATATACCAATTAGTTCATTTGAATTCATTGTATTTTCATACTTTCCTAATCTTCGCATTTAATGACACATATGACAACTTTTTGCTGCTGGATTAGAATAATTCTTACTTAGTGAATGTGTTGACAACTGGCACTCCATAAAAGTGTGGTCTAAGTTAACCTAGGGTTAACTAAACCATGGCTATGAGAATAACACCCAGGGTGTTTATACAATGTAGTTGTTCACGGTGTAGCTGTCTGGGGAATAGTTGTCCAAGAACCATGAGGACCAATTATTTAACAGTAATTTGGAGAATTTAATAGCGCTGTCACACTTGGCATGTGCATATGATTTCTCGCTGAATATCTTTCATGAATGCATTTTTAATGTATGATGCTCTCTTGCAAAGATTTAACAAATAATGGTATCCCAATTACGGAAGCAATGAAGATATAACCTCTTGAAACTTCCATATTTAAAAAAAAAAAATTTTTTTTGTTAACCCTTTGACTACTAATCACCACAACATTCCCATTCATGTAGATTCAATACAGAAAACACCTACATATAGTTCCTGCAGCAAATGTGTAAGAGAGACAGTCAATATAAAAAAAATTTAAAAAGAGAACAAAAATTCCAATAAAATATCCTTGTGGTCGACATTAATGTTCTTCTTGTAGATGAGCTTAGATTAAGTTATTTCATTTCCGCAGTCCATTATGAACATCACACACACGTAAAACAGCGACAACAACAAAATTGTCTCGTCAGTTCTCTGGTCTCTCTAGACGGAGCAAAGAAACATCAGTCATTTGTGGCTTTATTTGTGACCCAGAAATGGACCTGATCTTATCAAATCGGGAATAAATATTCCATTTGCTGGTCCATGTAATACCATCTATCTGTATTATCACGACCAAGGATCGACTGAGCTCGTAATGGGCAACTTCGCACTCCATTTTTAATGGTTTGCCCCATTTATCCGCTCTAATATGTATTCTGTCTCATATCATTTCTGTCACTTAAGCACAATAGGTTATGGCACATAGAGTAACTTACATTCATCCCCACTGCTTGAGTTTTGTGTCGTGTTCTGTGAGCACCTTCCAAATTACAGGTTGCTAACCTATTCACTAAAAACCAAGTGCAAAAAATGGCGAGGCAATGCAGACATAGTTCTATTCTTCTTTTGTACAACAATGCATATGCCAATAATTTCAAAATGGTAGAATAAATTTTGTCAATGGAAACACACTATTAGAAATTAATGCTAGAGATAACAAGAATCTGGTTTATCAAGAAGGAAAAAATGAATGCAAAAAAAAAGAAAGAAAAAAAAGAAGAAAGAACTCAAACTATACCCAGCTACGCATTTGTAAAACATAAAAGTTGTCTCACGTCGTAATTGCATCATGGACATGATCAAAGTTTTTAATCCGGGGTAGAATAACAGGGGAGCTAGCAGTCCAGAAAAACAGCTTTAAGCCACAAGGACCTTGGCAGTGTAAGATCTTTTAATGGAACTTAATGCACAATTTAGATGTAAGAAGATGTAATTTGTTTGGAAGATAGGCGGAGGTTATAAGCTAGTATGACAGAAAATAAATTATGTCCTTTTTTTTTTGAAAGGCTTTACTTTCTTTTAGGATTACAGCTTGTATCAACAAAATATAGCAAGGTTAAATGAAGTTTTGTTGGGTACTTTATCGCATTTAACTCTTTGCATACAACATTAATTTGTAGCACCGAAAACTCAACATATTTTCTCTCCTGATTAAAAAAAATATTATGATAAGTCTTGCCTGACATGAATACTGGAAATTACACAAAATATGTGACGGAAGCAGTACATTATTTCTTACATCCTACAGTGTAGCACCTGGATTAAAGATAAAAAGGAATTGTAACCAATGTATAATCTATATTTCATACAATTTTGACAAATGTATACTTTGGCAGTAAGCTATAAAGAGGTTCAAATGTAAGTGTTTTTAAGATACATGTATTTATTTGACCTCTTTCAAAATATTTTGATAAGTGATATTAACAAGATTTCTTAATGTCCACATTTTGGGAAAAAATATAAATAGTCTTTTCATTCATGTTATCTTTCTTATATGTCTGTATCCGTATCTCTTTATATTTCCATCTCTATCTCCTCCTTTTTTTTCCTTTCTTGTCTCTGTTTTACTATATCTCCATAAATTTTCTACCCCCTCCTGTATTCCTATTTCCTTTTATCTGCCTCTACCTTTATATTTCCACCTCTATCTCCTTATTTCGCTGTATTCTTACACATGTATTTCTCTTTTTTTTTCTCTCTCTCTCTGCTTCCCTTTCTATTTAGATTTATTTCCATTCCACTCACTCCCTTAAAATGTCTCTGCTACTGTTTTTTTCTTCTATTTTCCTTGTGTGTCTATCATCTTAATATTTTACATTATCCATCTCTGTATCACTATAGGGGAGACTAGGGTAATTATGGCCCCTTTGTCTTTGAGAGCTTATAATTCTTTACTGCATTACACAATGATAATTAAAGTTTTACACATGCCTAGCTAAACTCTTCCTACTATCATATGAGAAAAATAAGCAATTAACTTCAAATTTTGTGCTTAGGGGAGCCTTAAATGTACGGCAATCACAATTCTGTTCGTTGGAAAGTGACAAGTCTGGTTTTTTATTTGGGGTGTGATATCATTATTTAAAATCATTTAAGATGAAATTTTGATTGAAACAGAAACAATAGGAACTAACATAAACAACAGAAAAACTTCCATGTGAATATCTTCAATAGTAGAGCTGTAAAGAGGTATCAAATTGAAAATGTCACTTGGGGTTATTATGGCCCCCAATGCATACACAGTGTATAAGCGCAGATGGGGATATAACTTGTATGATTACATGTATGTACATAAATATATGTATTGCTATATGACCTCAAAATTTCAACATTTTGGCCGAACCAATAAATGATTTAATAGAATAAATTATTGTTGGTAGTTGATAAGTGTATAAGGAATACCCAACAATATTTATTTTACATTACCATAATTAATTAGCGTAATATCTTTGAATTCATAGAGTCATGACAAAAGGGGCCATAAATACCCCAACATGTGGGGTACTTATGGCCCTACAAAGTTGTTAACATAATGGTAATTAATATGCAAATGAGAAGTCACAGGTTTATATTTTCCTTTGTATATTATAGGTATATAGGACAGGGGCTGCGGAGCCGGGGGGGCTGCAGCCCCCCCACTTTTTTCAGCCAACGTGTACAAAAATGCAAAAATGACCATACATTTGTGATTTTTAGCCTGTTCAGCCCCCCCACTTCGGCTCAGCCCCTCCACTTTCAAAAACGTTCCGCGGCCCCTGTAGGATGACTGCATTTTTACATAATCAGAATATTATTGGACTTTTCGTTTAATGGTTGTAATGGGAAATTGTGAAAAAGGGGGCCATAATTACCCCAGTCTCCCCTAAATGTATGTCTCTCTTTCTTTCTCTCTATTCCCCCCCTTTTTTTTATGTAACCTAAATCCTCTACATGTTTTTTTTTTCTCTCTCTCTTCCTCTTAGTAAGTCTCAAGTCTACTCCTCCGTAGACTTTCTTTTGTCTATTTCATCCTTTTCTCTTTTTTCTTGTTCACTTACTATATCTCTCAATCTAAACACATTTCTCTGAATCCCCCATTATCTTTTAGCTCTCCAGTTTTCAGTCAAAACATAATCTGTATGATGTCTATAATCAGCTCATCATATCTTCCATTTCATTTACAATACTATCTCAAATTATACATCTTTGAAATGAACATGTATGGAAGTAATGTAACATTAATTCTACAGAAAAGACATATCAAATTAATCTAGATTTTTTTTGTTGAAAGATGATCAAAGGAGTTTTACATGAATACAAGCCGCCTCTTTCAAAACAACGCAAAAAGAAAACAAAAAGTTGTGTTTTGGCTTTCATTCAAGCTTTCATAAATTCTTATCTTCTCCGAGGATGAACTAATCATCCTCATCAATGTGATTTTAGCATCATTCATGACAACTAACTTCCATTAATCAGTCTTCATTCACAACCTCATTATCAGTCACTTAAAGTGATTATCAGCAACTCATTTAATTAGGCTGGACCAAAGCAAGCAAAAGCGCAAGCATTCTCCTTGTTTTTCATATCGATAAATTTCAAGTTCAGCGCAGACCTCGTTAGGCTAATGGATCATGGGTAATTGGGGGCGCTACTCAGCCGCCATTTCCGATTGGCTACCATCATGATCAGCGATTGAAATGACAGGAAATAGAAAGACAAGACCTTAGAATAACCGAGCATAAAGGTCACCCATTTAGCTCCAATTGAAGACCATGTATTCCCAACTTTAAAGAGAAAGAAAAAGGACAAAATTAGCAAACAAAAAGAAAGTTGTAGATGAGAAACTTCAAAGAATTCTCCCTTTCCCCTTTCATTCATGTACATTCTGGGTCAACAAGCAACGCAAGTGACAGAGAAGGTATTTTTACACAAGTCGCTCACAAAATAGATTTTTCAGAAACGTTAAGGAAGGATTCCAGACTTGTTCATGAAAACGCTTGTGTCAAAAATAGAAATTGGTTGAAGAATGTTACTATTCTCCACTTATTTTGAATTAATTTTATGTTCTTTTCCAAAATTAATTCACTGATATGAGTTGTCTTGAGGGACTCAATTTGGTTGACATGATGTGTCTTTCATAGAAAAATAATCCAAGAAATATTTGATTTGGAAAATATAAAAGTTTTTGTGAATACACACAAAAAAAGTTACAAAAATCAAGCAATCACAACTTTTTTTTAAATTTAAAATGTATTATAATACCAACTTTGAAAGTTTTATAATTACAACTTTATTTATGATAATTCAATACTCCTGGAAAAATAAGTGTCAGTAAATTGAGGCAAGAAAGTATAAAAACCACACATCATACAACTTTTCAAAATAGATTATATATTTTAATTTTCGCACAAATTAAAATCTGGTAAAAATGTTTGAGACCATTAAAAAGTACCTTTGACTACAATGTAATTATGATTTTAGCACTACCAAAAATCAGGATGTTAATTCCATGTGCTGAAACAACACAGAGAAACTGTCACGCTTTGAATACCTTTCCACCTATGTTGTAAATATTTCAACCTCCTCCTTTGCTAGTTGTGTGAACCGCCGTAATAAGAAATTATTTATTAACAATATGAAATCTAATCTTATGAATTACTTCCACCAAGCATAACATGTAAATTCCTTTCACCACGTTGAACCTGTATTAGTGTGGCCTTGAAGGAAGGGGGTCCCCTGAGTAATCATTTTGATTTGAAGAGCTGTATTTGAATTGGAATACTAAGAGATGGGTAGGGTCACACACAGGACAGAGTGATAACATTTAACGGTCAAATGGGCACAGATAATCTTTATAAAAGTGTATTGGGAAGTACAAGTTGACCGACATCCTAATGAAATGCTTTATGTGGTTACTTTGGGGGTAGCTATATTTTCGCGAATTTTGCGTGTCCATCCTTGCGAAGATTACCACTTCAATATACATGTACATGTAAGCCTGAAAAAAAATCTTTAAAATTGTGAAATTATCCACTAACAAATTTCCCCAATTACAATGTAGTCCAAAATTGCGAAAATATAAATTGTCTTCTACAGTACATGTTAAGCAAGGCATACTGTATAAGCCAATATTCCGCGTACAGATATTTTCGCGATTTTGGACTAGTTGTGAAATTTTTTTGGAGAAGTTTTCTTTACTATAGATAGCTATACATCAAAGTGAAAATTTTAGCGATAACAGACCACTGCGAAAATAACCACTGATGTGCTATTACATGCTTTTGTTGTTTTTTACTCTTTGCTTTTTCTATTATTTTTTGTCCCATACGACACAGTACTATTTTTCATTTCAACTGTACAGGATGTGTAATCAAGTCAAGCTAAGTCTTTTTTTCATGTGCCCCTTCTGTTACTACTTGAGGATCACCATCAATCAAGGAAATGTTTTTTTATTTTCATGTTAGATGTTGTCAAATTAACCCGTAGAACAGAGCATGGAATTGCCCTCATACAGTATTGCCAATTTGTACAACATTCTGCCACACATAGTATGTTCACATCTCCTCCTGATTTTACATCAGAATAATGGTCTGAGGGGAAAAAAAATTGTCATTTTTTTTTTTAATTTCCTGTTGTAATCCTTGTAGTGATATGCCTTTAAATCAACTATTTTGTGCCTTTTTTTAAACAGAACGCTTTAGAGTCTACTAGCAGCTCCCAGTTTTTTATTTGTAGTTTTTCACTTCATGATGAACAATGTACATGTTTGTTTTGTTAAATGCTATAAGCATACTTGTTTCAAGACACAATGTAAAACACAGTTGGAGCTAGCATCTACTTTTTAATAGAATGTTTACTAAAAAGTGATATTTTTTTTTGTGTCTAACTCTAAAGAGTAAAATTCTGTGTTTTGCATCTTACTTTCTTCCTTTGTATATTGTTAACAATACTAATACAGCACAATATGTACATGTATCCACTGAAGGTGTGTTAAACATGTTCTTGTACATGTAAATACAAATAAATCACACCTTAAATTTGAAAAAAAAAAATCCAAAACATGAAATAACTAGGCTAAGTTGCCCTTTGCATTTTGTACTAAATCACAACCTTCCAGACCATTTCGCTTCGCATATAAACCAAAATAGAAAATCAATACTGATTCTATTAAGCTTAACATATGAATAATTTCTTTTATCACTCATAGCACAATCAGCATTGCACAATACAGACCATATTTTTTTTTAAAGGAAAAAGCACTTCTTTGCCCTCTCATGCAGAACATCGAAACAAAAAAATGATTTCTACGGATGAAGAATTCTGGCATGAAATTGGACGGAGAGAGGTGGTCAGTGGGGTGTATAATTGAAGTGTATAATTACTGGCCTACTTTGATCCTCTCCCCTCTCTCCATCTATTTCCCTTTTTTTCTCCCAATTTCCTCATTACAATCAATCTTTCTATCTCTCTATCCTTCCTCTTTTCCCGGCCCATCTCCTGAAGAGTAATTAGACCTTCCCGGATGATGATTCAGTGTCCCAATTGCCACCCATTCAACTTGCTCGGCAGACCGTAAAAATAGGATCGGAGGGGCGCGATCTGCATGCATGCAGCGGGCTCGCCGGTCGGTCGCGCTCCCTGCCCCGCATGTTTTCGGTAAATGATGATGTTCGTGAGGTGACTGCCCAGTGAGGGTATCGCCAATCGGGGTATCATGAGCACGTAGAATGAAATGACATAATTATTTGGACGTGACATGTATTCATTCACCGGCAATGGGAATCATTACGCAGTCTGTGCATGCAAAGCTACAGGCTGGGAAATGACTGCACATATTTATTTGCAGTATCCTATATTGCAAAGATGAGAATCCTGCATGGATACAAGTACATGTAGGTCCTACAAGTGCAGTACATTTGTGATGCATCACATCAAAATGAGAGACAAGTCGCAGAGCAAATTCAGAAAAGGGTGAAGGAAGTCTGTAAAATAATAATAATTGCCTAATTTTGGGGAAAGTTTTTTTTTTTTTTTTTTTTTTCGAATCTTCAAAGTTTCAAAAAAATTGAGCAAAAAAGATAAAGTGAAAGTACATGTAATAAAAAAGAGATTAATTTGCCAATATCTTTGACTCTTTTCTGGCAACTTGTCTCTCATTTTGATGTGATGCATCACATTTGTCAGGGGAAAAGAAGGCAACAAGATAGTTTTTCCCTTTTTTGTTAAAGTAAGCTTATAATTATATACTAGCATAGTATAGGATCACTTTGTTCTTTAATAAATGGTTGAATCTGTATTTGTAATGATCACCTTGATACATTTGTAGACAAAGAAACTTGCGATTTTTACGCTATAAAAAGCTTTGTGTATCCTCTTTGGAAGATCAACTGAGAGAGTTGCAGAAAAAAATATTGTGACAAATTTTATTTTTTTCTTTATAAATACCATATTCAGCTTGTTATTCCAACAATCGACCACTCTGCAAGGTTGATATACCAAGGGTTTGTTATATCTACAATTTGATTCTCAGAAAAAAAAATGAAAACCTACCTCTTTCCTCAATAAATCCTTCTCATTTGGTCCATGACAATGACTCTAAATAAATATTTCTTAGAAATTTCTTAATTTATGCCATATTCTGTTTTATCACATTTTATATTATTTGGATAATTCTACTATGTATTATATTGTATTTTTGTTTTGTAAACTTGTGCATTGATATAGTTCACTATGGAGAGTGCACTAAATGCTAATTAGTATCATTATTATTCAGAATCATTTCACTTTCAAACGAACGGACCAGATTTCATTTTCATAGAAAAGAACCTCCCGATTAATGGACCTTCGGGTATCACAGGAAATTTGCATGTTCAGAACGACCAGCCCTAAAAGAATGCATTGCATACTACCACTAAAGAAGGTGTGGTATTTTTTGCAATGTCTATTATTATTGTAAATTTGTAGGTTTGTATATTGCATATTGTGTTCTGTAGGGCCTCTATGAAAAACAATGTTTTGAGCATTGATGGAGCTACCCTACTAAAAGAAGACAAATATATAAATAAGTAAATAAATAAATAAATAAATAAATAAATAGATAAACTAACTTGGCTTTGGAACCGGTTCACAAATCTATCATATCGTTTATTCATTGAACATCAATGCTTCCATACACACTCAGTGTAAACTTATTACAAAAACAAAAACGGTGCACTTATACAACAAAAACACCGATATTAAGCAACGTAATGAGTATATCGTTTAAAATCTATTTATTTTGTTGTGATAAATTTTTGAGTGGCTTTCGGGAAAACATCAATTAATACTTTTATTCGCTCAAATTTGATGCAACCCTGGATATGCTTATGAATCCTCAAGAAAAGGGAAATAGATGGTGGAATGGCCTCGGGACAAGCGAAAAGGCAATTACAACAAGTAAACGCTTTTATCCTAATGGCTTAAAATTAACGTCCGTATCACATTAGCCAGATTACAGGCCATAACTGATGGGTTCAAGAGAAAGATAGGAGATAGGACAAGGAAGAAGGGAAACAAACGGAGCGATGCTTTTAAAAGCTGATGACGCTAATTCAGTGTAAAATGATAAATCATAGCTTTTAATTGACACTTGATCAATAGCATGCTTCTCTGGACTGGCAGAGTGCCATTCAGTTTAATCACGTTTTAGCGACATCTATTTGTTTACACTACACTACATGCATTGTCTCCCAAACACATCGCACTACAACGCTCACAACACAAACGTGGGCGGAAGGAATATGCGATGAGCATTTCTTAACATCATATTGCAATATTTACAGGCAGATTCAGAGAAAATGTTTGCATGGACTAATTGAATACCGCAACAATGGCTACACATAAGGTGTTAATGGTCTATATGACCTTGGTGACCTTAGGCTGGATTTTTAATGACTGTCAACAAGATGAAATGTATTTCTAACGAGGAAACCTCATGTTTATTTCTACTTTTGTAGTATGCATCATTACATCAGTAACCACACATGTATAAGTTTATTCTAAAGGATAGAAACACTTTCGAACTTGTAGGCATGAATGAATGTCTGATGTAATCAAATTCATATTGTTTTTCACTTTGACATTTAGTCCCTAAATGTTGCTCCAATATGTAGGCTTTCCATGTCAGCCCGAGGCTACAATGTATGACCATGATGTTATTTTGAATAATAAACAAAAAAAAACCTTATACCACAATGTCATAATATTTCTGCATGATTTTCTGTTTCAGTGATTATGTCACCATGACTTCATAAGAGTCAAGACACAGACTTTCCTGTTAAACATTAACAGATTTTCCGCTACTTCCCCCTCCCCCAAAAAAATAAAAAAATTATGCGTGTACCTGTTGTCTTGCACAGAAGTTAGGTTATCAGTTGGCAATACCGTCTGATCACAATACACCATGTAGAAATGGAAAAGCTCTAGCTCTGATTCTGCAATGAAAAAAAAATGCAATAAAAACAAAAATCATTCGAGAAGACACTCAAGTTCTGAGAAATCACAAAGTGCATTATAAAAGAGTCTAGCAAAATTAGTATCATTTTTTTTAATATATAAGTTTGCTGAATGATTCTAAGGCATTCTGTCAGTTGACTCAAAACAATCATGACAGAAAACTATGCACCGCAGATTGCTCGTTCATTGTAAGAACTAGGTAGGTTCCAAAAATGTACTCTGTATCATAAAAGTTTAAGCTGTGCCTTAGAGTGACATACACATATACTAACGACTTTAATATGAAGAGACAATTGGGATACTAAAAACTCTTCCCGATGTGTAACCATGATCAAATTGTTAAAAAAATATCCTTTGCATTCAAAATGTTTGTTCGAAATGATAATGTTAATTCATGAAATTAAAATCCCAATTGCCTCTTCACATTTGAATTGTTTGTCAAATTGTGCATAACATGGTGAGCATTTTCGTTAAATAGGGCCCTACTACCCTCACTTAAGTACATTCAAAACTAAAGCAAATCAAACAGGAGAGGAATTAATCCTTCCAACATGCATGTCTCTCAAATATGCAAACTTATTTGTTATTTTCCTGCAAGCAATTAATTCGTTTCTTAGAAGTCAGGTAAAGTGAACCTTGGATAGGAATTAAAGCCTCACAAGTTCCTTATGTACGTACTATCACTGCTTTCTTGGGAGTAGTGTCAAATAAACTACCAAACACTTAAAGAGGTACTGTACTAGCTCAAAATATCATGAAGATTCAATTTTTGCAAATTTCAGGATTAAGGTATAAGGGAGTTTACAGATACAATCTGCGCATGCGCGAGTCTCCGATATCCACTTTCGGGGTCAGGCCAAATGTACATAAAATGCGGCGACCGTACAGTCAACCCATGAGTCAACCAACGTACGGCATATCTACAAATTCTTATCAGACAAAAATCTAGCTGTATATTTCTTTTTGTTGGTTTTTTCCTTCTCATTTGCCATGTTGAATAATATGATGAGACATTTTCATGACTTTAATTAACGTTTTCCTCCCAGAAAGTTGCAAAAACACCGACTGTGTACTTATGCACACCGGTCCGAATATCGAGATTTCCAGCCCCGTTGGTTTCGGCGAACTCAATGCCGCTTTGCCGTACGCGAGTTGGTAACTTACAAATTTCGCTTTCTGTTGAGAAAAGAGACTCAAATAAACATGGTATCAAAATAAAGATAGGAATAAGTATACATTGTCTATCTCATCAATAGACAAGTGCGATTCTTCATCCATATTTTCACAATATGAGCGAAAAAAAGCATGAAAACCATATGTAAATCAAAAGGTGTCATAGACTTCACATGCAAGAATTCCTGATATAGAGGAGACTACGTACATGTGACCCCTGACCCAATGACGTCACAGAGCTCCTATCGGTAACTGTAAACTCCCTTATTATAAAAATGTCCACTTAAATGTGAAGCTATCTAAAATTTCACAAAAATTGCAAAAATAAGCATGAGTCCAGAATTTTCCAGCCTAGTCCAAAATTGTAAAAATATCCGTTACCACAAATTTTGGCATGTTTTAGTATTCATCTACTGTAGATGTGAACTTACTGTTTTGCACATCCCTATGTATTGTAATGGAAGAGGCCACTTTAATATGATTGGAATTATTCATAATGGACCTTGGGGGTTCAGGCAAACATATTTTGTCTCATATATATATATATGTGATGCGTCACGTCGAAATGAGAGACTAGTCGCGATTTTTGAAATCCATTTTATTTGATATTATTGATCCCTGATTCATTGCCTTGAATTTGATATATAACCCGACTGTAAAGAGTAAATAGAAGTGGAGATATTAGCCTCTGAACGCGAGGAGAATTGTGCTCTTGGAAATCAAAATCAAGAGAAAAACGTCTGCGAAGTTTGACTTCCGTTTGACTCCGCGCCAGAAAAATAAGAACATTTTGTCACCGTTGTACTCACCGAAATGCCCTAGCAACCACTTGTTACAAAGGTGAAACGATTGACCAATGAGGAGGCTGTATTCAGGTATACAGAGAACAATACTCGTCCGTCACGCATGATCGAGGCAAGCGCAGCAAGCGGAAACAACGGCGATGTTGTCTAAATAACATTCAATCTTCTCAAGAAAACGAAGCTGAATTTGGTTAGTTGTTTTATATCTTCGTCAAATAAATAAAAACGTCATGCTCTTTCTAATTGTTTAAGAAAAAGTCCGCTCTTTTAAGAAAAGTGTTTACCAATCCTGGCGCTAAATTAGTTAGAAACAAAACTATTTTAAAACCTTTTTGGGGGTTTTATTCCGATGTTTGAGTGCGTTCTTTGAATGTCAATGGCGTATACTCTTACTCATAATAAAGCGAGTCATTTTGATCTGAACTCTGTTGGAAATTTTGAACATAATAATGGTCTATAGACTAAATTATTCTTGTACAGGGGCTAAATGCATTTTGTTTATATTCTTTGAATAAGTATATGATAGAGATAAGCCTCCAAAAATGTTTTAATAAATTATTTGCGCCTCACGAATGTATTTAGAATTTCTCTGATCACGTTTTATGACTGGCTAGGTTAGCTTAAGACAATGAAAATAAAAACGTAAATGATTTGCTCGATCTCATCTTTTATTGATCAAACTTGTTACCAGTAATAAGAAGATATTAATAATTTTAAGAAATGAATTATTTTAAGAGTAAATCGTATTTTGTTTCGTCGTGTTTAGTAAAACGCTACTTTCTTAAACACGTTACTTTGTAAAATAAACTGCAGAAATTTGCTAGTAGCTATGGGTGCTATCTCACTTCGCGGAGACGTCTCCGCGACAGAATACAAATTTCGTCTCCGCGACGGATAAATAGTATTAGAGATCTCCGAGACGCCTCAGCGGCAATTTACGAAGAGAAATCCGTCTCCGTGATTCAGGAGACGTCTCTAATACTATTTATTCTTCGCGGAAACAAAACTTCTATTCTTTTTGCGGAGACGTCTCCGCGACTCATGGAACACTTTATCTTTTGAAAGCTTTTTCTCAAGTTTGACCCCTCAATGTAATTTAAAGTTTTAATCCTTTATTAATAGATTCTTTTGTCTCAGATCATTTTTCGCACCTTTACAGTATTTCTGTATATTGACCTCCATACATGGCCCTTTCACTGTCTTTTAAAAAGCTCACTTTCCTTGTTATCATTATAATCTTTTACTTTCATATTCACATTTCTTACTATTCTCTTTCGACATTCATACTCAATACATCACTCCCGTGTAAATTCCAATTAATAAAGTTTCAAATGAAATCGAAGTAAAAGAGTAGAGAAATAAAGAAAATAAAGTGGAACCAAATTTGTTTATGGGAGGTTTAATTTCCCATCAGGACAACAGATATCGCGGCCCCTAAAATAAAATGCTGAAATTAACATTCATTTGGATCCAGATAGCTAAGTCAAGCAATAAGTAGCTTTTCCCCACATAACCCCCCCCCCCTCTCCCCACCGATTGTTAGATTTGACATGTTTGCGTGCTCCGCTATCCCGGATGAAACAGCTTTATTCACAGCAGGTTGTGGCATCGCACGCAAAATTTCTGGTGCAGCTAAAGAGAGTTTAGTTCGCTATTCGCTCACAAAACGAAACAAAAAGCCAGTTGAAATCACACATCACATGACCGTGAACGTCCCATAAACAAAGCCATGCGTTGCTAAGGGCGGAGCTAAACGGAGAGGGGAAATGAGCGTGGACGTGCGCTTGTATGTCCGGAAAAAAAAAATTATGACCGAAAAAAACACTCGCCGAAAAACTGCTTTTTTACCACTTTCCCGTTATCATTTTCACTCATTTTTTTAACAGAGCAAAGATGAAGCATGGTAGAACCAGAAAATAAAAAAAAAAAATTCCTCAAAATCTTGAGTTTTTTATTAGTTTGTCGATTTACTCGGATCTTTGATCTGCGACTTCTCTCTCATTTCGACAAGACGTATCACATATGCAAAAAAAAATTTTTAAATAAAAAAAAAATATGTGTAATTGATGTGTACATGTATTACACACTGATGTTGTGTTTTTCTAACTGTAAATTTTCTTCTTCGTAGAACTTGATCTTTTTCAACAAAATTGCATTTATTTGACATACAGTTCTTGCCCTTCCCATCGGTTTTAATTACCGTTTATTAAAGGAGAATTGTCCCTTTGTAGATAGTTGGCTTACTGTGGATGCAGAGAAATCAAATAAGCACATTAGTGAAGATTTGGTGATAATCGGATAAATGATAAGAAAGTTTTGAGTATTTGAATATTGAGATCTCTAATGACATAGGAAATCTCCCATTGGCAACGCGGTCACAATTTGTGATGTCACAAAGGGAGAACTCCCAATATGGTGTGCACAAAAACTATTCATAATCACAATGTCTCTTTATTTTCATTGTAATGATAGAACAGCTTTTCTTTTCATGATATTACGACTTTCATATATTTATAAGTCATCCCATTAAAAACATTCTTTATTCTCCCTTTACAATCAAGAAAAAAGAGGATTTTAGTACAATGTGTACAATAGATATTGGAAAGATCTCCCTGCATTACATCACACATCATGGTCGCGTTGCCAATTGGAGGATCTCCGTATCATAAGTGATCTAAAAATCTAAAAATTCATTCCTCTCTTATTCATTGCCTGATTTTTCTGAAACTTTACCAATATGTTATGGGGGTTTGTCTCCATTCACTGAAGCTAAATTTCTCTGAAGGGATAATTCCCCTTTAATCTATCTGAATATATCATTAAACAACCCAAACATTAAATTTAACATTGTTAAATCGAGCCTCCTCAAAGATTCTGCATTATAAATTTACGAGTGTTTGCATAAAACTTTTCCCATCCTTTCTAAACACGATTTTGTTCAATAGAATTATTTTGATGTCGCCTCAACCTTGTATTATTCTTCGAAATTGAGTACCTATAGATAGATACTCTATTATACAAAACACCCCTTTCCAAGCATAATGGACTGTTCCATCTCCACTTTTACCAGGAAAGGTTCATTAATAAAGAGAGAGAGAGAGAGAGAGAGAGAGAGAGAGATAGATAAATGCATTCAGTCTCAATCTAATTGCACTCAAGGTTTCATAATATAATAGCACTCAAGTTTATACTTAGTAACGGCCATTGCACAACATGTTTATACAAATTCAGTCAGATTCAAGAATTTACTCGTTGAACCATCTAATTGGATGTTATATAATTCATACTTTCTGCATGCTGGTTTACATAACTCTGTCAATGTTATATCACGTGAGTTATTAAAAAAACTCTATACAATAAAATGATTTATCCATGTTGACCATGTTCTAATTGTGACACAAGAGGGCAGCATTTACCTTTAATAAAAGCAATTTGCCTAGAATTCTCTTCCAGTACAGGCCTATATGGATAATATAGAACCGGGACATACATGTAGAAAAGCTGGTGATAGTATTTAAAGCTATTAAAGTTCATAAAAAGGGGATTTTTTTTATGGTCTCCAGTATTCTGATACAAAAAATGAGTACATGTAAAGATAATATTTCCTGGTAATTACATTAGTATAAAGTATCATCTGAGCGTGATGAAATCGTAAAGAATTTTATCTAATTATTATGTTCAAATCAATATATTTCTTGAAGATCTAAATAATGTACAATATGTATGTGTCTTTATGATGGCAAATAAAATTCTTTGGAAAATATTAAACACTATAAAGTTGAGACTTATCTTAAAAGTATATTAAAAATCGTTTTCCGTGTACAAGTACCATTTTATTTGATTACACTGTAGAAGCACCGTTCAGTGTATGTTGAAGGAGCTAAATAGGATTAATTGGGGTTGATGCTGATTGTACCAATAACTAATGACTCCTGAAAGTGAGGTCAGCGTCGTTGATTATGAGGAATCGAGCGGAGATAGCCCCTTAGGTGATAATTAAACTGCAGAAAGAGAAGTAAGTAGGATTTATATGAAATTAGAATGCAGTTAAAGCTCAATTTGAGTTCCTGGAGACTAATATAAATTGGAATGAGTCTGTTAATATTCTCATATTGTTCAATGTAAATAAATATAAATACATGTACAAAGGATATGTTTTTGTTCCATGAAAGACTTGGAATGAAATTTTGAATAAACATACATGTCAATTAGGGGCTTCAATATAGGAATACTCCGCATATAATCACATTTCATATAATCTGCATATAATGTTTAGTGTGGATTAGAACATTATACTTGTTTTGTTTTGTCTGTTTGTTTTTTAACTGTAACCACTAGGCAAGTATATCTCTAAAACTTTGAATCTCGTTAAATTTTACAAAATTAGCTAAAGAAACAGAATTGGGTGATAATGAGCAGAAAGGGGTTTCAAATATTTTGTTTAAAGTTTGTAGCAGTAAATGATCACATTTAGATATTTTATTCGTCTAGTGCATGATGTATGCACAAAAGGCATTAGAGACACACATAGCTAGATTAGTTTTGTTTGAAATACATTTGTTATTATCAAACAAATATCTCTGATACACAACCTACATTACACACAAAAGAGGCTGCAAATCCCAGGCAGCACAAAGCTTAAAAGCCTTATCCCTTAAAAATAAGTATAATCAATCAATCCAAAAACGTCTACATGTACTAAAACCCACTGTCTTAAACTGTTTAATTTCTCCATCCATCAATACATCTTCTCCTTCTTTCTTTCCCTCTCTCCATGTCTCTCTCGCTCACTCTCTCCTTTTCCCTCTACAGGATTTATTTTCAGCTATTTATAGTCGGCTAGCAGTTGTTCATTTATCATTTATGGGACTGACACAATCAGATTTGTTCATGCAACACCTTAAGGCACTTGCACACGAATAGCAAATCATTGAGACAGCCTCCACCTCATGGGGGAGATGGATAACGTCAGACAGACAGGCATTGCTACAAGGGGGACATTACCCTTGTACACTCCAAGACATCAGTCGCATCCCAATCAAGAGCTTTCCACGGTATTCAGCGGATGCCCTATTTTTATCAGGGGAACAATTGCCGGGGGAGGGTGCGATGATTTCTTTTTTCCCCCTCTAACGTGGTGAAAATCTCACATTTTTTTTACTTTGCTATCCCTTTTGGTCACTCCGTACAAGGTACAAGAAGTGTTTGTGCTACCATGCAAGCAGAACGAGTGTTTGGACTAGAACGACTGTCTGATTTAAATTAAATGTCACATTTTTAGACCCAATTCCAAACAGGGGCTGTTTTCTGCCCGCACGGTAAGGCGATATGCGGTTGTTGTTTCTCGCATTGTGGCTAACAAGTGTTTGAGCAGTATGACGCATTGCGGTAAGACGATCACGACGATCGTTTACGCAACGCTCTGAAGCCCTGCATTCAAATTGAATGAGCCAAAGATATCTGTCACACGACCTCCTGCCGTTTACGTTACAAAGCTCATTTTCGTGCCGTGGTAACAATCCTGGTATATGCAAATTTCACCGTAAACATTGACTCCCCTTGCGATATCACTTTCTGGGATTGAATTGCTCCTTGTCGACCAGAAACGAGGTGAAATAGGTGAAACTCGATGGAGTTCGGACACTGAATACTCTGTACATAGTTACTTCTCAACAAACATTGTGTTACAATTTACTCAGACCAAGATCATTTCACCCTCGAAACAAGTCCCCGGGATAGCTAGATCTTGTTTAAAGTAGAGCAAAGACGTTCAAACACAACCTTCTCTCTCCAACCAAACCATGCTAAATCTCCCCCAAACATAATTACTCTGCAAGGGCATAAATTTCCTGAATCTACAGAAATCTCTTTAAATTAACACTTGAATCTCTTAAAAGGGAATAACTGAGAACATTTCAGGTGGAAAAGTGAACAATCTCCTCAGGCAAACTAATAAAAAACTAAAAACATCATGAGGAAGGGGGATGACGGAGAAGAAAAAAAGGAGAAAAAGATGGGCATAAATAGAAATTTGCGCTAGCTCTTGAGAACACTAATTGCAGCATTAGAATTCAGTGCACTCAAAAGGATCGAAAACATCTCCAAGTAAGGTCTGTGGCAATGAGTTATTCAATGGTAACTGCTTTTAAGTGTCTTAAGTGATGTTTCAGCCCAAGCCAAGTACTTGCCTAATGGCACAATCCGTCTTCAACCCCAGTAGCTATCGGGGTCAGCCAAACTTCCTTTAAAGGTTTAATCTAATTTTAGTTCAACATATATATATTCTTAATGGCAAGATATATGATTAAGGAAACTATTGCAACATTTGCTTCATGGTTAAAATCCTATAAACTCCAAACATCAGCCCTGGAATAAACACTCTATACTTCACCATATTATAATAAAAAAAGCCCAATAGAATTCCAAACCATATTATATAATTTTGATAAAATAAAGTTTGGGGGACAGTGTCTTAAGAACAAATGTTACGTGTACCTCATCATAAACATTGTGTACTGTATTGAATAGTCAAAACAGAATTTAATGAAACAAGCCAGATCAAGCCCCAATGCATCATAAGTCATATAAAGCTTAACAGTTTGTTCTCAAGGACTTTGCATCCTTTTCAACAGAAAAAATATGAATGGTTTATTAGGAATATTACAGAATACAGAATTTTTAAACATGAATGGTTTGAGGGTTGTTTTATGGTGACGTCTTTAAAGAATATATTTTGGCTTTCCTTCAATTCGATTGTTACATGCTCTAGATAAAACGTTAACTGCTCAGAATATATTAAAAGGCTGTACTAACTTAGTTTCTACATGGTATTCATATGGATTTCTTAAAACTTATTTTGAACAGACTCCTGAGGACGTACCAACTGGAGAAATATTTGCGTTTTGTATCAAGGGCGATAGTGCTCCTTTAAATATTTCATCTGAGAAATGAACTGAGGGATAACAGATTGTTATTGACCGGTAATTAAATTCAAGTGTATTTTCTTTAACCGTGCATATTGATGCATCTTGACATTCTTATAGCCTACTATAAAAGAAGAAATTCAAATAATGATAATTTTGCGTAATTTCGTCTTTATAAAAAATAGTGGAGATACTCTAAATACAGATTAAGTACACAAGAATTTACTCTTTCTAGTAGAAAGCAATTTTACAAGCATTATAAAGATGCCTGGATCAAAGGGCAAGTACTCATCATAAAACTCTCTTCATGTCTATTTCTATTGCTAAGAATATAAATTTGGCTACAAATAATATTATTATAAAATTTAAGAGGGTTGCTAGGCTTCTTACTTTCATTATATGCATTGAGGTAAAAATGAGATAATGTAAAAGAAAGGAGTGTCCCACCAAAGAATAAACAGACAAAGTGAAGGTAGAAAAGAGGGAAGGTTGCAGATAAGAATTTGTAAAGTTAAGGTAAACATATAATACAGATAGATAAATATGTGGCCAATGCCACAATGTAAAGTCATAGTATTTTCGTTTTTCAGGTATACATGTATATCATAAAATATATCAAAATATTTTATCTAATGATCACTCAAAATGGATGCATCGAATATTAACACTTAAAAAAGTGAGTCGCCCTTAACAAATTGTTTTCAATATATATACTATTTGGAATCCCATTTTCTTTGCTCATTGTTTTCACAAAATATATTCTAATCCACACAGAAGCTCTCGTGGAATTCATAGCAAAGATTATTGAAATATGCACACATAATATATTGTAGGCCCTACATTTGTAAGTAATTAAACACATCTACAGGGAACATACAGGTAGCAAAGTTATAAGAATTGCAATTAGTTCTGTTTCTTAAAAAGTTTTCATATGCTATATAAAGCGATTAAATTAATTAAATGGGAAGAAAACCTTTTTCGATCAGATACGCTAACATATTAAAAGTTGAAAGTGATAGTACACAAATTGTTTTAATGTTCGCTGCTTTAGGGAAAAGAAAAAAAGCATAAAATGTGAAGAAGACAGAAACCCAGATCATTACCTGATCATTGCAATATATCACTGAAATATAGAGGCTCATAGTCTGAGGTGAGTCACAGCTCAAAGTCAGATTTAATGAATCGCAAATGGGATTTCTGTCCCCAACAACCAGCCGACATTAATTCGAAACACTTAACCACCACGCCAGACAGTCCGGCGCCGGAGCGAGACTCTCCAGTCTACCTTTTCACACCTCCCATGTTAAGACCGAACAAAAATTGGAGAAACAAAAATGTTTTTATAGAATTCCCAGAGCGCTGCTAACATTTTTTTTTTAAATATATGATGGGAACATCTGATCTGTTCTAATCCCTGTACATCAAAGCACCCATCCACCATATCCTTCTCATCTAGTCACTCTTTTTCTTTCCATCTCTCCTCCTCCCTCTCTCTCTCTCTCTCTCTCTCTCTTTCCCTCCTTTCTACTTCTATTTTCTCTTTACCAAACCCCCCCCTCATCTTATTCTTTGACCTCATCCCTTCTGTACATGTATCTTTTTCCCTCCTTTACCCATTATTTTCATCTTTTTAATCATACTCCTATTATTCTCTATAGATGTATCTCTTCACCTTCTCTTTATTCAATATAATCAGTCTCTCCCCAATATTTACACAAATTTTACATTAATAAAGAGGAAAAGGGCCAGAACAAAAAGATGGGGAAGGGGAAAAGAAGCGAAAATGTGTTCGCATAATGTATCATCTACTGTTTGATCAAAATCTCTGTCTTCTAATTTCTTGTTGGTTTTTCCAGTTCCTGCTATCCTAAATAAGAATTTGGAAATAAAAATGAGTTATTTGAATAAACGAGTGTAGACTTCAATCTAAAACAGACAGACAGAAATTGTTACATACATGTACATATACATGATGAGAAAGAAAAGGAGACAGACACGACAGGGAGAAGTAAGAACAATAGTAGTAAAAAAAAAGCTGAAACTAGGAGAGACCTTATTTTCCTAAAAGATTATACCAATCCCATTACATTTTTAAAGAAATACAAGCACAAGTGACTCTGCGTCGAAATGTGAAATTGCCCTAGATTTGCTTGACGTCAACTCACTCAAAAGGATCTAATATAAATAAAATATATTACCCCACCCCCTCCCCATTATGCCTAAATATTGAATTTCTATTATCAAATCAAACTAATGACATGTCCTACAAATTTATAGTTCTTTCTATGTTCTCTTCCCTATTTTTTCCCCTTCCCTCCACATTATTCTATTTCTTCCTACTACTTTTAATGATTTTGTCTCTCTCCTATTTGCCATACTATAAGTTCTCCTTCTCTCTGAACTAATACATGTAGAACATTACCATTTCTTTCTTTTCCCTGTATCTTTTACCTATCTGTCCCCCTTTCTGTCTGTCTCACTTTCTCTCAAAATTCTTCCTCTTTACCATTACTTTGCTTTCCATCTATCTTTTCATTTAGGTTCCCCTCCAGTGGACTGCCTCTCTTCATCTTTCACAAAGTTCTTTCTTGCTCCTAATCCCTTTCTTTTCCTGAATATTTTCTTCTCCATCCCTCCACTCATCTCTCTCTCCTACTACTTTTCCCCCTCTCTGTCTCTCCTTTTCTATCCCTCCATCTGTCTATCCCTCCATCTGTCTATCCCTCCATCTGTCTATCCCTCCATCTGTCTACCCCCTTCCCTATCTCTCCCTCTCTCTCTCTCTTTCTTATCTTTCCTACTTCTTATTTTTCTCTTTCCTTCTTCATCTCACTCTCTCTCTCTGTCTTATCTTTTCTACTTCTTCTATTTCTCTATCTCTCCTCATTTTTCTCCCTTTTCTTCTCCATCCTCTCTCTTATATTTCCTACTTATTTTTTTTTCGTATCTCTTTTCTTCTTCATCTCTCTCTCTTATCATTCCTACTTCTTCTATTTCTCTATTTCTCCTTATTTTCCTCCCTTTTAATCTCTATCTCTCTCTCTCTCTCTCTCTCTATCTCTCTCTCTCTCTCTCTATCTCTCTCTCCCTCTCCATCCCTCGTCAGAAATTCAGCACTGACATTTTAGCTGGACATCCAGCCAAGCTCTTCAAAAATAAAGATGGTAATTTGCACCGGTGGAAAGAATAAGATTGACACCACTCCAAGTCTACAGCCAATCCGTTTAGTTCAGCTTGCATTACAACTCACCTTCTCTCTTTGCTCTTCTTTTCCTTCTCAACTTTCAGGAAATGATTCAAAAGCACCACCTAACAAAATAAAAAGAAGGAAGGAATAGGTAAATAAATAAATGATAAATAAACATTCTAATGGACAAGTTCAATTAAACAAGCAATACATGTAAGCACCAGATATTTAAACAGTTATCAATATCATTCTCAATAAAACTTCTTCTTCTGCTGAAAACAGAGTTTAAATGCCCCCAAAATGAGGAAAAGCTAAAAGAGAGCAATTGGTATGTACTCACTTATTCTTTTGATGCGATATTGTTTTGTAAATTTCAGCCCTGAGATTTAATTAGCACTTCCAGAACAATAAATTGCCTGGGGAACCTTACACATCCTTACCAAAACTCAATATAATCATTTCATCTACAAATGTAGGACTGTTACCAAATTAGGTGACGATAAATAATTCATACATTTGAGCCAAATACACTTAAGTTAAAATACACCAATTGCATTTGTACCTTCTTATAACGCATAATTCGTACAACATGTAGAGCTTTTCATTTTTAAGGAAATTGACCCACATGAGAAAGGAAACGTGCACGGAAATGGAATCCACCATTTTTTTTCCTCTACGTCCTTCTCCTACGAGGAACAAGCGAACGGGCCGTTAACCTGAAAGATGCGCGAGTCCGAAACCACTTCAGCGTCATCTCGAACGTATTCAAGGATCAGCGTGTTGTCTTAGTCTCTCCTGATTTAAAAGTCAAAGAGGTCATTACAGCTATCATGTGACAGGGAGAGATCGTGACAACCAAAGATCATGAGACAAACACAGAAAATCAAGATCATACCTTAGGAAATCTACTTGAAGATCGCAAAAAATAAGGTAAATTCTGTCGTCTTTTCAAGGTCTTATCGAGGTCATTACGATTATCATTTGACAGGGAGAGATCGTGACAACCAAAGATCATGAGACAAACACAGAAAATCAAGATCATACCTTATGAAAACTACTTGAAGATCGCAAAGAAAGGCAAATTCTCTCGTCTTTTCAAGGTCTTATCGAGGTCATTACGATTATCATTTGACAGGGAGAGATCGTGACAACCAAAGATCATGAGACAAACACAGAAAATCAAGATCATACCTTATGAAAACTACTTGAAGATCGCAAAGAAAGGCAACTTCGGTCATCTTTTCAAGGTCTTATCGAGGTCATCAAGACTATCATTTGACAGAGAGAGTATGCCAACTAAAGATCATACCTAGAGAGATAAACTTGAAGATCGCACAGAAAAGCAAATCGGGCTGTCTTTCTAAGTTCTTATTGAGGTCATCAGATTTGACAGTTTTGTCGTCGATAGGGGACAGGGTGTTTTTAAATAATGAATTTGAAAGAATCAAATGAACCTCTTGTTGCGTTGTTGGAAGAACGGATTGGATTTGCAATCATTCCCCATCTTTCTTGTTTAAATCAGTAAATTTTTAGAAGAGACTCAATACTACAAAGACTAAATATATCAATAGAAATGTAAAAAAAATATCTTTTTTTAGTGTTACCACTAGGGGGTTTGGCAGCAGGAATTAAAAGAAGAAAACTAATCATAAAAATCCTTACATTGGCAATGTTCCGACACAATCAAAATCAGTATTTTTCCATCAAAATTGACAATCATATTTGTTTTTAACTTATTTAGTGTCTTAGTAGGTTGCTTACAAACAAATAAATGCTTATATGACTTTTATCTCAAATTGCAACAGTGATTCAAAAGCAAAGGCATAGTTTTTTCTTTCTTACAGAAAATTGACAAAACAAATGTCTTTGATATTTCATACACATAATCTGAATGGTATATTTCTTTACCCTAGTAAGTTTAAATAAGGATTCTACAAATGTGCAAAAGGCTGAGCCCATTTTATGCACATTTTGTATCAATAAATAAATATTACCAGTGTTGCCTATTTATAGGTGGAAAAAGCTGATCAAATAAGCCCTTGAATAATTCCTGCCATGAAAGAGTAGCAACTCAAGAATAACAAAACTCTTGAGGATTTGAAACATTTACTTTTGATTTTCACTTTTTTATCTTCAAGTAGTTTGATACAAGATGCTCAAGGAATTGACACATTTATTTTTTACATTTATTTTTTTTCCTCTTCAAATAATTTGATACACAAAGTAGTGCAAATAAACTTGACATAATTTGTGAAACTCGGTTTGATATTCTGGATCAATACAATTTTATTTGTCATTATTTATCATTTTATTCTAAATCTTCTTTTAAAATGACTTTAAATATTCATACATAGTTATGGCACATTAGTATATATATTACAAGGTTTTATAATATTTTGGAGGCCCGGGTGCCAATGCCCCCTCAAAAGTTATTCATTACGCTATCTAGTTATATTGCTTATTGTAATATACCGATTCTTTGGTTGAATTTTTATTGTTCCACTAAAAATTGTTGTGCGAAATGCTTTGTGCAGTGCGCAGTATAAATATTTATTAGTATTATTATTATTTTCATTTTGATTAACATCAAAATCACGGAATGACGTCAGTTACCAAAGATTTGTAAAACATAGTAAATCAAAGGCAAAATAAATCCTAAACTTTTTTTTATTTAAGAAAGTCAGAAGCACTCAAGAAAGGAACAACTTCTGAGAGATCAAAATATCGAACATTCCTTTTTCACTCTTGCAAATTAATAATGGCAAACATACCCAATTTGATGCCCAGATTTCCTTCAATTCACTCTCTCTGTAATTCATTATTTCTTGTCATTTGCAGATACCATAGCCTTAAAACAAGGAGTGCAATTTGCCCCAATCAGTTCCCCATAAAAACTGATTGGATAAAATATGGAGATCTTCTTGGTGCTTGGTTGCACCGGTCGGAAAGTGGGTAGGTTTTGTAGTTTGTTTGTATCTTGCAGCTTTATTGCATGCTTTGGTAATGAAATATGCATTTGGGTTGGTCCCTTCAGAGAAGATGTTTCCGTCCCCGTTTCACAACCTAAAAATAATCCTCTTCTGATTATAAGTTTACGGGATATTGCTGTAAGTAAGCTTACGTTTTACAAATAACAATATGGACCTATACAAGTTTCTAACATTACAAGAGTTAGAAATATAAAAAGCAGGAAAATCAATAAACAAACAATGCAACATATATGAAGCTCTTCTTTTACCTTAAAGATGATTCATCGATTGTTGCCCCCTATTTACTTCCCTTAATTTCTAATTATTCAATTATGCATCACTTTTTAATTAAAACTATATTTGGAAAAATTATCCGAGGAAAAAAAATCCAAAGGACCCATCCGATTGAGCTTTAACTTTTAATGCGAAGAGGGCAAGATAAAAGTCACTTTTCCATCACTGAACATTTCCTACTCTGATTTAGATGAAGCTGTGGAGTAGAAAACTAAAATGTACCCTAATCCTGCTCTCTAAAACAAACATATATATCCTTTACTATCGTGGAAATGTCGAAAGAGAGTGGCTCCTCTTCAACGTTGGTAGACAGATGAAGAGGGAGAAAGAGGGAGAACGCATTTTTATACAGACACAAACCAAATTTGATCCTTAATGATAATGACTGACGTTACTTAGGCCCAGCACTAGGACTTGATTTCTAAAATGCCATGACTTCAAAACAGGAAAAGAAGTATTGTTTCCTAGATTTCACATGCTATATTTGCCAAATGGATTGATAAAAATGTCATTTGATTTAACTGCTTCATAAGAATTTCTCTACTTTATTCAAGAGTGGACGTCCCCTTTAATGATACCCATTTATCTAACCTGGGTTGAGTGAAGCAAATGTATAGCAATGCTTTGCTTTACAAGGACTTTAAGCCCTTTTATGTATAAATCATATAATTGTTTGGCTTCATCTCATTATTCAAATTCAAATGAATACATTTCTACACTGTATCATGTCCAACAGCTTAATTAAAAATTTACAGCTCCAATGGATCTTAATTTCTCGCACGTTACACAAGGATGCAGTAACATTGAATGATATTCAAATCACAATTTATTCGATTTAGCTTATTTTGCCGACATAATTATAAACACTTAGGTCAGTCTGGTATCTCTTCAAAATTGCAAGCTAATTGCTTGCTTTACCTGTTCGAGATATCAATGATTTCATACCAAAATTTATAAACCGACACCGTACTCGGTGTATAAAAACATGTGCTTTTCCACACACCCATTTCCTGTTGTAAAGTCCCGTCTCTAGCGCCTGGTGCGCCTATCAGAAGGGGGTACTGTGTGGTCAGCTGTATGCTTGGCATTGTTTGTTACACTGTTTTAAGTAGTAAATGACTTCCATTTGATCTGAAACTTTCAGTAGTTTGTTTTTACTGTTGGATCAATATAATTTTATTAATCTTGATATAATTGCTCTTGTTTTGAAAGCTACTTAATCCCTTAGTGACCCATATCACAAATAATAAACCCGAGGACAAAATGTGATACGTCTTGTCGAATGAGAGAGAATCGCAGATCAAAGATCCGAGTAAATCGACAAACTAATAAAAAAGTCAAAATGTTGATGAAATTTTTTTTTGTTGATTTTCTTGGTTCTACCTATGCTTCCATCTTTTGCTCTGTTAAAAAAATGAGGAAAATGACGGAAAGTGGTAAAAAGCAGTTTTTTCGCGCGAGTGTTTTTTTCGGTCATAATTTTTTTTTTTTCCGGACATACAAGCGAACGTCCACGCTCATTTCCCCTCTCCGTTTAGCTCCGCCTTAGCAACGCATGGCTTTGTCATGTGATGTGTGATTTCAACTGGATTTTGTTTCGTTTTTGTGAGCGATAGCGAACTAAACTCTCTTTAGCTGCACTCAGAATTTTTGCGTGCGAGCTACAACCTGCTGTGAATAAAGCGTTTCACCGGAATAGCGGAGCACGCAAACGAATGTCAAATCTAACAATCGGGTGGGTAGGAGGGGGGGGGTTATGTGGGAAAAGCTATTATTGCTTGACTTAGCTATCTGGATCCAAATGAATGTTAATTTCAGCATTTTATTTTAAGGGCCGCGATATCTGTTGTCCTGATGGGAAATTAAAACCTCCCTATTAACAAATTTGGTTCCATCAGGGAAATAGAGCATACAAAAGAGGTGACGTATAATACTTCTGATACAAGTATTTAGGTTAAAGTCTTCTGCAGTTTATTTTACAAAGTAACGTGTTTAGAAGTAGCGTTTTACTAAACACGACGAAACAAAATACGATTTACTCTTAAATAATTCATTCTAAAATTATTAATACTTCTTATTACTGGAACAGGTTTGATCAATAAAAGACGAGATCTAGCAAATCATTTACGTTTTATTTTCATTGTCTTAAGCTAACCTAGCCACTCATAAAACGTGATCAGAGAAATTCTAAATACATTCGTGAGGCGCAAATATTCTCAAGTTAAACATTTTTAGAGGCTTATCTCTATCATATACTTATTCAAAGAATAAAACATAAATGCATAAACCCCGTACAAGAATAATTTAGTTTATGACCATTATTATGTTCGAAATTTCCAACAGAGTTCAGATCAAAATGACTCGCTTTATAATGAGAAAGAGTATACGCGATTGACATTCAAAGAACGCATGCAAACATCGGAATAAACCCCAAAAGGTTTAAAAATAGTTTGTTTAACTTAATTTAGCGCCAGATTGGTAAACACTTTCTTAAAAGAGCGGACTTTTTCTTAAGACATTAATGAAAGAACATGACGTTTTTATTTATTTGACGAAGATATAAAACAACTAACCAAATTTAGTTTCTTTTTTTGAGAAGATTGAATGTTATTTAGACAACATCGCTTGCTGCGTTTGCCTCGATCATGCGTGACGGACGAGTATTGTTCTCTGTATACCTGAATGCAGCCTCCTCATTGGTCAATCGTTTCACCTTTGTAACAAGTGGTTGCTAGGGCATTTCGGTGAGATAGAGCGGTGACAAAATGGTCTTATTTTTCTGGCTCAGAGTCAAACGGAAGTCAAACTTCGCAGACGTTTTTCTCTTGATTTTGATTTCTAAGAGCACAATTCTCCTCGCGTTCAGAGGCTAATATCTCCATTCTATTTTACTCTTTTACAGTCGGGTTATATATCAAATTCAATGCAATGAATCAGAGATCAATAATATCAAATAAAATGGATTTCAAAAATTGCGAATAGTCTCTCCTTTCGACGTGACGCATCACAAATGGTCACTTACAGCTCAAAATTAAACTCTGGAAAGACCCAACCTACATTTATGGTTGTCAAACTGTATTTGACCAAACACAAGAGGGAGCTGTCCACTTCTGAGTGAGAGATAGTTATTGTGGGGAGAGCTTGGAAAACCCAGCACTGGGCAAACCTATCACAAACATTTCTTCATCAATTGCTAAAATAAAAAACCAGAATTACAGAAGTCTGATTAATGTTTTCTGACTGCATAACCCATGTGTTTTACTTCTCCACATGTTGAAAATGTGAAAAATTATTATAATACATATTTTCACACCTTTTCCCGACCTGTGGGGTGTACCACAAAGACTTACGATTGATTTTTTCTTGGTAGCCTCATTTGGAAACCAGGTACATTCATATATTAGGATTTGAATATGACTAAGACTAGGGTTAGGGCTAGAATTAGGATTAAGATCATCAACTTTGGACCATCCTGTCCATGATGAGGCTTCCGAGAAAAAATCAATTGTAACTTTTAATCAATCGTAAGTCTTTGTGGTACACCCCAATGGTTGTACAACTGTAGAACACGAGAACTGGTAAATGCTTCAGATTGGTTTTAACCAATTGACTGCTGCATGGTGCTAATTGCATAGTACAGGTATGACCAGCGCGGTGCTGACGCTTCAAAACAGACAATACCATAAGCCACATTTCTCTGAGCAAGAGCCGCGCACAGTGTACAAACGCCAAGCGCGCTATATTACATGGTCCGCAGCCAAGTCGTTAATCAAATTTATTTTTTAAACTTAGGGTATTTGCTATTTCATACATTTCTAACAATATTAGGATTATATTAAAGATTATCGTGCTGATAATCAAGGATCTTGTTGGCCTTTGCTAGGCTTGCTCTACATGTAGGAAATTATGGGTCATGAAATACAATTTTCATAGTTCTTTAATCAAGAATGTATTTTCTGGACTACCCTTCTTTAAATGAAAATAATTACGTTATGACAGTGCCACTGTAGGAATGGATACAAGTTTGCCTTTAGAGTTCACATATGGACATCTTCTTTCTTTTTTTTTCTTTTTTTTTTTTTGAAACTTATTTTAGAATGCCAAATGTTGCAAAAGTAAAAATCTCTTTAAGTGTAACTTTTTACAAGATAGTAAAATGTTTGTTTGAAATGTTGTTTGTTTGTTTGTTTTTTTGTAGTTATTGCTGCAAGAGCTCTTATAAAAATTATCATAGTTTAATAATAAACTGCTTTATGGATGCTTCTGCATGAATATAGACTACAATAAGATTAATTCATTAATATTACAAGAGTGATAATTAAAAACTAAATATACAAAAACAAAAAAAAAATTGATGGAGTTAAAGAATCATGACTGTCTGTTCTATTGAAATATTTTCTGATTTCTTTCTCTGTAGAATTTGTCTTTTCCTTTTCACCTTTCCTTTCATTTAAATAATATTACTTTGTAGTTTTATCTTCTCCTTCATTCTCATAAACTTGTGATGAGAAATTTTCAAAACAAGTGGAAGCCTTTAATGCTTTTTGATGGGCATTGCCCTTCATTGTTGATATTGCAGTTTACTTATCTTATCTTTCACCATCTCCCTTTCAACATCCATAATTTTATCCATCTTTGCAGCCTTTCCTTCTTTGCTTTTCTGTTTTTATGTTATGTCTGCTTTCTTATGTTCTTAGCTTTTATTTCATATCTGGTTCAGCCAGGCCATGCTTTTCCTTCAACTACCATACCCTACGAGGGGGATTTAAAAAACAGAGCAAACTCACTCTCGACAGATGAAAAAATCAACAAAACAGGATTCATAAGAATCAGCTCAAATTTGTTCAGCGTGCCTGCACTTGTACGCCCTAATGGTTTTCCCCCATTAATAAACTTTTGCATTTTCATTACAGTCTCCATTATGGCAAACAATTTCATCACAACCTGATCAAAAACATTGACAAGGGTTCCAATTTGCGATGCCATTTGCGGTCTCCACCAGTAATTTCCCCTCTTCCGGACACAACAATATCTTCTTCATTTACCCACTTCATTCAGCTTTTCCTCTCTTTTGCGAATCAATTTGCGATCTCTTCTTCTTTTATCTCCGCCCTCTTTTCCTCTCTCCTTCCTCCCATTCCAACTCTGAATCAAATACAGACTGTTCAATTTGTAAGGGGGCAAACTCAAAATTGGTAATTGTGTCACATTCAATTTGCCAGCGCATTAATCATCATCCATGTAATCAAAACTCTCGACTGGATATACCTTTCTACTTTACTCATTACAAATAAAAAGCACAACCCAATCCAATACATAATCCCTCTTTACAAACCCAAACGTTAAGTGTGCTCGTAATTAATTGAAATTAACCATGAGACATGGAGAATAGAGAAATTATAATTTATTGATAATATTGCTAGTCAGTGAACTACTTTTATACAACATGGAATGTACTTTCATCATTTAATGAAAGATTTGTTTTTTTTAATCCAATCAGTCTCTTAATAATTCAGCACCTCTCTCTCTATAATCTCCGGAAAAAATTGAAACTTATAGATATGAATATGACATTAAGAAACTAATGCCCAAGGATTTTCATCACAAAACATTGATATTCCTTAATCATGTATTCATAACTTGAGTCTGCTGGCTAATGAAATTATGGGGCTAATAAACTTTAATATCACTGCACTTTTTGAATGATTAGTCTTGAAAATGGTCTTTTAAAATTTAATCATTCCCCCTCCCACCCCACCCCCAAAGGCAAGGATATTATTTGTAAATGAAGTGTTTATCAATTGAAAAACTTTTTTTTTTGTCTTTTGACTTGCCTTTACATGGTGCCTGCCCAAGGCGATAATTCTTAATATAAAGCTTTTAATTTTGAACATATAATAAAGCACAAAAATGCATCTTTAAATGAGTTACATAACCATGCAAGTATAAGCCTAATTTTCAAAATTTAGATTTTTGTATATTCTGAAAGCCTGACTTTAATTCTATTGAATACCAAATTTCAGATCAAAATAATTATCATTTTTAAGAATAAGAGAAAATTCATATTTTGTTCAAAACAAAACACTTTGAATGTGATAACCTCAAAAGAGAGTTTTGGGGACTAGCCGAGGTTTAAGATGGTTCGTAAAATCACTGATGATATTTTTTATTTTAGGTTAATGAGAGAGGGAGAGATAGAGACGGAGAGAGAAGGGGGAAGGGAGAAACAGTACTTAATTGAAAAGAGTACAGTGGGAGAAAGAGCAATAGAGAAGGGGAGAAAAGAAGAGTAGAAGTAAAAGACAGGAAAGTGAGATCAGAAAACAGAAAGCAGAAAACACATTTACCATGTCCCAAGGCATACATGTAGCTCTCTATTCACCGGAGGGACAGATTCCCCTAATCTTGGGGAAAACATAAAAACATGAGAACTTCAGAGCGTTGTATCTACCGAATGCATGAACAAATACCAGATTGTAGGTTTTTCTAACTATTGGTCTTGGCAGGAAGTGGATAGGTACATCATACAACAGAAAAAGAAATTTAATTACAAAACTTGCAGACTAGAAAATGAGTCCATTATACAATGGTGAGAGATCTAGTTTGTGTTATCTTTCCAGATAGGTAAGAGCATTTTCTTGTTGAAATGAAGAGCAAAAGCGCTTGAAACATCTTTGAATCGATTCCAGGGATTGAATGTGGTTTTCTTTGGTGAGGAAGCCAAACAGATACATTCCATATTCAATCACTGGTCTGCAGAGTAAAAAGAATAGTCGCTTCAGAATGATTGGTTTTCTTGAATTCACTATTCTCCTCATGAATGCAGAGAGTTTTAAAAAAAATGATACAATGCACTCATAGGACGATTAGTATTGACCTCATAGTGCAAGTGGGAACTACTGATGAAAGGTTTTGCAACTTGGTCCACTGGTTTTTCTCCAATGTTTATCTTTTTTCAACTTTTTTCAAAAGTAGATGTTAACCCTAAATTTAAGCCCTCCTGTATCTCTATGTAGTTACATGTATATATATAGCAGAGAACAGGATTTCGATAAATTTGATTTCACCCTCCTGAAAAAAAAAACCTCCCAATTTTTTTTTCCTGGCGAAAACATTCAGCAACTTGTCATGAAAATAAAATTAAAAACAGGATGGAATAATAGTAAAAGAAACAATATGTTAGTATTGACATCTAAGGGCATAATATGGGTGGCAGGTTTTGCAACTAGGTCCATTTGGATTTTCTCTAAAGTTTTTCTAATTCTCCTTTTTATTTAGATATTGGCTCTAAATTTAAGCCCTCCTGTATTCATATGTAGTTATATTTATCTGAGAGTTTTCTATCAATTTGGTTTCACTATTTAAAAAAAAAAAAAAAAAAAAAAAAAAAAAAAAACCACTCCCAATTTCTTTCCAATGCTGAAAAAATCCTCTGGAACTTGTCATTTAAATGCACTTTAAAAAATATAATTATCCACACTAGAAGTAGAACAGAAATAAAAGAAATAAAATTTAAAACAGCAGGAACAGCAAAAGGAACATTTAAACACCCAATAATAGAATAATGGCAAGTAAAAACTAGAACTGCAATCGTTGACATGAACGATGTGCGTGCATTGACGCCTTGACTAAAAGATTTCAATGATTATGTAAATGTAAGCATATATTTTGAAATATATTGGGAAACTGGAAGTAAGCTTTACATAATACAAAGAATCTGTGTGTAAAACGAATACGCTTTGTGTACTACAGTGCAATTTTTGAAAACTTCGCTTTCCATATCACTCTGCGGCACATGGCTCTGTCAAATTTGCAATTATTAGGCAAGCGGGTACAGTGCCTACTACGAAAACTTGATTTACTCAAAATTTTCAATGACAACCTATACTTATATGGTATCAATGGAAAGGTAATTTCATTGCGGTCATTGTCATGTCACTTTTATATGCAAAGATTGAACGACAATGACGTAATGCCTTGTTACGTAATGCATTGTAAATTTGCTTATTTTTGTCCATAACTTTTTGATGACATCCTCAAATTTTACAAAATTGACAGAAAAGTTGTGAAATGTATTGATACATATGCCTCCAAAGTTTTGAGTCCCTAGACTGAATATTCGCGATTTTAGGGGAAGTTGAACTTGATTTTCTGGTATCGATATTTTTACATTCTGCAACATTTTGAGCAATTTGGTCAATGAATCGATGTATTTTCTTTACATTGCTGGAAAGGACATAGTCTGAAGTACCTAAGTCCGAAAAAAAGGTACGGTTTTAAACAAAGCACAACGCAGATGCAGCTCTTGGTATTTTAGCAAAATTTTCGAAACTTTAGAGGGCGCTATTTTGCATTTTGCGTATTTACTGGAGCGTGAACAATGTGGAGAGTGTGCATATTACTAGAATAACATTCCCTGAAAATTTGAAGCAAAAGATATTGATTTTAAAAAGTTATAGCTTTTTTGTGTGTTTTAGTCACAATTTTTTAGTTCATAACGGAGTTGAATTTTCAAATTGGATAAAATATATGAAGATGATTTTAAAAATAAAAAGTTGTGTGTGCATATGAAAGGACAATTCATGGACTATATAATGCATTTTGTTAGAAATCTGTAGCATCTATAATGACATAGATACGGAGGCTGGAAGAATGGCCTTCATATGGCCCAAAATCGACAAAATGGCCGATGGACGGTCACGGATGAGTGATTTTTGGAAATATTGAAATGTCAGGGGATCAATAATGGATCATGGGTGACATGTCTACGAAGTTTGAACGAATTTGGACGAGTAGTTGGACCTGGGCCCCGTAACACGAAGGTTTGCAATCGATCGCAAAGTTGCAACAGCCAATCACAATCATTGTTGCATGCGTTTATTGTACAAATACCTGGTCAGTGACCAATTAAAATGGTTCTTTCAAATTTGCGATTGATCGCAAACCTTTGTGTTACGGGGCCCTGGACAGGGATAACAAGGATCATGTGTTAAGTGAATGGGTTTTTGTGGAAGAAGAAGAAGAAGACGGAAAAGGAATATGGAACGATAACATAGCATTGTCGCTGGAGCGTCAATGCAAATATATATACAGTGGTGGCCAAAATTATCAGAACATCCAAAGCTACACAAAGTCTATGGGATTCTGAACACCCTAGTACATTTGCCAAAGTAAGTTTAGGGATTTTATAACTTTTTTATGCCGAAAGCTTTCATGACTTTTTAGCATAAAGTCTTACGCATCTTGTGATACCAAATTTATATAAACACAACACAAAAAGAAAATTCCCCCTATTTCAGATTTCAATAATTTTTTAACCAGGAGGAATTTAAAAAATCTCATTATATGTCCATATAGGTAATTTAATTAGCCACAATGGGAGCAAATTTTAGGAAAAATTATCAAGTCATGCTTCAGTGAGCAATGGTTGAATGCAAAAGTGTAATTTTTTTGAAATTCGCAAGCCTAATATGGCAACTTTGATTCAATGATAACGGACCCATTTGCAGATTTTAAACATTTTACACTTCAGAATGTATGCAAAACGTGCTTCCCAATATACAGAAACGAAATTTGAGTGAAATTTCACGGTTGAGTGAGCATGCAGCAAAAATTGCCCAAACTGCGATTTTTACTTCTTTGCCGTGGTGTAATCGATCAAATATGGTGGAATTCCTGTTGTGGAAGTGTAAGAAACCAATATCCATTCATTCACGGTTGAATGAACCCATCAAACAACCAAAAAATAGGCCATTTTAGAATTACGAAAATGCATTGTAGTAATTTTATGCACTAGAAAGCATCTCAATAACATATTTTGGGGTGTATTTATATTCTTTGGGCACGTGTCAATGATCATATGGCATTTATTTACAAATTCATGCTTCAGTGAGCATGTGAGACTGGAAAAGCCATTTTCTCACGTATGGACTAAAATTCAAATTCTTACTTTAATTGAATATAACAATTCTTTTTGGGGAGTACCTTTGATTTTATTTTCATAAAAATCCTGATGTTTCACGCCTCAGTGGGCACAAGATACAAGAAAATCATAAAAATGAGAAGAAATTTTGGGGCTTCGTCATGGTAAAGTGACTTTTCAAATTCGTAGATTAAATAAAGATCACGCTAGTTAGAGACCAGTTGAAGCTATGTGCCAAGTTTCATAAAATAATTCACAGTCAAAAGGACAAAAACTTACAATTAAAATATGCTAAATTTCACTTTTGTTTAGCTTTTGTTAAACCTCTGTACATAAAGTCATTGGAGGAGGAAATCAATACCTGACAAATGTGAAATTCGGCCAATTTCATTGATGATTATCGTTAATTCTACTGTGAGTTATGTCACGAAACTTGGCACACAGCTTCAACTGATCTCTAACCAACGGGATCTTGATTCAAATTACGTATTCGAAAAGCCACTGAACCATGATGAAGCCCCAAACTTTCTTCTCATTTGCATGATTTTCTTGTATCTTGTGCCCACTGAGGCGTGAAACATCGGGATTTTCGTGAAAATAAAATCAAAAGTACTCCCCAAAAAGAACTGTTATATTCAATCAAAGTAAGAATTTGAATTTTAGTTCGGTGAGAAAAGGGCTTTTCCAGTCTCACATGCTCACTGAAGCATGAATTTGTAAATAAATGCCATAGGATCATTGACACGTGCCCAAAGAATATAAATACAACCCAAAATATGTTATTAAGATGCTTTCTAGTGCATAAAATTACTACAATGCATTTTCAGAATTCTAAAATTTTTTGGTTGTTTGATGGGTTCATTCAACCGTGAATGAACGGATATTGGTTGCACACGCTTCCAAAACAGGAATTCCCTCATGTTTGATCAATTATACCATGGCAAAGAAGTAAAAATCGCAGTTTAGGCAATTTTTGCTGCATGCTCACTCAACCGTCAAATTTCGTTTCAGTATATTGGGAAGCACGTTTTGCATACATTCTAACGTGTGAAATGTTTAAAATCTGAAAATGGGTCCGTTATCATTGAATCAAAGTTGCCATTTTAGGCTTGCGAACTTCAAAAAATGACATTTTTGCAATCAACCATTGATCACTGAAGCATGACTTGATGATTTTTCCTAAAATTCGCTCCCATTGTGGCTAATTAAATTCCCTACATGGATGGACATACAATGAGATTTTTTAAATTCCTCCTGGTTAAAAAATTATTGATATCTGAAATAGGGGAACTTTCTTTTTGTGTTGTGTTTAGTTTTGACCATCGGGCAATGCGCAGTTTCAAAAATTTTCGCGCTATGCGTGGTCAGCTCTCACATAGACTGTGTATTGTAAAAGTAGTATAAAATGCAGATATGTGAAATGAAAATTACATATGCTAATAACTCAAAAAGTCTTTGAGATAAACGATGAAACTTTGCAGGCTTATTCATTCTAATACGCCCCAAATACGTGCCAAATTTCAGAAAATTTTATTGCATTTGGGGGTGGATGGGCCCCCTCCTCTAGTCGTCAGGTGACCAAAATAATCCTGCCCATTTAAGGTTGAGATTATTTTTCATGAAATGAAGAGATTCCTTTTAAAGGAAAGGAAATTTCATGAGGCATTCAAATATGGTGAAAGATTAAGGGTCAGAAGAAAGAGGGACTGAAATAGGGGCTCCAAATTAAAAATTATAAATGTCATTTTTGAAATTCCCAGGAAAATTCCTTTCAGAAAATATATACTGTTGTAAGAAGAGACTTATATGTAATATTTTTAACGTTATAACACTTTGATCCGGAGAGGGGAGATTTTTAAAATAATTTTTCAATTGGTGGCGTAGCACAAATCAGGGCAAGATGAGGTCGAGTTCCAAAAGCATGATTATAATTAGTTTTTAAAGCATAATCATGACTTTCGTAGACATTATTACAACCATGTTATACATGAAGGTAGAGGGTCTATATAAATGGTCAACTGAATGAAAACAACTAAAATCATTTAAATGTGCTTGGTGTTCTAATAATTTTGGCCACCACTGTAGATATTACTTGGAAACTCATGAAACTGAAAATTAATTTCACTTTCTTAAAGTCTTCACACTAAAATCTCGCTACTGGTGTTGGACCATGGGATGGCATGACACTCTTACACTTATGCATGGTCAATTCATAATTGACCTTGCACTGGGAAGTACTTAGTACCTTACTGCAGCAGTTTTCTTCCAATGGAAAGTCAATGCAGAAAAGTGTCTTGAGCAGCTCAAGCCAAGTCAAGGTGGCATAGACAATATATGCCATATCCAAAAAGGGTCTAAAAATTCTACTAAACAAAATTTAAAATATCTAATGGAAGAATTATATTGCAAAGAGACTATAGATTATCTTAATTTACTTTGAGGTAGGTTTAAAACTGGTTTCGCTAATTATTATTGAGAAATTTCCTCATCAACCAAGAGGGCGACAGACAGCAACTTTTCAGTACTGACTGATGTTGGTTTGCAGCTGTATGTGGGCATGACAGATCTTTTGCAAAAACTACACCAAGATACTCCCTTAACTCCCTTACTCCCAAGTACAGTATCATACTGTACTTGAGGAAGTAGGCTACAAAGGAATTACAACCAACAAATCGGCAGATTCTAATCTAATGACGCACATCGAAATGTCTACAAGTTCGTTCGTACAGAGCTAGAGAACAATGCATTTTGATTGTTGGGTGCTCTGATTAGCTATCGCGTGAAGCTCCGCCTCCTGGTTGCGATGACTGAAGTGCATTGACCGTAACTAAACAACGCGATTCAGCGGTTCCCGAAAAACCGCTTTTATAGTGCGCGCTGTCAATCATAAGCAAAGTAGACCCATTTTGCAAGAAAAACTGCAAGACTCGCCTTCACAAAATGTGCGGCAGAAAGCCACTCTTTCAATACTTTTCAGAAATAAAGAAGAGAAATATAAATAGGAACTTCAAGGAATCCGCTGTCGGACTTTGCCCGACAGTTGAAAACGTTTGAAAAAATGAAGACTTACCAAAAAAAACAAGTGGATTAGTAAATTACGCGATGCGCAATATATGTCCCCGCCGATAATGTAAAATTCCCATTATATCGCGATCAGTGCTATCACATAAGGCAAAAGGAATTGAAATCGGGTAAAAAATGGCGAAGAAGTAGCATTTTGTAGCCAATGTACAATATTAGGTCAAAGTTCAAGGTCAAAGTGTCAAAGGGGCAAAAGTCAAAATTCTGTGAAGAAGTTTTGTAGTCCTCAGCTACTGCTATCACATAAAGCAAACGAATCGAAATCGGAGGAAAATGGCGAAGGAGTAGGATTTGGTAGCCAATTTAACAATATAGGTCAAAAATCTAAGTCAAAGGTCAAAGGGGTCAAAAGTCAAAATTCTGTGAAGAAGTTTAGTTAGTCCCTCACCTAGTGCTATCACATAAAGCAATCGGAATCGAAATCGGATGAAAAATGGTGAAGGAGTAGCATTTTGTAGCCATTAACAATATAAGTAAAAAGTCAGGTCAAAGGTCAAAGGGGTCAAAGTCAAAATTCCGCGAAGAAGTTTGAGTCGTTCAACCTCGTGCTATCACATAATGCAAACGGAATCGAAATCGGATGAAAAATGGCGAAGAGTAGCATACTTTTTAGCCAATTAACATTATAGGTCAAAAATCAAGTTCAAAGGTCAAAGGGGTCAAAGTCAAATTCTGTGAAGAAGTTTTGTTGTCCTCACCTAGTGCTATCACGTAAGCAAACAGATCGAAATCGGATGGAAAATGGCGAAGGAGTAGCATTTTGTAGCCTATTAACATTATAGGTCAAAAATCAGGGTCAAAGGTCAAAGGTCAAAATTCTGTGAAGAAGTTTTGTAGCTATCACCTAGTGCTACATCATATAAAGCAAACGGAATCGAAATCGGATGAAAAATGGCGAAGGAGTAGCAAAATTGAAGATTTTGGTCACATACGGACGCCGGACGGACGGACGGACGGATGGACACACACACACAACATACATACACACATACACACGTACGGAGCCCGTTCATAGTCCCCTGCTCGAACTCGTTCGGCGGGGACAACAAATGACGAGTCTAAATTTATCGTGACTATTGTTCATTGGAAGGCACAATGGTAGTGATTTCATATTGCTAACGTGATCATCGAGCGTCGTGCATATTTGTGAAGTAAAAATTTCAACGTGTGACGTTAAGCGACGATCTCAATCTCAGAACCACGTAGAAATTTTTACTCCACAAATATGCACGATGCTCGAATGATCACGTTAGCATATGAAATACACTACCATTGTGCCTTCCAATGAACAATAGTCACGATAAAATTTAGACTCGGGTCATTCCATCTGGATTCACCCAATGGGTTACACCTAGACCCTACCGTCTCAGAATTCGCTCAAATTTGGTACACATAAAATTTAACATTACCTTCCCCTGAACAAAAAAAAATTAGCGTAAATGGTCCGTCGGGTTTCGTGCTAAAGGTGAAGAAATAAAATATCATCCTAGATATTTACTCGTTATGTTAATATTATAATGACAATTAACATACATAAAAATCAAATAAAAATATTATTAGTCCAGGGGTCAAAATCAAGGTTAAAAGAAAGGTCAAAGGTCATAGCACTTTAAATTGCTCCAATAATATTTTTGGTACCATTTTTGAATTCCTCTTTGAATTTCCTTTTGAATGGTACCAGTTTTGTAAAAATTGGTCAACAAGTTCAGGCGCATTGTGCCGTTGAAAGTGGAAGGTCACACCCATTTTGCCAAAACAAATAAAAAAGGGTGGGCCATAGCTCAGAAACCGACGGACCGTTTACGCTAATTTTGGGGGGGTTCTTGGGAAGGTAATGTTAAATTTTATGTGTACCAAATCTGAGCGAATTCTGAGATGGAAGGGTGCAAAATTGCACTTTCGTTGGGTGAATTGGTATGGAATGACCCACTAGTCATTTAGTTTTTTGGCAAGTCCTCATTTTTTCATACGTTTTCAACTGTCGGGCAGAGTCCGACAGTGGATTCGTTGAAGTTCCCATTTCTATTTCTCTTCTTTATTCTAAAAAGTATTGAAAGAGTGGCTTTTCGGCGCACATTTTGTTTAGTCGAGTCTTACAGTTTTTCTTGCGAAATGGGTCTACTTTGGTTATGATATCAGATGATTGACAGTGCGCACGATAAAAGCGGTCTTTCAGGAATTAACAGCTGAATCCCGTTGTTCATGGTCAACGCACTTCAGTCGTCACAACCAGGAGGCGGAGCTTCACGCGATAGCTAATCAGAGCGCCCAACAATCAAAATGCATTGCCCTCATGCTCTGTACGAACAAACTTGGAGACATTTCGATGTGGTACTGGTAGGAAGTCCGAAGGATCAGAGTCAGAGGGCGAGAGATCAAGACAAGGACTCAGGAGTGGTTATTATTATTATGTCATTTATGCCACGTTGCTTACCATATATCTACTCTCTCTGACTAATCATCCTCACCATCATCATCATCATTATGTTAGAAAGTACTGAAGATATTGAAATACAATCCAAACAAAACGCACTCATGATACGATGTCAATACAATAGTATTGACCTCGTGGACCAAACTGCCATATTTCATTTGGGAAAAAAATTTGCAACCTTGTCGATGTTGTTTTATCTAAGGTTTTTCTCCTTTTTGCAATAACTTTCAGCTCCAAAATTAGTAGTAGTATATGTCTATGTCATTATAGGAGACACAGTGAATATGGTTAAGAAAATTTTCAAATCAAAATCAATGAAAAAAAAAAATTAAAAATCACTGAATTTTTGCCTCTCCCGCCCAAAAACGTGCGGGGAAATTTTCAGAAAGTGGACTTTAAAAATAATTTTTCATCCAAGAAGAAAAAAACAAAAAACTTAAAACATCAGGGATAGTGAAAGGAACATCCAAACACCAGTTATTGAAGAAAGATAAGTGAAAATGTTATTTTAAAAGTGAAAAATTAGGTTTGTTTCTGAAAGTTTTCTTACTGGAGTCTTGTCATTAGGCTCCAGATGGTTTATAGTTGCCTTGTGTGACAAAACGTGGATCAGATCTACGTGACCGGATATATCAGACCACATTTAATAAATGCGCTTATACACGGATGACTGACCGAATACTACCCACTTGCAAATTAGAATAAATATTGCTTCTTTTGGTAAAAAAATTATATACACAATCACAAGAATATACAATATGTATTATATATAATATACCAATTTTGTGCAAAAATTACTCATATAAGACCCCAAATAAACAGGTTTAACTCACGGTCATCTGGCTCTGTTTCACGATCCAATCCAACAAAGAGAATATAAGCAAACTACTTTAGTAAATGAATTTTTCTGCATTGCCGTTTTGCTGAACGAATCTTCAAAGATAACTCCTTCTCAGGACATTATTTCCCTCTTGATAGACAATGTACAAGGGACATTAAATGGGACCGTTTTTTTTTTTTTTTTTTTACCAGGGGCTGTGCACCTGGCAGGAGGGGGTGGTGGTGGGGGGGGGGGGGGGGCCTTCGGGGGGGGGGGCGAGGGCCACCTAACTTTTTTCAGTTCAGTATCACATGAAATTGATCAATAATTAGTTTTGTGCTCTTTTTTAAAAATCATCTTTCTGAATTAGATGGAACTGGAAAACCTGACTGCTGAGCCTACAGCATTTTTCCAGAATCTCGGGTAAAGGTAAATTAAGGTAAAGGACAGTGTAGGACTCACTGCAGCACAATGCACAGAAAGTCCGCCGCCGTATGGGAGCAATGCATCTGAATGTGATATAGGCCCTACAACCATCCAAAAATTTTGGACGGTCATCAAAGAGGTCAATTTATAAAGGGGTGGGGGCTTCATTAATGTCATTTTAAGTCATTTTGTTGCTTAATTGGCATAGATGTGCTGTGACAAGGTGAACTGCGGCATCTTCGCCTATACCTAAAGAGATTCAAAAAGATTCACCAAAGTTCATGTTTTGTGACTTGGATTCAGATTTTTCCTTTTGTACACTGGCAACCCATTTTTATCTATGGGGTTGCAAATCCTTCCGCTCGATCGGCCATAGGCCATGGCATTTTTTTTATTATTATTTTTTTTAAATTTTTTTATAACACTTCTTTTTTTTAGGCTATTTGTCACTTATAAACCTTTTTTGTGTATGTTATTTTTTTTAAAGGGGTTTTTTTTTTTTTTGGGGGGGGGGGAGGATAACCCTTGATGAACAATAAAAATTGTGAGAATTCTTTTCCAAATTACATTATACAATGTAATTCATGATAGGAAGGAAAAGCTTTCGTCTAAATTTACATACCACAGGTTAATCGCTTTTCCTACTGCAATATCATGTTAGCCTAAATAAAATGAAATCTATATATTTCTTTCTTACCATTGTTTCGAATTGAAAACATGATTGGTGTATATATGCATATACAGGGCTGCCGAAAAGAACTATACACTTTGAAATGGCTGCAAATGAAAAATTTTCATTTTAGGTAATGAATTATTATTATGTATGGAAAGCTCATTATCCCAACTTTCATATGACACCAAAAAGTCCAAAAAAAAGTCATGCATGAATGAGCAGCATTCACTTTTGTAAAGGTATTGAAATTAGGGTGCGCAGGAATTGCCCTACCAAGTTGTATGAGGAAAGTCATTTGAAGCTTATGGAATTGATGATGATATGCAGAATTACTGATCAATTATGATGATTGTGGGGGTTTGCCTAAGTGAAATTTGTGGAAATTGGGGATTAGAATTTCATGCATGAGTGAACAGGAATATGGTATTTCCTATGTTGCATTTAACTTTCAAAAGGTATTAGTGAGCTAGGTCCTTTCAGTGGTGTGTTTATTCTTCTCTCTCTCTCTCTCTTCTTGTCTTCATCCCTCTCTCTCTTTCTTTCTCTCCTGTCTCCCTCGCTCTCTCTCTATCTTTCTCTCTCTTTTTGCATGGGTGTTTTTTTGAACATTCATATTCATGGTTTTCTACTCAAATATTCTGACAACCTTCTGATCCCGTCTACTCACATTTACCAAATTGGGATGGTTGAATGACAATCTACAATCTATCAACAATTCCGCAGCCTTAATGTCAGACAATCAACAATCCAGCTAGCCAATCATGTTAATCAACAGTGTAGCAGTCTCCAAATGTTCAACTAAATCAATCAAGCATTACATCATCCTTCATATTTATTCAATCGTACCATGTCCAATAAATGCAATCAACTCAATTGATCAACCAACCAACTAGTCCGCATTTTAGCAATTGAACTTGTTGTAAAGGAATATCGGTACACGTTAACACAAATTTTGTGAATATTACATGTCAGTCTTTAGTTTCAGTTGAATTTTTCTTCTTCGATTTTTACACTTGTTTTCATCCACCTTTTTTTTTCGTATACAAAACAAGAAGGAAGAAAAAAAATCTGATAATGCAAAATTAAAATGAAAAGTCTGCTACGTTCAAGCGCTCAATCGCCTGTCCTTCGCTCCTCTTTCGTGCACAACTGTTGTTGAAGAAAAATAAAAATGCCAACGTGTTGGCATTCAGGACAATCCAAACAGATCAAAAAACAAAATCATCAAAAGGGATCAAAAATCTTACCTCTGCATCTCACTTGTTGTCTGCACCGCCATCGCTGACTACCCACTAAACACCCACGGAGGACCAACTTTGGGAAGGCTACGCTAAATAATAGGAAAATACATATCCTTTCACTCATGCATGAAATGATAATCCGCCAATTCTACATCACATTTCTTTGAGCAAACCCCAATCATCATATTTGATCAGTAATTTGCATATCATCCTCAATTCCCATAATGCCAAATGACTTTCCTCATACATAATTGGAAGGGCAATTCCGCTGCGCACCCTAATTCATTACCCTTTACAAAGGTGAACCTGCTGCTCATTCATGGCATACTTATTTTCGACTTTTTTGGTGTCATATGAAAGTGGGATGAATGACTTCCTCATACATGCGTAAATTTTGTTACCTAAAATCAAATATTTTTCATTTGGTAGCCATTTCAAAAGTGTATAGTTCTTTTCGGGACGCCCTGTATATCATGTAAAAGTTGTTAAATTCTGACTCTGTAAAAAAAATATTGTACAATTCAGCCTTCTGGCTTCTCTTCTTCCTCCAAGCTTCGGGCTTCCATGCATATTTTATTTTCTAATAAAACATACCATTGTTTTTTTATAAAGGATAAATTATTTTTGTTAAAGTTTAGCCATATGATATAGGCCGCTCAGATGTGTACCGTTACAAAGTCTGCTTTTTAGTCGGTCTTTCTCAATGTTGTTGTATAGTATTGTACCGGTACAAATCGATCCAATGGCTATATGCTGTAGATATGTAAATTGCAATAATTGTTAATATGAAAAAATTGAAAGAGGAATAAATAAATAAATAAATAAATAAATGATAATTATAACTCTACTTAAGATAGTATTGCAAATCGGCAATGCCAAACTTGAATCGCGCATAAATAAGTGCTCACGACAGCGCAGATCCCAGGGCAGCGCAGCCAGCACATAGCTAGCTAGCCTTGCCTAGCCCAGCCGTGGCGGCGGCCGGCGGGCGCGCCGGGGACGAGCCACTACTAGCGCCTAGCACTATATAGCCTAGGCAGATTCAATGTGCTCGCTCCGGCCCGGTGACGTGATTGTGATTCCGTCTGGACATGACAGTATAGTTTTGACGAAAATACCCACCTCAGTGACCACCAGTAAAGGCATGTATGGTACAGATATGACTCTACATTTGTATTGTTTTACTTTTCATGGTTTTGAGTGACATTTCACTGTTTTCAATCTGAGTTAAGTTTGTGGAGACTAAAAAAAAGGAACCCCCTAACTTAATGCTAGGTTCACACTGCCGATCTGATCAACTCGATCAAGCCCGATCACCATATTTGGGAGCATTTTGGCTTGGTCGGCAATGGTCGGGAAGGGTGATCGGGGTCAATCTACCTTGATCTACCTTGATCTACCTTGATCGGCCTCACTCGCCTTTCCTACTCGATATTTTTTGACATGTCAAAAAATATCGAGTAGGAAGCCCGAGCTAGGTAGTGATCGAGAAGAGGTCGAGTCGATCGGAAACCGGTCGTAGGATGGGGGGTGCGATGTCCGGACACTTCACAAAAATTAAGCCTGGTTTTTCGTCTGAGGATTAAGCCAGAAATGTATGTAAAATACTTCTTATCACCATTAATATTTGTTCTCCACAATATTTTCTGACATTTTGTGCTGAAAAACTTCAAAGATATTGATTTTAAACCCTTTCAAATGGCTGGTTAAAATTGAGTGTCCGGACATCCAACCTGTCCGGACATACAACAACTGGGTATATAATGAATCTAGTTTGGTCAGGATGATTTCCTCCCGATCTGCAGTTCCCGATCAACTCGATTCATACTCGATTCATACTCGATACTACACGATGGGTTTCCAATCATCTCGATTAAGAATTTTTCACAGCTCGACCTCAGGTTCAGGGTAGCTATTGATCTCTCCGACCGAACTCGATCACGACTCGACCTATATTCGACCACACTCGATCACATCCCGATATACTTCTCGATCGCACTCGACAATAAAAACATGCTGCTGATTTGTTTGAGGTTGTGTTTGATATAAAATACAAGAAATCAAGAAATTTTATTCTAAACTATAGGACTATTATTATTCTAAATATGAAAAAGAATCAATGTCGAAACAACATGAGCAAGGATGCCATGGCTGGGGCGGACAGGCTTATTTAATTCACTCAGGTCGAGCATAGCAAAACAGAACCATGTCTTCCTCCCCTCCTTGATCCGCTCCTTAGAATTATCCAAAATGTTAATTTCCCAAATGATTGGAAGAAACTAGTGAAAAGATTTAAAAAAAAACTGATAAGGTTTTTGCTTCGTGTGCCAGAATGAATGGTTATTTTCTTTATTATAGCATGGTAAATACAAATAGAAAGGGAAAAGTAAAAGCAACGATTACGGGTTATTTTGTTGATATTTGTTTCGTTTTGTTAAAACTGATCATAAATGATAATAATAAAATCAGTTGAAAATCTGTATGGAGAGGGGCCATTTTGATAAACTATTATAGTATTAATAATATGACAGGTATAATGTTTATTTGCTTTCTTTTCATTTTTACATAATTTATACAGTGCGTCCCAAAAAAGAACTATACATTTTTGACAAGGCTACCATATTTAAAATATATGATTCTTGGGGGAAAAAGTTTTGATGTATATAAAGCTCATATCCTCAACTATCATTATAACACCAAAAGAAATCCGAAAATAAAAAATGCCCACTTTTATGAGTGGCGCCAAAGGGGGGGGGGTGGCATAAAGTGGGTAGTCGACCATTCGCTTTTAAAGTAGACACACGGAGAAAATACACAATTTTTGCTAATAATGGCCAAATTACATGTTACTGAATAGATTTTCCTTCGTTTATACGATTGACATGCTGAAAATGACTTGAATCTCTCAGAAATAGCTGTAAATGGTTCTTAGCGTTTTTGTTTAATCCGCCCCCAAATGGGCCGATCGGCGTGCGGAGGAGCTCCTAGTTTGTGACGTCGCACCTTGGACAGCTCGAACAACAGCCAGCTGATCTGAGTTTGCGCGCGCAGCTTGATGCATACGTACGTACGTACGTACGTATACACGTAAACAGATTGCTCGCACTGTACTAGCTTGCTATAGCTGCTGTGTCTCGGATTAATATGGCTCTTTTATCACAACTGATTTCATCATTGGACAAATCATACAGGGTTGTATATCCTTAGAACATCGTGTTTTGAGATATTGTTAACGATTGTGATTAATTTGTAGATTTGAACTTGCTGCGATAGATTTTTGAAGAGTTGGCAATCATGATAAAAGCACGAATTGCCTTGCTCATCTCTCACCGAGGGGCCGGGAACGGCGCGGCCCGTTGGTTGTTGGTGAATCGTTTAATTTGCCCATTGACATTGGGAGATATAATGCTTAAAATTCCACGTAAATTTATAGCGATATCATTCTTAAGAAGACTTATTCTGTGTTGAATCTATATTGATTTTAATATGATTTTTTTTTTAATATGAATCCCTCCAAATAAGGTTTTAGAGCAAAATATAATCATGCCACCGTCATGACTTTCCCAACTAACTTGCACGGATTAAAACTACCATCATTAATTTGACGAGGTGGTCATGTCACATTTCCTCCAAAATTCCTTATTTATCAAAATTCAATGGCTAAAAGACCAGAAACTTCCTTAAAATAAAATCGATATAATATTGAAGAGACAGAATATTTAAGAATCAATGATGTAAGTATCACTATATATTTTATCTTACTTATACATATATAGTATACTATTTATTATAAATTTATATAGTGTATTATCATACTATATATTTATATGTAGCTATAGTTATAATATCCTAGTTATAGGTATATATACTTTATTATGTGTTCATATAAATAGATAGGTAGATTTATGTGTTTAGCATAATAATATATATCACTCAATGTAGCTATATATTATACTCTAGTAAATATTATAATTTAAATATAGACCTATGGGCTATGACCACATTAACGCACACAAAAGCACACGGATAAAATCGTTCAGACGAGAAAGGAAGAGAAGAGAGAGAAGAGCTTAGCAGGAGGAGAGATCGCGAACAATCTAGTGTGCTGTTCGTTGTCGTGCCTGAATGCAACGAGAATGTGCATATTAGAGTTCATTGCGAGGGATGCGCTTTTGGTAGAAACACAAACATATCGAGGGGTAAGTGATATTTTGTTTTGTTTCGTCCTTTATCCAAATATAATGGCTTGAGAGATTATTCTATATAAGGGAAAAAAACAAGAATGGCCCTTTTTTCAATAGATATTATTCTGTTTGTCTGTATATTCCATTTACACAGACGATAGACGATATTTGCCTACACCGTGCGTTCGTATGCATGGCAGGTGTGAGCTGTAACAACAAATGCGATCAGCTGTTCCAGGGTCCCGCTTACCTTTGAGGCCGCAAACCGGGTAGTGTGCCCGGGACGCTCAGCAGGAATGTCTATTATCTTGTTTTGGTCGGTCTTGTCTCGTAATGCCGGGTGTAACCACATCCGAAGCGATGGCCTAACGGCAGGAAAAGAAATGGACGACGACGATCTAGGATGAAGATCAGTTATGATATCGACCATCAAAGACAACTATTATGGAAATGGCCATTTCTAACACGAAAGCCTTGAATGTCTACAGTGCCGAAGTCGATGGAGGTTTATGTGATCAAGGTGAACACAGTGTCGACTCCTAGCTGCTCACCTTCGTATATCCCCTCGCCTCTTCTTCGGACATCAGCCCACGAGAAGATTCAAAACAATGGACAAACCAGTCTTACATCTACCTCTGACATAAAGTGTTTTACACCTATCGCGTCTGAGATGGCTGTGCTGGTGCAGGACTCCTTTTGTCGGATTAACAAGTAAATTATGTCATACCCCTCAAGCCTCCATCCCGACTTAGACCTGGTATGAATTATTTGCCCTAACGGATTATATGGGAGTGCTTACAAAATATTCCCATGTTTCAAAATAACAACGATGTTTTCTCCTCTTCAAAATACCTAAAAGGTTTAACATCACCCCCAGGCAGGGTAATGTTTTCAGTAATCATGTAGTAAAAATATTGAAAAATGGCGATCTCTTTGATGGTTTTATCAATCCAGCCGCAGTATAGTACAAGTGACGAAAGCGAAGAAAGGTTATCAAGTGTAGACCACGAATCGACACTAAAGTGAGACATGATAGTGATGCATCTACTTCCAGACCAAGGAAATCGAGTTTACGAAAGATGGCCGAGGACCCCACCGGGAAAATCATCAAGGCGAAGTCAGTGGAGTGTGCCGGATGCACTTGGGCTAGACCTTGAGACAGCTCCGACACATCCTTGAAATGGACCAGTGTCCATCTCCTCCGATGACAGTCCTGGAGACATTCGGTGCCAAGATGAACTCAAAGTCCATCCACTTGTGCCTCTTCGAACAAAGGCCTTGGAGGCCGTTCGGACTCTTTGCAGAGGCCTGTCAAAACAGAACATCTGCTCGAAAAAAACGCCCTGGTTTTCCAACATTGACCGTGATAGGCACCATTAAAAGTTCGCAACCTTGCCTTCTGCAAGGAAGTTTCGAGTTTCGCTACTCCTGGACAAATGGATCACCCATGCAACATCAATGGCTCGCTATGTTTGCAGGTTCTTGTGACGGACCAACTGATCGGTTTAGCTTGGCTTTTCTGTACCCGCAGGTATGTCGGGGTCAGGGAGGACCAGAATTTCTTTTTTGCGGTTTTCATACAAGGTGCTGGCCATGGAATACTGGGGATAACAAACAATGGGCATCCTGAACTATATGCCTCCTTATCGAAGAGGATTGTCAGGCCAAAAGTACTTCTCCATGCAAGGGTAGGTTTTAAATACAGTGTTGCTAGTCTTTAAAGGATAAAAAAGCGCGGACGATGCCAGGGAAAATGACATGTACTTGCAATTTGGGAAGAACAAAAAATTATATAAAGTTTTCTCCAGTTATTCAAGTGCTAATATTATTACTGGATTAGTGACATAAACATCGTGTTTAAGATCATTCCAATATGTCGAGTAACTAGTTAGTTTTCATAGATGGGTCATATCTTAGTTATTGTTGCTCTGTCATGCTGCTACCTAATTGTTGGGGAAAAGCTAATTAGATAGCGGAAAATTGAGGAATCGGGTATGTAGACCTTTATTACGCTCTGTTGCCTATCTGTATCGCAGGACAATGCGGAATTTCTGGTCAATCCATTTCATTGTTGGATTGGAATTCACAATGCTCTAGTCAAATTGAAACTTGTTTGTCATGGCCATGGTACTGGGAAAATCACACAAATTTGTTTCGCTAGTAAATTGGAGAATGACAGTGCTGGGTTCCAATACACCATTTTCAAGTAATTTGTAATTTCAGTATGTCTGTGAATGTAATGTACACCCGCTACGCATATATTATGTATGGTTATGTATGCATATGAGGAACAAACAATTATATTGTGAATGTGTCCATGGCCTATATAAATATTTAAAGTTCAGTTATTAATGATTTTTTAATTAATGTTTGTATGTTCATTATGATTTGTAACATATTCATTGTTTTTCTGTGATTTTGATAATACAAAGTGTGGATTGCTTTATATCAATAAATTTGGAATTTTGAATTTGAATTTGAATACATTATTGCACCCTCAAAAGTACGCCAGCGACCTCAAATAAAATAGGTTTTTGTTTATCACGTACACCCCATTGAATCCATATGTACAGAATTAAATAGACTGAAACCACTTTGAGCTTTAAAGGTGTGAGTTCACCTGGAAATTGTTGTTTTTGAAAAATTGCAGAAAATGAAAGAAAAAATATGAGTGCAAGTTTGAGGGAAAAAAAAATCGACCCAAAAATAGTTGAAATTATGACTATATTTCAATAATGATTCTACTGTGAACCTCACATGCGGGCCACCTCTTACCATGTGTTGGTAGGGAAATTCATAAATTTGTTTTTTTCTGTAGTTCTTGATAAAAGAATGATTCAAATTTCATAGAGGCATGTATATGGAAACATAGGTTTTGCATGTATTTATCGACTGCACAGGTGAAATAAATTAAGCGTTCTTAAAAAAAATTTACACTTTATTGGAGTTTCCATACACAGCATTTTATAGGAAAGGAGATCGCCCACACGTTGACGTCACATATCCAAAACTTTAAATTTCCTGTCCGGACTGAGAAATAAAAATAGCCAAAAACGCAAGCAATATGCTACCATAATACATCAATTCCAAATTTAGGCATCTTGTATTGTCCCATCTAGAAAGTATTTAATTAAAAAGATGACGACCTCAACCAGGCCATCCCTCCCAAATACTGAAAAACACCCTTATTATGCGCGACGGTGAGACAGTCAAAGACGTGTTAAGGAATGCTGCTGACATTGGCAAGCTTTAGAATTCACGTTTTTGCATTCAGAAAATAGAACCACTACGTGGCTGTTCTATTGTCTACATTAGCAATAAAAACGTGTTTTCTAAAGGAACGCCAATCATAGCCTGGCTGCGAGGATGGCGTAACATTCATTAACATCCTTTGACGTCATCATCGCCCAGGTGCATGGTTGCCGGTTCGATCACCTTTTTACATTAAAATACTTTCTAGATGTACAATAGAAACGCCTTGAATTGTGTATTATGTAGCAAAGGTAGCTTTCGTTTTTGCTATTTCACTTCGCGACGTTTTTCCCTTGGTTTTTTTTCGGGGGGGAAGCTTTTAAAGTATTTCACTTACTTGGTTTATTTTTTGTCGATTTCTTTCAAACCTTTCACATATTTTCCCCTTTAACTTAGTAGAAACAGTGCGCGGATCCAGGGGGGGGGCCTGCCCCCCCCCCCCAAAAAAAAAACAAAAAACAAAAAAAACAAAAAAAAAAGGAGGAGAAAAGGGAGAAAGAAGGAAAAAGCGGAGAGAAAAAAAGAAAAAGATAAAAAGAGAGCAATATAAAGTCCCGATGCTTGCTACAATTTTCGCCCAACTATTAATCAGGATTAAGAATTGTCTCTAAACGACCATAACTAAGGCCTTTAATGTTGGACGAGGGTTCCACGAGGCCGATTTCTGCTTTCATATTGCACTTTGCAATATACTGCTCAATCTCCGTTTTCTGAAAAAGATAATACATTTATACTGAACCAAAAGTAAAACATTACTGACCAAAAGTATTCACTAAGAAAAGAGGCCTCGTGTGCCCTCGGACCTCGTGCGATACTAGAAAGTGCCACTTTATTTATTCCATTATATCTTTTTTAAACCCCACTTTTCGGCCGTGCTTCGCGCTCGCAGATAATACCCATAATGTAACCAAATAACTCCAATTGAACTCAAAATTTTCGACTCGCGCTCGCGCTCTCAGATACCAATTCAGTAGGTTATTATGAGTTTTCTATTATGCACAACTTAACTCAAAAATTTACCTCAAAATTTTCAGCTCGCGCTTCACGATCGCGGATACTAAAATTAGGGCTATAATACACAATTGATCTACAATCTTTAAACTAGAAAAGTACCCCTTTATTTACTCTATATTTATCTTTTAAAACGCCAAATTTTCGGCTCGCGCTTTGCGCTTCGGCGGTACATTGATCATAATGCCAAAAATTAATTCCAACATTTTGAGCTCAAAATTTTCGGCTCGCCCGCTTCGCGCTCGAAGATACCAATTTCAGTAGGGTATATAATGCACAAATTAACTCAAAATTTTACCTCAAAATTTTCCACTTTTATTGTATACCATTTATATTTTAAAACCCAAAATTTTCGGCTCCGCGCTCGCTGAATACTAAAATCATAATGTACAAATAACTGAAATTCTTTACCTCCATAATTTTCAGCTCGCGGAGATACTTAAGGGTATATAATGTAATACAAAGGATTATCTACTTATATTACTAGAAAACTGCCCCTCTATTTATTCCATATGTTTTTTTGGCTCGCGCTTCGCTCTCGCAGATACCATTCAGTAGGGGTATATAATCGCAATTAACTTCCCAATTTACCTCAAAGTTTTCATCTCACGCTTCGCTTCGCGGGATAAACAAATAGGGTCTATAATGCCACAACTTTCTCAATTTGTAGCTAATTGTTTGTTTTTTTTTTTTGTTGCTAGATATATTAATATTTTGTTATTCATAGGATAAAAAAAAATTGTTTTAAATTTCCTCGTTTAGGCGGTCAGTATATGCTCATATATCGGGGTATGCTTTAAAACTCCGCGCTCGTTGCTCGCTCCGCCTCGCAAGATTGTTTTTGTGCAAAAGTTGGCCCCCCCCCCCGCCCCCCCCCCTCTCTGGAATAATTCTAGATCCGCGCCTGATCTCCCTGAGAAATGTATTTTTTATTTTTTCCAGTGTATAAGATTTATACCTGTGCTACCATGGATGGCTAAGCCACTTGGTATAAATTGTCTCTTAGGTATTAAACCCCCATTTTCATTTAGTCTGCATCCAACATGGTTGGCTCCCGATTATCATTCATTGTTTTAGGCCGCACCCGTGTGAACATTCACAAGTTGGACAATTAGGTTTATGAACTATTGTTTCCACCAAAGCCTTGAGTACAATCGCTATTTTGAAATTATTAAAAATATTGAGAGTTATATTTTGAAGTCTAGATTCTCTAATTTGTATCACTGGATGAGTAATTGACAAAATACACTTTTAACATATAAAGACGAGGCCTCTCACAGTTTGGTCCTCCTTTTTTTTTTATTCTGGCACGCAGCTGAATTGGATTTTACATTCGGCATTGCATTAGTCAATTCTCAGACCGGAAATTAAAACAAAAATATAGGCCATTGGTATGCAATATTTTCCCCCTGCTCCCACAATTGTAAATAAAAAAATAAGGAATAATGTCTAAAAATCTAATATATTTAATTTGCCCTGGCCAAGGCAACTCCTACAAAATGTTGCTTTAGTGTTGGTTGAAAATTCTAGCGCATGCAGTCATATCTATCATCAAACAGTTTGCATCTGATTATGGCCAGGAAACATTCCCGAAGGCTATCAACATATCATTGTGGTAAAAAAAAAATTTCCAGGTAGGGCCTGCACGAATTGAGGTTCACATTTTCTACTGTCAGTAAACTCAAAAATATTATTTTAAGGCTAGCCTTCCTTCAGGCGGTGTCCACGGAAATCCAATTTTAACTGGAAAGTTATATAAGAACAACAAGTTTGGGTTTGTAAACAATGAAGGTGACTACTGAATTGACTTGGTATCCGTATAATCTATTAAGAGTTCCTTTCAAACATGTTCAATAACAGTACTTCTTTCCTAACATCACAGAAAATATGTTTTGTTTAATGTTAAGTTTCAATAATATTTCGCTATACTACTGGAGGGTTGAAATCTCAAAAGTTAGTGTTTCAAGGCACTTGATCGGTCGTGGATGGAAAGTTTCTGATCCCAGGCTGGCAATTCATTTTTCTTGCAGCTATAGGCATTTTAACTGGCATCGCCTCCTTCCCACTCATGTGTATAAATTTGTTCACAGTGGGATAATATGTTGAGCCGATGACCGGTTATACCAGGGCAATATTATTGTAACGCGCTTTATACAACGTGTAATTGTGTTCAAAATGTAAACCGTTAATATTTCATTGTCGAACCGGTCATTATTTATTGATTTTCATACAGTCGAATTTTGTTCTAGCTCTGTTGAAAGTAGTGATAGCTTGTACTTTCAATACAAATTACGGCTATTAACTTAAAATTTGAGTATAAAGGGAAACATATTATGTGTGGGTTGTGATGGGGAGCGTTTGGCGGGGGGAAATCATGTAATGTTTTGTTACTTGCTGGCCCTCCAAACACAATTATTATATGACGGATGTAATGAATTAGCGGAATTTGAGACTTACACTACCAGGATTGGAGGTAGGATGACCTGCTAGTATACAGGTTCCGGTATGGCTTATTTAATGCGAATTCGGACAAATGATAATTATGAAGATTGTCCAAATGATTATATGTGTTTGTATTAAAACTTTAAAGTGAATGATGGACGTCTTGCAATACAGTCTGTGTCAAATAAAATGGTACAAGTGGAAAACATTTGTTTTTTATAGTATGAAGTTAATCACCAGCCTAGCCATTGTTTGTTATTTTCAAAAAGCACGGTTATAAATCGGGCTTGTGTCACCTGCCAATTTCCTTTCATTCGTCATTTTGGTGTTGTGTTAATTTTTATGTGATAAATATGACTAGTTTTCATACAATTCACAAGAAAACCCCATCCATTTTTCGCACGCCCGTCCTATCAACTTGTGCTGTATAGGATTAATCGCATAAAAATGGCCATTTGAAAGTGTGGGCCAATTTCGATTTGTTCCTCGGTCGCACAAAAAATTTAGCATAACTTTTGTTTTACGTGAAAGCAAATTACACAGAACAAAGCGCATCAGCACGGGAAAAAATAATTTGGCATTTATATTTTGGGTTACCACATACCACACATTATTGAAAATATTTCACACCTAAATATTTTTTTTCCGACGTGTTACCATTTTTTTTTACGCAGACATGTAAGTCTGCGTAAAATGCTAATAAGAACAGGGTATAAACGCTAATAAGAACAGGCTAAAAGTGTGTTTTCCATTTTTATCTAAGCACTATATAACTCCAGATTAATTTGACTATAATGATTTTCAAATGACTAAGCATGGCATGTCTGTCCAGGTAATGAATATTAAACGTTTGATTTGATTATGAATTGTGAGCTTAATTGTTTGACCAGAAATCGGTGTTATTGTATGTCATACCTTTGAATTATAAATATAAAAATTATTAATACATGCAGTATTAAGGAATTCTTCAGAGAATGTAACTTCTGATTATGCGTTCTTATAAAAATACGTTTCCATGTACAAAATATAATTCTTGTTTATTCATTCGATAATTATATATTTTTAAAGTTATTTAATCATAGGTATGGCATTAGATCAGGGGTGTTTTTCCAAGTTCGTTCTTAAACGAGCCAACGTTGAAATATTGAAAGCCAAAGTAATGGCCGAAATTCTTCCTTAAAATTTGACTGTTTTCCTCATAATCTCAATTAAAAATTCCGAATAATAATTCGATGTTCAAATGTTTTTTTTTCAACTCCATGACACTAAGGATAATTCTGTAATCTGCACTTTTCATTTTTAACAATGAATTAAAAATAATTGAGTGTCCCGTTTTGGGCTTTTCTCATTTCAGGTTTTTTTTTATATTTTTTCTAAATTAAGGTTATTGATACGAAAGACTTGATGAAACACCTGTTATATTTTATGCAGACAATTTACTCTGAATGATGGTGAATACGAAAAGCTAAAGAGAATATAAACACCTTTACTGAAATATTTAGAAAAGAAAATTTGAAGCTATGAAAACTACATGTTTCCCCAATTTGCGAGACGTTGCAGTCAATAGTTATACCAATGTAGCAATTATTATATAAACGACGCGGCTTGATGAAAACCTATTATCAGAAAGTTGCCGGTTTGTGCTTAATAATTATATTCCTAAGATTGTATTTTCTCTTCCTCTTCGAGGTTCTTTGTTTTGTATTAAATGTCTCGTCTATTACACATAATATATTTCAAAGTCAATATTTACACTGAGTGTGTTAATGAAAAAAAAAAATGAAAGAAAAAAGAAGGGGGGAAAATGACGCTTAATCTTCCAAGGCCTACCAACTGTATTACCCTACTGCTTTGTTGAAAATCACTCTAAATTTTAATATTAACATATTATCTTTATAGACAAACATATTTTCATTATCAATGTTTTGCATACTATTTTCATTCTCTGAGAAGAGCTCTTGTTTTGTTATTATATATATATATATATATAATAATATATTAGATATATTATTACAATGTGTGTGTGGTGTTTGTGTGTGTGTGTCATATGTGATTGTGTTATAAAATAAAAGTCTAGGACGAGCTTTTAGGACGTTGCTAAACTTTTATTTATAACACATTTATATTTTCTGGACAAAAATCGCGCCCATGCTTTAACAAAGTTGAGCCTCATATGTCTGTGATATGAAAATCTAAATGCAAACATGACGGTTGTCCTGAATATGGCCATACTGTATAGAGTCTTCGTGGATGACGTAGGTGAACATAACTTGTCTATTCTAAGCGTACGACTCTGAATGCCTTAATTTCAGGATCTGAAATCTAATCACAAAAAATAAACAACAACATTTTATGAGCAAATACACATTGATTTGAAATCTTGAAAAAGGCATCATACGATAGCTGTACAGTAAAACATTACAGCGTACGACCTCACCCTAGAATATATTTCTAAATTATACAAATTATTTAATTATGTTACTAATAATTTCTTTAATTTGTTACGAATTAAATTTGTAAAATCTTGTTACAAACATATAGCTTGCCTTCGTTTAATAATAATTTCATGTTTGCAGAACCTGTGGGTTTCATCTAGAAAAAGCTTGAATGATTATATGAATATTAAATGAATAAAACCGGTATATTCCTCGTGTATATGATTATTATTTCATATGAACTCGAGTTTATATCTTGTTTCATTTTCTAGATATAAAGTTTCCTGTATGGATTATCAAAAAAATAAAATAAATAGGAAAAGACCAGAGAACCACATACATTTTGTACGATATAAAGTTTATATATGTATGTATAAAAAATCTGAAATCTTTCTATCACTGCCATTGCGAGTTTCGTGTTCATTTGATTTGATATGGTAGTCCTGATGAAGCCCAATAATGCCCTAAAGCTTGCAATGAATATAAAGACAACGTGGGATAGCTTACCTCAGGACTTATTCTATTTATTTTTATATTTACGCGTTAAACAATGAACAAACATGCATTTGACAAATTGAATTCAATATTTTCGGCGCTTTTAAATAATCGGAATAATCTCATTTTGAATATTTAAAGTACTTCAGAAGCTGGATAATAAAAAATATGAAGATTATGTCCATGATAATTACAGCTTCTATACAAGAGAGTGAGTCAATAAAAATGTCTCATCATTTTGAAGCTGTTTTGTGAAAAGTATGAATATACATAATCATGGGTTTGATGATATATCTTGGTAGAGTCATCATCCTAGCATATTTCGCTACAATTTTCATTTGGATCTTTGCACGCAGACTTGAATAACAGACGATCTACAATAGACGGTAAGATCTCACTTGTGCCAAGTGGCTCGAGTTAGGAATAAACAAATTGAGAATATATCGCTTATGTGTACGCATAAAGACACACACCCACACGTACCTTTATTTACACATACACAAAGCACATACACGCAACACCCTCACCACACACACCCACATTAACCCCTCCAGACACACATACACATGCACAATATCCCTATCTCATACATACCAGCACACACACCCACTTTATTCGACAAACACACCCACACACTACACACCCTCACTCACAGTCCACAAACATTGTTAGGAATTCTTACGTTCCAAACATTCAGCTGATGGATCTTCGTAAACAACGTCAAATAGAACATTTTAATTCTGAATTGTTTAATTGTGTGTGGATGCATATGTGTGATGTGCGTTAGTTGTGGAAGGATGCGGTGTTATATAATTGTGGTGTGTTCAGTGTGGTGAGAGGGGTGCGGGTTAAGTCTTTACATTATAGTCAGGCAGCCAGCTCAAGATTGGTTAGCTGAACGACGTACCAGTAGTAAAGTATTTGCGAATATATGGGGAAGAATCCCACATTTAACTAAACCCAACGTCTGGGCAGTAACATCTCTGCTGCATTAGCGTCCCTACAGCCGGGGCGTCAAAATGAGTGCCCCATTTTGACAAAAAATTCTTTTGATCAAAATAGCAGAATTCATTTTCTAAACACACTAACTTGATGTCAAATAAAGAGTATTACATTGTCTTAACGCGTGTTCATTTTGAAATCAGCACCTGAAATCGAAAACAGTGAAAGTTTTGATGAAGAAATGTTTTTTTCTCCACTTGTTTTTACCGGCAAATATTTTTTTGTTCCTTTTTTCAATAATTTTTTAATAAATAGTTGTATTAAAACATTGATGTTTGTAACTTTTCTAAAAACTACCCTACGTGCATGTGAAAATGATGCCTGTAAAAAGAAGGGAGTTACATCTTATTCCGATAAAAATTATGATTGAGCTAAAGTCAGGAACGCAATATAGACAAAATCAAACAATTTTAGCCCGTACTGAAAATCACACAATACCCGCACGTGTATTTATGAAAAGCCTATTGTATGCGAATGGCTATGAGTAGGCAAACAAAAAGTGCCAAAAAAATGCGGAACATTTTCTGGATACTTGTTTATCTGCTTAAAAGCAATCGCATTGTTATCCGGCCTTTCCTAATACAACGTGACGGGTATGGATTCTTCTTCGATACGGGGCAAATTGGTTGATTTTTGTCTATATGCGTTTCCTGACTTTAGCTCATCATAATTCTTTATCGAATAAGATATAACTCCCTTCTTTTTACAGGCATCATCACATGCACGTAGGTAGTTTTAGAAAAGTTACAAACATTTAATGTTTATACAACTATTATTAAAAATTATTGAAAAAAAGGAACAAAAAATATTTGCGTAAAAAAAGTGAGAAAAAAAACATCTTCTTCATCAAAACTTTCACTGTTTTCGATTTCAGTCTGATTTCAAAATGACACAAGCGTTAAGACAATGTTAATACTCTTTATTTTGACATCAAAGTTAGTGTTGTTTTAGAAAATGAATTCTGCTATTTTATTCAAAATAGAATTTTTTAAAATGGCACTCATTTTGGACGCCACCCCGGCTGTTAGGGGCCTAATGCAGCAGAGATGCACTGCAGACGTTGGTTAGTAAATGTGGGATTCTCCCCATACTATTCCAATACTTTACTATCGTACCTCGTTCAGCTTAAACCAATCTTGAGCTGGCTGCCTGGACTTAATATATTCTTTTAACATTTGCTTTTAATCTTCAACGTCTTTCTGAAGATTTCTGTTATTCAGTCATGCCGTGCAGGGATCCAAATATAAAAAAAAGGTACCAACATAAAAAATAGGTAGGATCAACTTACCAAGACATATCAATTGAAAACCTATGATTTTGAATGTTCATGCTTTTCACAAGACATCTTTCAAAATGAAAGGACATTTTTATTGACTTCACTCTGTACAACACATTCTCAATTATTGTAAAAGAGCAAGTGGAAACTTAACGCGCAACCAATATTGTTCTACATTATTTTACCATATTGCATCAGAGGCAAGGTACATGGGAGTTTTTTTTCGGTTAGTTTCGTGTAATTTCTTGAATATAAAAATGCCAAGGTGGTTAATGTCTTTTCTATTTGTCACCCTGGAAAGTGATGACCGGTGCTATAGCAGTAGAAAGTTGTTAATAAATCTGTTGAATGTATAAATAATAATACTGTTTATGTTCGAAGATTATAGGCGTATTTATGTTGTGTGATTATTATTTCATTATGAGAAATATATGTTGTATGAAGTGAATAATGTAACAGTGGAAAGGAGCTCACAAATTACCATTAGTAAATATTGGAACTAGCACTAACTTCTCTATGTTGCCTTGAATGAAGAATAATTAAAAATATTTGCAACCTGACAGCTTACTAGTATAATTATGTTCTATTTTGTTATTTTAATTTTTTGTGTGGCTTGTTTGTATGTGAAATGCGTGGTAATTTTCTTAAAGTCGTATTCCTCTTTATTCAATTTATTCGTTTCGTTTTATCTTTCAGGAGGCTACCAACCTATTATGTATTACACTATTTGAAATCCAGTTTCCGTACATTTGTTCGACTATGTGGACAGGGAACGGTTTATCTTGTCATAGCCAACAAATAATGTGTGCAAAAAGGATTCCAATATTGTTAGTTCATTTCTTAATATTATTAATTTTTTAGAAACACCTCGTTACGATGCCCCCGGAAAGAAACATCTATTACATATAATAACTGAGCAGTTCCAAAGGGAACGCGATGATATTCCAAACAAAATTGCAGCATTCAAACAAATTTATTCATCCATACTTTAATCTTTATTTTTCAAAGAAATGGTGCATGACAATAGTTTGTTGGGACCCTTACTTTTACATAGTTGTGGCTATATCGGAAACAAACGTAGGGCTTCTTCTTCTTCTTTCTTTCTTCTTTTTTTTTTTTTTTCAAACAACTTGGTGTGGCAAAACAACCCTGTATACCATATATGGAAACCGTGATCCCAAATATTGTACTTCATCCTTCTATAACAGGTTGTATGAATATCTTATGTCCCCAGGATCCATGATATATACAAACATCCATACCCACCAGTAGGACCACTTACTGTGTTAGAGTCAAGACCAAGTAGATAAATAAACATGCATAATATCAGTGTCTGTCTCTCCGAGGGTTTCCCTGTGACGTAGACAGCGCAGTCACTCATTAGCTATGTCAAATCTTACCATTATCCAGTTATGCCACACAATGTTCTACGTCATCCGTTTCTACAAGATTCCTCCAGTGAATACTCGGCTCCTCCGAGCGAGAACACTGAGGATTTCTATTATTATTTCCTTGGCCAAGCCCCTATTACATAGTCTGCATTTGTAAAAACCCTTTTGATATTAATTGTCAAAAAAGCTAAAGCCTGAAATTATGCAGCCTACGTAATTGCATCGGTAAATATCTTGTAATGTTAGGGTACTTAACTATAGCATTTTTGAGCGCCTATTGTTATACAGAATTACATACTTACAAAGAAGGCTTATTACCCTGCTTTTGCCTAGAACTTCATCAAATTCTTTTGTTATAATTGCAAAACACGGATAATATTACAGACTACTATAAATCGTCGACCACGGCGCGACAGAGAGCATTTAAAATTGCTCCACACGTAAACACCGGCATAAATAAAACGGACATCGGTCAGCCGTACGCGTATTGTTGACTGTATTCGCCAATATGCATGCAATTTACAAAAGGGGGAAATGAGATGCAGGCCAGAATGATATTCAACGGTCAACCGGGCTCTGTTCCCTATACTATTATGCTGTTGTTCCCATCTGTATTTTCGTGTTATTGATTTGAGGAATATGTTGATATTGTACTTTTGTTTTATGCCCTGCATGTGATTTGAGATATATATATCACGACAAAATGGTCGGCAGAACGGCAAAAGAAACCAATTAAAACACTGCAGAGAAGACAGCATTTGCAGCCTACTAGACATTAACAGTGGCTGATGATGCCGGTGCATGTGTGGGTTCTAAACAAAGCGATTGCTAGTAAAATCGCCTGGTGAACCATGACATTGCACAACGCAGTTGGTAGAGCAATCGTGTTTGTACATCGAATCAGGACAGAAACTCTCTAGTTAACTGAACATGATGCGAGTCTGCCCCAATGTTGTGCCACCCGTCAGAATAAAAGCCTGGATGAGGAATGTAGATGAATGCTGCCTGTTGAAATCCTTAGTAATAGGGTAATACTAATGCACTACCACTACTCCCCATGGGAAATTTCAAACTCGGGGCTGAAAGCAGCAGCATTGAATCTTCGAAGATTCTTTATCAATGCTGCGCAATGTTACTCCCCGATGGGTTTTTATCACCGACACGCCAACGATTCGCCGACCAGTCCTGATCCAACGGCTCACGATCACCGAGGAAATCTTCGATGCGCGACCCAAGGTCGTCCACTCGAACGCCTCCATGGACACCTACCAAAGTCGGTTTGCGTTTTGCGGACCGCCGTTTAGGACTGGATCTTTAGACGGTGGAAGACTATACTGCGACGGAGTCTCCACCTTGATCTGATCCATGTGTATGAGGATAAACAGACAATAAAGGCAAGGTTCTGTCTTTGCTTCCAACAACCCGGAGGGAGGCCTGACTTTCACCTTTCGAGCCGTCCAATATCCCTCAACAAATGTATGCCTCTAGAAAATGTTCACTTGTACAACGAATTCACCCTCATCGGGTACTATCAAGGGCTGACCGTGAAACAAATTTAGGCTTCGAAAATAGTCGTCGACCCATTCGGCAGTCCTCTGATAATTGGAGTTCATATTGGGATACCATGGCTATTATGTCCAGGCGGTCAGTATGATGGACCTACAGATCGGTTTCTCTTTTGGCTAAATCTGGACCAAGGATGTATGGCCACCTGAGCCAATACTCAGTTTTGCTATCTATTACAGGTAGCTGGAAATATATTTTGGCCTAGATAACAATGGCGGGCAGAACTACTCTCTTGTTTGTGAAGAAGTCAATAAGAGTGCCAGGTATGAGATGTCAGATACTAGAACTTGGACAGATGAACAATGGATGCATTGCAGGTTTCCTCAAGCAGATGGTCGACAGTTGAAGACAATTGAGAGCAACTTAAGGTATTTATGAGCATTTATACGTATCATTCAGGACATTTCGGATGCCGACACCATAATTTCGGCGTGTCCGAGAGGTAAATGTGTTTATGCAATAGGCTTGTTAATAAAGAAGCGCGAGTTTATTATGTCATTGACCTTCAACGTGTTCGAAATAAATAATCAAAATCGCTGACAATGGTATAGCCTATATACATCGCCAAAAAAATAAAAAATGACCTCTGCCCAGGAGAGCATAAGAACAATGTCTCACTAAATTTATGAAACAATGTGGCTTTGTGTCAAATAATATCGACAAACTTTTATCTACAAAAGTAAATCATAAGTAGGTAAATGTTGTTAACTGTTTTGTCTTTGGCATTTTTTTTTCTTTGTTGCAGCTGCCCATATGAATTATGTATTTTTACTTTGGACGTTACCATGTAAAATAAGATACACAGGCTGTACAGCTGCCCTCTTTATTACAGAGTGTGTGGGAAAGTACGATAAACTTTTGAAATGGCCCCAAAGTAGAATTTTTGATGTTAAGATCATTTTGTTTATTGTGTCATTGCATAAAAGAATTAAAGTAGATACAAAAGACTGAGATTATCAAAAATAATTGTTCGCTTCGTGGGCGAATTTAGTTTAACAGTCTGGAGATATGACTTCATTTCAAGGGTAAAATAATTTCTAACATTTTTTTTTTTTTTTTTTTGCAATGAGACTTCTGCCGTCAAATTATTTTCCATACATCTAGGCCTAGTCAACTCTGTCATTGATGACCAAAGTTTCCATAATCGCGATAGGCCTACCATACCGTTCGAAAACGATAGTATCATTGCAACCTTTTTTTTTTATCAACTTTTAGATTGATTGCTTGATGTTTGAATCGTGCATTAACTTGGCCGTTCATGCCAAAGCTCCTTGCTTATCCATATTTGTTTGCGGGCATCGTTTTCCAGGAAGTTCAAGCGTTTATACCTGTTTTACCGCATATATGTTGACTTTACAGATGCACCATGTGCTGCGGGAAAAAATCACCCATGTCAGGCTACTAGTAGTGGAAACCGTTGATATTGATATCGTCAAGTAAATAATATGTAAATAAAAACACAGCCAACCCTGTTATATCATTTGGCAATACCAACACCCCATTTAATCGATGCTGTTTCCCTAAGCTACTATGTAACAGCAACTGCCAAACTGAAGCTTTCGGATTTTGTGGTATCGGGCGTGGGGGGGGGGGATGGATAATCAATGAAAAGCAAAAACATGAAGAGGTGCTAAATATGGTTGATTCTTTATATTCGCCAATAATAATATAAACCATTTTAATACGGACGGATAGTGGAAAACGGCCAAAAAAAAAGAACCTACGTTTTCTGCATTATTTTAAGTGGTCTTTCCAAAATTGGGTCGAGTCGTAATAATGCTGTTGTTTCCCCAAAACGTGTGTGTGTTTCTCTACTCTCATTCTATCATTATATCACTCAGAAGAAAACTCCACCCATAGATGTTGTATAAAACAGCTTTTGGTTTTTATTTCCTTCTTCTTCCGCGTCTTCTTTATAACGAATAATTGCTACTTCTGACTTGTCATTCTTCTATTATTTTTTAAACATGTTCAGTCTGTTGTATCATAATTCATAATATTTGTTCTTCAAGCACTTCAAATAGGCCCATAAGCATTGGAGATAAGAATATGATGATTCCCTGGCAGTCGTCCTAACCACATCTAGATGGTATGGCTCGGAGGTATTGCGAATGAAATTTGTTAGGTGTGGGCACGCGAGTTATATTTATCAAGGGTTTGAGAATTTACAGAAAAGTGTTAAATATTCTTATCTAAAACAATTAATTCGTTGACATGCTAAACATATTTTTTCCTGCAGAATTATTTATTCGCCTACTCCCCCATTATATTTCTAACTGATAATGAATAGTTGATAAAATGGTATAATGTGTTTTGAATACCTCGCCAAATAATTAATACTGCTAAAAATTAAGACAGCCTCCCTAATTCATTTTCTAGTACTACAGTAGTAGATGTAGTATACTTTTTTTGAATCAAAGGACTAATATCCCAATCAGAACAATATTTTCATGTCTTGAAACCCTTGGAAATTATATGAACTTTATTTCCAGTGTCATAGATACTATTGTTTGTATTATTATCGTAATCTTGGTATGGAGAGTTTGAAATTGCAAAAATTTATTTACGCAGGTTGATTTGATACTTTTAATAAAACACTAAATCCTAGATTTGAAATAGTTTTATTCTTCAGTTCAAGTAGCAAGTATATTGCTTTAGATATTTTTTTAATAGTTTGATAGATATTATTACTTTGAACCAAGTGAATAATTATTAACTATATATGTTTGACCAAAAACATTTATTCATTAAATGTTTATGTTTATTTTTCTTGTTTCTAACAAATACATGTTGCTTTAGAATGAAATTTACTCTTGTCATGTGATTGAAATTGTTGTGAGTGAAACACTGATAATAGTGCTTTAAGGGATAAGGTTTTGACAGCAGCTTCACCTACATGTAAGCATTACTTTGTGCTGGAGGTTCCTTGGAATCACCAAAAAGATAAGAAAATTAATTCAAATCATGCTTTGAGCCAGATGCACTCGCCAACAGAAATGCATAGAAAAATTATCGGAGTTATTTTTAGCATGAACAGGTGAAAGTTCATGAAAAATGAACAGATGAAAATTCATCAGCATTGATATTAAACCGTCACGTAACTTATTACTGCTAAATCACTAGTTATCAAGAAAACACTTTTTTGTGTGTTTTACTATTTCCTAAATATTTTACATTTATCTAAAATTTGGCGTGTATAGGCACGCAGTTAGTTTGGTGGGTGTACTTGTCATTATGTTTTTTAAATTATTAAATAGGACTCCAGGCTGCATAAAATTGCATTTTAATTTAAATTATAGTAAATTCAGAGCCACTAAATATCCCAAAAACGTTAGAAAGTTATGGCTTTTCATGTTTTACATGGTTTCGCGTTAAACAGTTATGGATTTACCCACGAATATCCAATACGCAAGCTACATTTAGCTAATGATGTCAATAACCTCCAATATTTATAAAAAATAATCTAATTATATGAAATAAAAATATGTTTAAACCATTTTGCTCCAAGAACATAAAAAAACAGGGATGACTGTCTTCTTGGGGAATGTTTGAGTTCATATTTGTTTTTATGTATTTCAATATTAGAAATAGAAAGTTTTAATACACAATTTGTTAATACATGAACAAAGATAAGATTTCATATAATGAAAACAAAAGAAGAAGTGCGGCTGACATCATTAGCTTGCTCATTGAATATGCATTAGAGTCTGCACTATGCCAAAGAATTATTTTGTTGAAAAAAAAATCAAAACTTAATGAAATTTCCATAACTTTGTATTTTTGATCAGATTTTTAATGATTTTCAATGTTCTCACTGTGCTTGTTTGGTTTGTATTATATTTTCAAAAACATCCCAATTGAAGCATGGAGCCCTCCTAATGTATTGCCCCAATCTGTGAGAGGATCAGCTGCCATGTTAATTTGGTGCACTCTGCTTGTGGGCGTGCATTTTTCTTAAAACGGGTATGGAACCAAAATTTGCTTACTGCTTTAAATATATTCAGGCGATATAGTATTTTTGAAAAGATGGCATTGTAGAAATGAATAATGTGGATTTTATAAAAATGCTTAGGATAAAGGAGGACTACATAACATTTATTTCATGGAATTGAAATATTCCTTTCAGGTCCTTGTCAGGTTTTTAACTCAAGTCTAGAATAAGCGTTGTTGAAATAACCTAATATGCACCAATTAGGATCTTCATTTCATTTATTTAGATTACATGTCATATTCGCGAAAAGACAAGCACAACTGGTTTCTTTATGATCTCTGACAAAATAATTTTTAAGAATTTCTATTTAGATTTTTTGTTTGTTTGTTGTTTGGTTTTTGGTGCACCTGTTCAGTACTATGCAGTATTTAAAAAATAATAATGATAAATAATAAAAAGTAAATTTATAAATATTATCATAGAACATCGTGCTGTTTGAGATATTTGTTAACGATTGTGCAATTAATATTTGTAGATTTGAACCTTGCTGCGATAGATTTTTAAAAAAAAAAAAAAAAAACAATAAGAAAGAACGTGGCAATCATGATTAATAAGCCACGCGAATTTGCCCTTGCTTCATCTCTCAGCCGAGGGCAAAACCCGCAATAGGACAATCCCGGGCGGACCCGTTGCAGTTTCGTGCAGTGGAACTTTAATCAGTTTGCCCTTGACATTGGGAGAATAATGCTTAAAAACCACGTAAATTTAATTCATGCGATCATCATTAACATTGAGACTTATTCTGTGTTGAATCTATATTGATTTAATATGATTTTTTTTATATAATCCCTCAAAAGGTTTTAGAGCAAAATATAATCATGCCCCAGTCCTATACTTTCCCAACTAACTTGCACGGATTAAAACTACATCATTAATTTGACGAGGTGGTCATGTCACATTTCCTCCAAAATTCCTTATTTATCAAAATTCAATGAGTAAAAGACCAGAAACTCCCTTAAAATAAAATCAGATATAATATTGAAAAGACAGAATATTTAAGAATCAATGATGTAAGCATGAAGTTTGCAATATTTACAGTCTACTAATAGTTTGCTTAATTCTTACACACGCAACGAGGATGGTAGTGATAATCAGCCGGCAGAGCAGATGGAATATACAGTCGTCTCTCGTAAGCTGCTGTTTTTTATCACAAATGCAAAATCTGTCAAATTCATTTGCAACAAGGTCGAATCTACAAAAATAATGTATTTCATTCTGAACAATATCTAAAACCATGAAAAAAGGTCACATCCTTAACTAAAGAACTAGAGCTACGTATTCCATCCAAAAGTTTGGACGAATTAGCATAACCGAGATGAAATTATCTCGGATCTGCACAGCACAATAATATAAAGACTTACAAAACCAAATGAACAATTTCAAGATATATGATAACCTTATAACTTAATAATAGATAAATAGGATTATTGGTTACAATCATTTGTCATATATGACAACAAAACTAAAAGTGTGATTTGAACAGACCACAATGAAAAAAATGTCACTTGTTTTATTATCTTTTTTTTTGTTTTCACTACCTCGTGCTGAGGATACTAATTATATGTTATATTATAAAAGGAAAATACACATTGGAACGGATAACATAAATATATAGATAAAATGGTAGAGGAACATCGGCAAGACAGATATCACCTTTGACCAGTTAGTCAGGGCCTGGTAGAAGCATGAGATGAGAAGAGAGGAAAGAAAGTTTTCAAGAATCAGATTGTGCAATGTACGCGATATAGCACAGTTGCAGGATATACATGTATATACGTGCATACAGTGACACGGTACAGGTGCCCAAGGTGGACGTCATAATCCTACGCCCTGCCGGGTACCGCTGAAGCCTGAGAAATGGGCCCTCTTTGAAAGTGAACTCCCGATCTAAAACAGATTTTGACAAGGGGTTTAGATATTCGTGAATCAGTAAAAGATTTTTCGTTGCAGTGGTATGAATTTTGTGCAATTAAAAGCAGTTTTGACTCTCCAGTTGTCTACTTTAAGTTGAAAAAATAAAAGCTTAGATCCGTTTCTATGTTTAATGCAGTACAATTAAATGTGTCAATGTTTATTCACGA
>CALNVZ010003014.1:5763037-5885601 GCA_940671915.1 Paracentrotus lividus | reverse complement strand
TCCACCAAAACCTCCTTAATTATCACAGGTGAAGCCTTGATTATTTAATTCCTCGAACACATCCTGTGTCGACTTTAGTTCTTCGATAAATAATATACTTTCGGGGTCGCTACTTTAAAACAGGACGGTTTTCATTCCATAACTAATAATTAATTACGTAATTGTACGCGCGCTCCGACTTTATTTCTGAAGGATTTTAGTTTCGAAACAATAATGTGAATGCCGTCGAGCGTCGAAGGAGAGGACTAATTCCGCAATTTTTGGAAATTACATTTTATTTGATATATTGATACCTGATTCATTTGCTTGAATTTGATATATTTAGACCCGATGTAAGAGTAATTTAGAAGTGAGATATTAGCCTCTGAACGGCGAGGAGAATTGTGCTCCTTGGAAATCAAAATCAGAGAAAAACGTCTGGCGAGTTGAGCTTCGCTTTTGTAGCTCTCCGCGCCAGAAAATAAGAACCACTCTGTGTCACCGCTGTAGCTCAGCCGAAATGCACTAGCAACCTTTTTGTTAGCTAAGGGTGAAACGATTGACCAATGAGGAGGCTGCCATTGCAAGGTATACAGAGAACAATACTGCGTCCGTCACGCATGATCCGAGGCATAGCGCATAACGGCGATGTTCATCTTCTCAATAAAAAAAAAGAAGGCTGATTTGTTTAGTTGTTTTATATCTTCGTCATTAAATGGAAAACGTCATGCTCTTTTCTATTGTTTAAAAAAAAAGGTCGCGCTCTTTTAAGAAAAGTGTTTACGCAATCCTGGCGGCTAATTAGTTAGAAACAAACTATTTTAAAACCTTTTTGGGGTTTTATCCGATGTTTGCGTGCGTTCTTTGAAATGTCAATCGCGTATTCTTATCTAATAAGCGAGTCATTTTGATCTGAAGCTCTGTTGGAAATTTTAAACATAATAAATGGTTCTATAAGACTAAATTATTCTTTGTACAGGGGCTTATGCATTTTGTTTATTATTCTTGTGAATTAAGTATAAATGATAGAGATTATGCGCTCCAAAAATGTTTTAAAATAAATTATTTGCGCCTCACGATGTATTTAGAATTTCTTCTGATCTACGTTTTATGAGTTGGCTAGGTTAGCTTAAGACAATGAAAATAAAAACGTAAATTGATTTGCTATTCGATGCTCGTCTTTTTATTGATCAAACTTGTTTACCAGTAATAAGAAGAATATTAATAATTTTTTAGAAATGAATTAATTTTAAGAGTAAATCGTATTTTGTTTCGTCGTGTTTAGTAAAATCGCTACTTTCTTAAACACATTATTTCTGTTGTAAAATAAACTGCAGAAATTTGCTAGTGAGCTATGGGTGCTATCTCACCGTCGCGGAGACGTTCCGCGACCGTCTCAACAACTCGTCTCAAAACCTTGTTTCTTAAGCCGTCTTAAAGTTGTTCAAAGTTAGTTCCCCAAAAAGTGAGATACAGCCGCAGTTATAAACTAGATTGATTTGCCATCCCCCGCCCCCCTTAGTCTCATTGGTTTCCACATAATGCAATATGAAGCCAATTTAAACCATATTTTTTTTTTTCAAATTTTAAATTAGCATTTGCTTACGGCGTCTTAAGATTTTTAACCTTAATACTTGTATCAGAAGTAATTATGAATCACGTCACCTCTTTTGTGTTGATCTATGTTTCCTGATGGAACAAATTGTTTTATAGGGAGGTTTTTAATTTGCCCATCAGGACAACAGATATAGCGGCCGCCTAAAATAAAATGCTGAAATTACTATTCATTTGGCTCCAGATAGCTAAGTCAAGAATAAGTATGCTTTTTCGGCCCACATAAACGCCCCCCCCCACCGATTGTTAGATTTGACATTCGTTTGCGTGCTTTCCGCTATCCCGGATGAAAACAGCTTTATTTCACACAAGTTGTGTGGCATCGCAGCAGCTGCAGTGTAGCTAAAGAGAGTTTAGTTTCGCTATTGCTCACAAAAACGAAACAAAAGCGCAATAGAAAATCACCAACACATGACCGTAGAGATGATAGGTTGCTAGGGGGAGCTAACGGAGAGGGGAAATGGAGCCGGTGGACGTGCGGCTTGTATGTCCGGAAAAAAAAAATTTATGACCGAAAAAAACACTCGCGAAAAACTGGCTTTTTTACCATTTCCGTTTATCATTTTCACCTCAATTTTTTTTTCAGAGCAAAGATGAAGCTGGTAGACCAGAAAATAATAAAAAAAAATTTTTCCTCAAAATTTTGAGTTTTTTATTAGTGTTGTCGATTTAACTCGGATTCTTTGATCTGCGACTTCTCTTCATTTCCGCAAGAACGTATCACATATAAAATACAGAGGGCCACGGAGGCATTTTTGAAAAGTGGAGGGGCTGAAGCCAGCAAGGGGGATGGAGGGTGGGGGGGGGGCTGACAGGTCTAAATCACAAATGTATGGTGCATTTGTCCGTTTTGTACAGTTTCCTGACGAAGTGGGGGGAGGGGGGGCTTAGAAATGAGAAATGCATAAAGTTGAACGGTATCTGTCAATCATTTATTTCATTTACAAGGAAAATGGCTTATTTAAAGTTCAGACATGAGAATTAAATTACTTTGAACATATCAGTCCAATAACGTTTTGTTGAAAAGGCAAAGAAATATTGATTTAGTCCGTAATAAAGGGTGTCTTTAGTTTTGTTTATCATTTGTTTCATTGTAATCAGAGCCTCAAAGTTTTTTTTTTATTTATTTATTTTTTTTATTTAAATAATTTTATATCACTTATTACTAGAACGAAAAAGTAAACATATGAAGATAATGAACTTAGGTTTCTTTTTAATAAGCCAAAATTGTAAATAGGCAGTAAGTCTCGTCGATATGCTGCAAGCATCAGAACTTCATAACTTTGAATGAATTTGGTCAATTATAATGCTTTACAAACAAAAGGTAACCCATATGCTATATTGATTTTGTCCCGAATAAAAAGTGCCTTTAGTTTTTTATCATTTGGTTTCATTGTAATGCAGATAGCCCTTCGTTTTCTTTTTATTCTTGTTGTTTTAATAATTTTGATATGCATTTAACGTAGATGAACTTGCAGAGGCTTCATAAGTTTGAATGTATAGTCAATTATAGTGCTTGGTTTACAGATTACAAAAGGTTAACCTTATCTATGAGCTCAAACATGAGAATTAGATATCAGGATAAACATGTGAAGCATATAATTTTGATTTGATTTATTTAATTTGTCGAGTGTAGCATGGTATAAAACATAAAAGAAGCACTGACAGGATAGCCCAATGAAGTGCCGAAAAGGCTTATTTTATAGTGATCCTATAAATGAGAAAGAGATTTACGGACCCCCCCGCGCGATTTTGCTTTCTTATAAAAAAAAACACACCATTAAAGAGAGAGAAAGAAGTGAGAGGAAGGGAGGGTTAAATGGAGAGAAGGAAAGGAGAGGAGAGAGGGGGAAGGGCAGATAGAAAGTAAAAAGGTAAAGATTGGAGTGAAGAAGAAAAAGAAAGACAGAAAGAAAAGAGAGGAGAGAGAGAGAGAGAGAGAGAGATGTGAACCATAAAAGATAAATACATTTTCATATGATACCTGAAAATATATGTCCATACATTTTGTTAACGGGGCAAGAAATATTGATTTTTGCCAGAAAAAAGTGGCGTAAATTTTGAAAGATTGGATTTTATATAAAAAAAAAAAAAACTGTCCATTTTTTTTAACTTCCTTATCAGAAATGTATCACTTTATTTGGAAAAGAAATGTGTTAAGTCAAAAGGCGTATTCCTAATATGAAATATTTCATACCACAGTTGTCATGTTAAAGATATATTGGGTAGGTGCAATTAGATAAAGAACCAAACTATGAATTGATGAAGGTTTCTTATAGTTCTACAGTTAAGGGTGAAGCCCGCAACAACCTAAAAAAAAAAAAAAAAACAAAACTTTTGCCCCATTTCATCAATATACAAGTGGATAAATATAATATAATTGAGTCAAGCATAGTCCATGTTTTAATCATAATTAGATAATATGTGGTTTAAATCTTTGGATCTGTCAAGTGATAGCTTTGATAAAGAAAAACAAAAATGTTACAATTTCGTTGTGTTACAATTGCCGCCCGGACGTCTGGTTACAGATTGCCCCTTGGACACGGGGCAATTGTAACACCCTCGACCGTCTTGTTTTGAAATGGTAATGGCTTCAATGACTTGTTGTAACTTAGCCAGGTAGGTCAGCGTGGTTCATCCTGCCTTGGTAACCATGTAAATCCAGTACTACCTGTTCCATGTTCGGTGTGCGGCGACTAACCGGGCGCACGCCACCTGGGGTACCTAGAGAGTGAGGCGGGTGTGTGGACGCTGAACTAGCAGGACTAAAATATAGACCTGTCAACGGCGCGATTGAGTTGCTTGTCAACCTACGGCCAACTCCATAGCAGAAAGAGTTGGAACCCTAACTGCTTGATTCCTCCCACAGTCGTGCACCTATGAGTCAATAAATACAAACTACCAAATTCAAGCTACCACGTGTACGTAAACAGGACTGGTAAGCAGAGAGTGAAAGGTGCTGCGCTCGGCAGGATAAGTGGTTGAGGCTACGCCAGTTCGTCATCCAGCATAAACTGCACTTCCGTACACCTGGGAAGAACACAGGTCTGAGATTTGGGGAGTCATCGCGAACGTGAAGAACAATATAACTTGGATTGGGAAAGCTAGAGAATGTTGAACAGAGAAATGGAACAAGATACAACGCTCGGAAATCATGGGACTAAGCGAAACACATTGGCTTGGAACAGGAGAGAGGTTTACCTCGGTGACCATCCAAAATTCAGGTCTACTACTTGGGTTTAGAGAAGAAAGAAATAAAAGGGAGTAGCGTTTGCTCTGTCTGGAGATGCACGGAAATCAGTTGAGGAGGTGAACTACATTTCTGACAGACTGGTTATGATAAAGTAGCACGCTGAACCAAGAGACATTCTTCTATACCAAGTATACTTTCCCACCAGCCAGTACCAAGATGAAGATGTGGAGGAAGTATACGACATGCTTGAGGGAGACTTCATAAAACGGACTGGCAATGACTATCTTATTATCATGTTATCATGGGAGACTGGAATAGTGTAGTTGGACAAGGGAGAGAAGGTAAAGAAACTGGTCCTTTCGGAGTGGGAACGCGCAACGAAAGAGGTTCCAAACTTGTAGAGTTCTGTAGTAGAAACCACCTCATCATAACCAATACATGGTTTAAACACCACAAACGAAGACTGTATACATGGAAACAGCCAGGGGATGTATATACGTAGATTTCAACTTGACTATATACTAATTAGACAAAGATACAGAGGTAGTGCTAAAAACTCAAGATCGTACCCAGGAGCAGATATAGGCTCTGATCACAACCTGGTTATTATGGATGCTTTACTAAAACTAAAGAAACTGAAAGGAGCGAAAAGTAGAAGGAAATGGAATTTAGAGAAATTGAGACATGATAGCAGACCGTTTAGGCTAGAAACTAATGCTAGAACTTTAACAGCCCATTCGGATGGGATGCTTCACAATGACCCTGAAGCCAATTGGAATTTGCTGAAGGAAAGCATTAAAGCAAGTGCAGAGGAAACTATTGGATACCTAAAAAGCAAGGAACCAAAGAAACCTTGGGTAACACAGGCCATGCTTAATAAAATGGAAGAAAGGAGACAATGGAAAGGAGTGAATACTGAAGATGGAAGACAGATGTACATACAACTGAACAATGAGCTTCGAAGAGAGACAGATAAAGCCAGAGAAAAGTGGCTTGAAGAGCAGTGCAAAGAGATTGAAGCATTAGAGCAGAGAGGAAGAAGCGACATGGTGTACGCCAAAGTCAGAGAGCTAAATGAAATGGATCACAAAAAGTCAGTAAGCATAGGTATAGACTCAAAGTCAGGGGAAAGGCTGACAAATGTCTCTGACATTCAAAAGAGATGGATTGAGCACATTGAAGAACTATATGACAAGGATTCAAAACCAGATGATATTGAAATCGAAAACGAAGAGCATGTAAACCAAGACGATATGGGCCCGTCTTTTCTTCACTCGGAAGTTCGTAAGGCTCTTGCAGAAACAAAAGACAAGAAAGCCCCTGGACTAGATGAATTGCCAGTTGAGCTCCTAAAAAGTGTGAGTGAGGAGACGCAGAAAGATTTTGAACAGTTGTGTCTAGACATCTACGAAACTGGAATTTGGCCTGAAGACTTCTTAAGGACAGAATGATTCCGATACCAAAGAAGAACAATGCCACGAAATGTTCTGACTTTCGTACAATAAGCCTAATATGCCATGCATCAAAGGTTATTCTCAGGATCATTACTAGAGAATCGTCAAGAAAGCAGAAACTTTTCTGGGATACGATCAGTTGGGTTCAGAGCTGGACTTGGTACTCGTGAGGCTATCGCAATAATGAGACTTTGTGCGAACGTAGCCTGGAAGTTCAGAAAGAGGTGAGCAATGCTTTGTTGATTATGAGAAAGCTTTCGACAGGGTAAACTGGATTAAACTCCTGCATGTTCTGAAATCCCTTGAAATAGATTGGAAGGATAGGCGCCTAATCAAAAACCTGTACATGAAGCAGACATGTGTATAGAACACCAGAAGGAATTCTGAGCCTGGACACATTGGACGAGGATTCGTCAAGCTGCCCACTCTCACCAATACTGTTCAATGTATTTGCAGAGGCCATGATCAAAGAAGCCTTTCTGGACATGGGAGATGGAATATCTGTAGGAGGTAGAATAGTGAACTCGGTCCGTTTTGCAGATGACAAGGCAATTGTGAGTGACAATGAAGAAGGACTCCAAAGGCTCATGGACTCATTAGTGACAGCTGGGAAGAATTTGGAATGAGGATTAATATCACTAAAACTAAGGTAATGAAAGTAACGCGATCAGAGGAAACAGATCTGAATATGAACATCACAATCAGTGGAAGAAAGTTGAACAGGTCAAACAGCTCACATATCTTGGTAGTGTCATCTCAGATGATGCATACAGCACTATAGAAATAAAACCCGAATTGCACTAGCCAGAATGCATTCTCAAAACATAGCAGAACACTGACAGCCAAAAGCTAAAACAAAGCTAAGAAGAGGCTTGTCAAGTGTCTGGTCTGGAGTGTTGCTTTATATGCATCAGAGACGTGGACGATAAAGAAAGCAGAAGAAAGGAGGATTGATAGTCTAGAAATGTGGTGTGGAGGAGAATAGAAGGAATTAGCTGGAAAGATCGTGTTACAAATGATGAAGTACTGAACTGAGTGAATGAAGTAAGAACCTTGAGAGAAACAATCAGGAGACGAAAAGAAGAACTGGTTGGGGCACATCCTGAGGGGAACAACATGCTCAGAGATGTGCTGGAAGGGAAAATGAAAGGCAAAAGGGGAAGAGGTAGACCAAGGATTGGATGGTGTCGGAACTGAAAGAGGCGGAAACGTATGAAATCATGAAGCGGAAGTCCAAGACAGAGAGCAATGGAGAAACGGCTAAAGGCTCTGGTGTGTGGACCTGCCCTTAGGCAGAACACCGAAGAAGAGATACACTATAATACATGTGTAATACCATCGTATAGCAAATTTCTGTGAAACTGACAAATGGTCACTCGGTCAAACTGGCCAATGATCAGGCTGTCCTATTAAGGAAAGGTATGGAGTATTCTTGAGACCCAGGTTTTTTTTTTTGAGATGGGAAAGTCATCACTTGGATGCTGATGGTCATTTTGGTCTATTTTGGTCCACAAATGATAAAAATGTCAATTTTTGCCGAAATTGACCAAAATGACCCCTTTAATGACACACAGAGTCAATAAAACACTTTTCTAGAATCAGCGCACATTTTACATCAGATAAGTTGTAAAAATCCCACTTATCGACAAAAATTATAGAAATAACATACCTTTGACCACAAGTGACCAAAATGGTCATTTTTGACAAAAATTGGCCAAAATGGCCGAAGTGTCATGGGTACGGTCAGTAAGAGTCACATTTTTGGAATCAGGCAAAATTTTACTCTAGATAAGACCTTCAAACCTTCCCCAGCAAAAATGCTGATTAAAGGCCCTTGGCTCCTAGGGTATAAGCTCCACCCTAAAAACAACAGAAAAAAAAAGGTTAAATGCTCCAAAATAGGGCTCAGATTGCACCAGAGAGCGTCTAGAACCCCAGAGCTTCCAGGGCCCTTAGCGGGCCCTGGACTCCGGCCGCAAGGGACTTCGCGCTTCGCGCTCGTGAAGGCCGGCTTCGCGCACATGTTGATGTGCGCTACGCGCACATTTCTGTGTTTTTTATCTGATCATTACTAATTTGAAATTTCAAATGTTGGCAGCTATTATGCATGCGAGCACAACACTATCGTTACAAATATGGTATCATTTTAAAGAGGAATAAATGAACTTAACAATGGTATAAAATTCAATAAAAATTAGAAAATACCCCAAAAGTTATCAGGGCCTAAATTCGAGTTGTGTAACTTCAATGTGATCAATAAAAAAGCATTTTGCAACATTTTACTTTTTACTTTTCTCCATATTCTGATATTATTTTTTTATTTTGTTGCCTTAATCTTAAGGAGTAGGTATTAAATCTTGGAATTAACAATAGGCCTAGGTTTCTCCCCCTTCCTCAAAAATCTTGTTTAGTTGGTAGGGCCTGCACTCCATAAGTCATTATATAATGAAGCCGAATGTGGGCATGCCGAACCCTCCAATTTTATCTCATCAGGACCCTAGAATTTAAGATAGGGTTAGAGTTTTTGGTCAGGGTGCAGCAAATTAAACAACCCCATAGAGTCCACAGAATTTTTAAACTTTTTATTTTGCCCTCTCATTTCGACCACAGGTTCTTAGTGATCAACGGATTTCAAGATGTTGACTGAGCTGAGTTCTAGAGGAACCCATTTTGTCTTCTCTTCGTTGTCAACCAAGCTTATACAGAGATGCACATCATGTAATACATGGCCCTCTACTGGTGACAAATGGCACAGTCAACATCAGACGCTACAACCAATGATTGTGCCATCCAGACCCTACTCTATGAGACAGGTATATAATATATGAAACTCAATTACCGTTTACTCCCATTCCAAGGAGTTACAGTGCTTGAGACCAAGCGAGACCCCTTATTGTAATGTCAACCACAGCAAGCAACCCCTCTTCCGCCAGTCCCCCTTTTCTAGCTGCTTTCCCTCTCTTTTCTTGCTATTTTTTGAGAAGTCTAGGTGAAATGAACAGGTTAATAGACTGCAAGCCGTTTTGTAGCTGAAAAGTCTCCCTTTTATCTCTCTTTTATTGCCATTTAGAAATTTTTTTAAAAACGGGTAGAAAGCAGTAAATTTTGTTACGTAGGATTTTACCATATGAATTGTACACAAAACAGCTAGAAAACAGCAAATTTTATTGTGTCAGCTCATCTTGCTACATCTTGCTGAACACCTAATTACATAGATAATCTGCATATGTGTTATGAACTCGCCACCCAAAAAGGGTGGTGCTGTTACGCTTTTTGCTATTTTTCAGCATTAATTTGTTCATATTTTCCAAAGTAAGAAAGTTTATGTAACAAATTTGATCTCATTTTAAAGCTATATTACTGTGCTCACTCCCAGTGAAGTTTCACTGTTCTAGGTCACGTTCTGGTGGAGTTACAATGGTTTAAGTCGAGGACAGTAGGGGTGGTGCCGGAAGCCTGTACAAAGTCAATGGGAAATTTTACATTTTGTGGTTGATTTGGGGAAAACTTGAATTTCTCTGCCAAATTTTGGCTTATGACTGTAAATTTGGTACCGAACTGAAGCTTATAAACTGCTTTATACCATAAAATCACTGAACAATAGGTTTGATGTCACAATAGTACCCAGGAAGACCCAACAATCATTATTTGACCTAAAAATGCAATGCCTCCTGTACAAAGTCATTAGGAATGAGAGATATTGCAGTACCGTTGGGGAAAAGGTCTGAATATTCTCTATCATAATATAATAATATCATTACTAGTTGGCTGATAATAGATGACTTGATGATAAAAAATGAAAATAAAAAAAATAAAAAAAAATCAAAATTTCCTGAAATTTTTCAGAATAACTTTTTTATCTTGCACCTGGTATAATTTTTCAATGCAGATTTAGATTCCTTGATGAATTTCCTTTCAGAAAATGTATAGTTTTGATATAGTACATGTAGGGTGTATACTTTTCGAGATACAGGTCTTTCAAGTGAAAAACGTTCTGTTTGTAGTCAAATTGGCATGTAACGCAAAAGGCGGCGAACTTATAACACACGGCCATATAAATCGTGACAAAAGAAATCGACTTGTAATAGTATCTTGTTTATCTATCCTCGGTGTAATAGGAGGAGACTGTACTTATCTAATGGTTTAGGGGATGGGAGATGCCATGACAAATGAAATACAATGAAACATAATGGAGGTTTTGTTTTCTTGGATATTGGCTTATATGGTAATGTTTTTCATTGATATTATCCTTTTTTTGCCAGAAATTGCATGCTGGTAATTTTGCGTGTCAGAGGTGGATTTCACATACTCCTAGTACCACACAACAGAGGAAAGCTGTGACTGAGAGAAAGACAAGCGCTGATGGTCAACAACTAACATTAGGAAAGAGAGGTACATTATTCAACTATATAATGATGAGATTCAATAATGATGAATGATGAAAAGGTAATATAATGTAAACACAAAATATCCCATCTAGTCTGTTGACATTCTACATAATATGAAAATATGTCTTTCAGAAACCCATAGTTTTTCGAATATCAAATTCACTATTTTTTACAGGGCTTCACTTCAACATTTTTCATCGTAGGGCCCTGGATTCTACTTTTTGAGTACCCATGTGTATGTACCTGCTAGTGCTTTAATAGTGTTGAGCCATGTGTATGATATATAACTTACATGAATTGTATCGTATTTAGATTTACTAGTTATTGCTAGTAAAAGGCAACCTTAGTTTGGTTTGAAAGTAGACTCGCAATTAAAAGGCTAATTGGTCAACTTTATATCTAAAAGTTGCCTACTGTTTTGTATGATGATGGTGATGCAGAATTTTTCATATTCTCATTTAATTAGATGTTAACTATCAACCTTAATTCAAGATTTTTGCAATGTTCGACTAGAAAGTGATATATTTCATAAGAAATGTGTCATATTTCTAGGATACTGTGTCAAATGTTATGTTATTTTCCTCTGCAGTTGCACAGACATCCAAAGATGCATCATATGCAGGTATCATTATTCTTGGTGTTGGAGTTACAGGTGAATTATAATAACATCTTAGTATTTTTCAAGTGTTTTTTAATTGTACAACTGCTAGAGGTCTGTGTTATTCTGCACTGAAGTTGTTTTACCATACTTAACATGGATTGCAAAGTTCATCCGCATGTTCACCAATATATATTATGTTGTTAAGATATACTGGATGAAACTTTCAGTTTCAATGAAGACAATACACAGTGTTTTATTGAAAATATGCTTTGCTTGATGCTTTTAGTAGATCCAAGAATAATTCACAGGGTACCTCTAAGTTTTAAGCATTTTGCATTATAATAATGCTTTAGCTGCACGGCTACAAACTCATCAGGACTAATATTTCCTGTGGGATTCCTGTTCATTTTACAAATTGGTGGTTATGAAGGAGTTAGTTTTGCATAATTTTAGGCTAAGCATTTTTGCTTTACGATTTCTTAATACTCCAAAATAATGTTTTTAGAATAGAGAACCGAGGTGTTGACGTCACAATCGCCCGTCGTCTCAGTTACTGGTCCTAAACAAAAAGCCTGTGCATGAGGTTTAGCCTAAATGCGGTCCTGCAACGGGCTATACACGAGCATATATACAAACAGGTTTCGGAGCGATTGTGTTGCTATTGTTCACTACAAGATTGTTTAGAACCAGCAACCATGACAACACCACCTTTATGACATCACATTTCGGTAGTCTATTACTCTTAATTGCTCAAACATAAATGTGGTCTCTTTTGCCCATGAAGCTACAATGTAAGTTGACCTTTTCCATGTATGATTTCTTCATTTCAGGCCTGATGTTTTTCACACTAGGAAAAGAGCTATTTTCATCAGACAGTCCTAACGGCATTTATACAAAGGCTTATAAATTGTGCAAGAATAATGTAGAGGTGAGTGTGACATATGTGTTTTATTATACAAATATTTTTTTTAGGGGTTTAGAAGAGTCACTCAGAGAGGAGTAAAATGGGGGGGGGGGGGGGGGGGGGGGGGGGGGGGGGGTGTGCTGATGTAAGCACTGCTATAGATTAAATCTAGACTGTAAAAACAAACATCAGGGGGGCGTTTCATGAAAGGACTTGTCGGACGTTTTATCTGACAAACTGTTATAAGCCTCTGAAATGCTTGCGTCTGATTGGCTGAGAGCAAATTTGTCTGATAAAACATCCTACAAGTCCTTTCATGAAATGCCCCCCTGAAGATTATCTAGAAAATAGTTTGGTCAGAGTCTGCCCGTGGTGAGTCAACATGTGTACATGCAAATCCACACACTATGATATATCGCGAAGGAACTCTTGCCTATGATACCAAACTTTGTTTTTGTTTTTGTTTTTTATTTAATAGATTCAAGATTCATTGGGTACACCTATCAAAGGATATGGAGAAATGACGAGAAGAAAGCGGAGGAGACATGTCAAGTAAGCATAACTAAATTGGCAACCCTGTGGGATGAAATGTCAACAATTAATCACTAAAGAATTGGTTTCCTTGAGGAAAGTCTAGTTTATTGTACAATCTCACTGCAGTTCTAGGATGGAAAATAGACAGTATGTTATAGGCATCAGACCAGAGCCTTTGTTTTCTTTCAGGAAAGTTTAGTTCATCACAAATCACTACAATGTAAATTCCATTAATTAATCAAATAATAATTCAACTCTGGACTTTATACCCTACCCTAAACCTACAATAAAACCCTGTTGCAATTCCAGCCCTATGATCTTGGATGAAATAAAGACTCTAGCAATAGTGCTATGAGACGGTCATGTGACTGTTGTGCAATTAGCTGAATGTGTTTTTCTACCTACTATTTCTTTTCTTTTCTTTCTTTTTTCTTTCTTTTTTTTTTTGGGGGGGGAGGGGGGGGGTAATGCCTGGATAAGGAAGCTAAAAGAACAAATTTTTATATCCCCATCCTGAAAAACAGCACTTTGATGTTTCATGACTGTAGTCTTGGAGACATGCCCACACCAGAAGGGCGCTCATAAATTATATTTTCGCGCCGTTCGGCGGAGGCATACACTCTACGTGTCTGCCTTGGCCTTTCACTCTTGTATTGTGCAAGGTTTTTTTTAAGCGTATGTTAAAGTGAAACTAGTGTTCTGGTCATGAAATTGAAATGTGGAAGACACTGTCTAAAAATGATTTGGAGAGGTTGATAACATTTCACCTAAGCAATATTTTGTGCTGTGAGGTTTTGGAATCGCCAAAATGATAAAAAATTAACCCAATTCAGCTTTGAGTCACATGCACTTGCACAGAAATGCATGTATGGGGCAACACAAAATGTTTGGACCCGAACATTTTAGCTGTGTGATATATTTTGGATCATATTATGACTATTAGGGCATTTGAAGAGCAATCTTTTCTTGTGGAGCTTTCTATTATGATATTGTTCCCAAATATCATGAAAATAACAGAAAAAGCTCGCAATAATTTTCTTCATCTTTCCCACACCCTCCCACTACACTACTTTAAAGTAGAGGTTATCGATGTGGATTGTAGATAAGTATGAATCTCCTGACCGTTAAATTGTCTTGTACAAAAGATGGGCTTTTAAATATTTAAACTATAACTCTGGTGTGATCATTTCTCCTTACGACGTAAGTTTGGTCAAATAAAGCCTACATTAACCAAAACATTGCCATTTGGTTATTTTGTTATTTCTTTGCAGCCATCTTGAATATTCTCAGAACGGAGTGAATTTCATGAGGATGAAGTTCTATTTAGAAGGTCCTGAGAGGAAGGCTACTGTACATCTAGAAATGAAGCAGGTAAAATGAGTTACTGATAGTCCTGTATTGCCCCCCCCCCCCCCCCGTGTGCTTGCTGATGCGTGTCTGCCTGTATTGAAATGCTGTGTGTTGTATCGTATTGATAAACTGTTTTTAGTATATTATGCTCGGATCTACGCCCAACAAGTTCACTGAACTTTTTTATAGTTTCCCTTCTTTTTCTTTTGTATATATATGTAAACAGTTAAAAGTTTTACATTGTATATGTTATATCATTATTGTAATTGTTTTTTATTGATTGAGAAAGAATAAAATCGAACTGAACTGAACTGAACTGAGCTCTGGTAAATTCCAAACTGGTATTCTGTGATTGAACTTGAGGTTTTGGTTAACCTTTAACAAATTATTCTCATAACAAAAGTGTGCATACACTTGCACCGTAATTTTCCCAACAATAGTATAGAGATAACCAACTAATTCTGAAGAAAGTGAAGAAAAAAATATGCCAATCAAAATGGAAACCTGTGCAGCTTCAATAATAAATGGACTTTTACCTGACATAAATCTATTGAAAGTAAGTGTTAATAATCGCTATAACATTGAGGTTTAAGTTTGTTTTGTATTTTTTTTTCTTCTTTTTCTCCTTATTCAGAATGAGGGTGGCCGGTATGAGTACAGGTATCTATTTGTGGAATTAGATGGGTATCCTAAGCGCACCATTGTTCTAGAAGACAACAGATAATAGTTTCAGCAGGAGAGCTATTGCTCTTTCAATTCAATTGCAGAGGTATTACTTCACCTCAGAGCATTGAAAATTCAGGGTTTGAATGATCCAATGACTACCGACTACTCTTCTACAGGCCCTGTATTGAAGCTCATATTCCTTCATCTAGGCCTGGCTTAGGTCATCTTATGATTTCTAAGTGTTCAAATAGAGTCTACCTGTTGGTTGTCACTATGAATTTATGATCATAATTCAAAGAATTACAGGAAAAGCATATCACTTACATAGATTACATGATTTGACTGAAATATGGTTATCAAAATGCATATTGCTTGAAGAAAACTTCTACTGTTTTTTAACATCGTTAAAGCACTTCATTCTTTTATTTTTTTAAATGAGAAGATTGAAGCACTGAAATTGATAACTCTTTTGTGGAAATGTGACAAATCAAATGACACCTTTGAGAATTGATTTATTCTGGGAAATTCTGTAAAATTAACATACCAATTATGATGTGAAATTTAAATTGGTCTGCGAAATAGTTTAAGATTTCTTGGTAAACGACATTCATGTGCCCTAAATTAGATTTCCCATATGAATATCACATTTTCATTGACCTTTTTTTTTAAACATAATATTCCTTGCTTTAAAGGGATGCAGTATCATTGAATGATATTCAAATTGCAAACTTTGGATTTAGCTCATTTTGCCATTATGATTATGAACACATAGGTCAGTCTGGTATTCCTTAAAAATTGCAGTCTACTTGCCTGCTCTACTTTCGAGATATCTAAGATTTTATACTCAAATTTTCTAACCCGCCTCGAGACGCTTTACGAAACCGTGTGCGTTTCAGCGCACGTGGTTTTCACCGCATTTCCTGTTTTCAAGTCGCCGTGCCTAACGGGCGGCTAAGCTTTCAACGGAGCGGTATAAATTAATCATGCGCAGCCGTATCCTCGGCCGCGTTTGAAATTTCACTGTTTTAAGATAGTAAATGACTTGCATTTGATCTGAAACTTGCAGTAGTTTGTTTTTACGGTCAGAGCGATAGAATTCTATTCATTTCGATCTCTTTTGCACTTGTTTTTGGAAGTTACTTAATCCCTTTAATGAATTGCAGTCTATGCCCATTATATTTAGGTGCTTAAGATCCAGCCTTAATATTTTTTTTGCTCCAGACCACTTAAAGGGGAAGTTCACCCTGGAATTTTATGGGTTTTAAAAAATGCAGGAAAATAAAAGAAAATCGACCAAAAATAGCGAAGTTATGAATATTTAAAGAACTAGGGTCTTCAGATTTCATGGGGAGTTGATCATAATTTGCTGATCCCAGAATTTGTGAAAAGCACTTGAAATACCTGTCTTGAAGCTAAATTTCTGGACCACGGCAAAACAATCTGTCCCACCCTGGACAACTTCGGGTATCATCGGGCCAGGGAAAGGGAGATTTAACGACTTTACCAGATGAAGCGATGGGTGGAATAAACAATGCATTACATAAGACTAGCAGTGGTCAGATGATGCAAAACAGCTGTTACAGGGTAAACATCCATGGTATCAAATTATCCATGGGAGCTCCCGACCTACTGCCTTTAAAGTTTTGATTTTGTGACGTCACGTGCGAGCAGCTCTCCCATGTGTTGTGTATGTAAATTCTATAAATTTGCCTTTTTTCATGGTTCTTGATAAAGGAATGGGTCAATTTGCAGGAGGCATGTATATCAACATATGTTTGATGATGTATCGACCGCACAGGTGAAATAATTAATTTTATTTTGAAAAAATGACACTTTATGGAATTTACACTACATAACACACAGGAGATCTGCTCGCATGTGACGTCACAAAATCAAAACTTAAAATATTTATAAGTTTGTTATTTTTTTATTGATTTTCTCCAAACCTTCACTCATATTTTTATTTTATTATGCTCCGCCACCGAAGGTGGTGCCGGAGGCATTATGTTTTCGGGTTGTCCGTCCGTCCCGTTTTCGTTCTCGCGATAACTTAAAGCTGGTGTATAGTTTCGGGAGAAAGAAAAAACTATTTTGATTCACATTAAGATAAATTAAGATAGATTGAATCCAATAACTATAATAAAGCAAATTATAATACTTGAAATCTCCTTTTAGTGTCTTAATTTCATAATATAAGGATAAAAAGATAAGTCGGGGACCCGTCACAGGTTAGCGCTCACGTGGAAAACCAATGGGGATTCTCTTGTGTGGGTGTTACATACAGATCGTTCGCACTAAATCACGCCGTAACCTCGGGCGTGCGAATTTGTCAGCAGAGGTCTAAACGGCAGTTGGATTGCGCTATTTTCGAACTTTATAAATGAAATTCATCGGAAATATTGAAAGGAATGTCACAAGATCTCTCACACATATCTTTTAGTGCAATGTGGACAACATGTAACTACATTTGATCGGTTTTGTGCCAATTCCTTTTTTGCTACCAAAACTATACACCAGGTTTAAGAACCGTTTGACGGATCACTTTCAAACTTGGATCATGTATGCATATGGTATGGACAATGATCTGATTAGACTTTGGGGTCATTAGGTCAAAGGTCAAAGGTCACAGAGGTCATTGTATGCATGAAAATGGCTCGTTCTCGCCATAACTTAAAACCGTTTGACGGGTCAACTTCAAACTTGGGTAATGTGTGCCTATGGGAGGGGCAATGAACTGATTAGATTTTAGGGTCATGAGGTCAAAGGTCAAAGGTCACAGATGTCATTGTATACATGAAAATGGTTCGTTCTCGCAATAACTTAAGAACTGTGTGGACGGTCAACTTTAAACTTGAGTAATGTGTGCATATGGGAGGGGCAATGAACTGATTAGATTTTGGGGTCAAAGGTCAAAGGTCACAGAGGTCATTGTATACATAAAAATAGTTTGTTCTCGTGATAACTTAAGAACTGTGTAACGGATCATCTTCAAACTGGGTAATATGTGCATATGGGAGGAGCAATGAACTGATTAAATGTGGGATCATGAGGTCAAAGGTCACAGAGGTCATTGTGTACATGAAAATGGCTTGTTCTCGCAAATACTTAAAAACCGTTTGACGGATCAATTTCAAACTTGGGTCATATGTGCATATTGGACGGACAATAAACTGATTACAATTTAGAGTCATGAGGTCAAAGTTCAAAGCCACAGGGGACATTGTGTACGTGAAAATGGCTTGTTCTTGCGTAACTTAAGAACAGTTTGATGGATGAACATCAAACTTGGGTCATGTGTGCATATGGTAGGGACAATGAATTTATTATATTTTGAGGTCATGAAGTCAAAGGTCAAGGTCACAGACGTCATTGTATACATGAAAATGGCACGTTCTTGCTGTAACTTCTGAACCGTTTTATGGATCAACTTCAAACTTGGGTCATGTGGGAGGAAAGATGAACTGATTAGATTTTTGAGGTCAGGACATCAAAGGTCACTGGTTATTTATGTAAATGACTCGTTTGTGCAATTTCTAAAGGACCTTTGACAGATCAACTTAAACATGTTTATCCTTTTTATTACATCAGTAGCCATCCTTCCTGAGTTGGAAATAATTCTGATGATACAACTTTAATAGATTTGGGGTCAATATCTCAAAGATGTCATGTATAAATGGATGTAAAATACTCAACATGCGCATGCCTTTTTTTTCCGATGTGGCAATACGGAGGCATGCCTTCCGACCGTGCGCGGTCGAAGATTCATCTAGTTTTTCTGCGTTTTTTAAAACCAACTTAAACCCAGGGTGAACTTTCCCTTTAAATTTGTTATAATGAAATCTTGTCAAAATATAAACATAAACATGTGCATAAGTTTGAAATTGGGACCATGAAAATCGCCCTGTTCTAACAAAATCTTGTGGATTCGCTCGTTTTAACAGGAATAGACTGCACTGAACATTGAGGCCCATTTAATTATTCACATTAAATGTGGACCATATCACTCCCTCAGATATCTCGACTACTTCACAATAATTTCTTATAAAATGTGTTGTATTGCTTTGGAATGTGTAGAATATATTTGTACTTGTCTGTACATATTATTTTGAATCATGCTGACATAAACCCGACCTAATATCACTGAAGTGCCATTGAAATAATATAAATTTTTATAAGCATGTGATTTAATATTCTTGTTGGTCGTGTCATTTTTGTTATGTTATTTCCATCGAGACAGACATTCTGATGCATCAAAAAAGAAAAAGATATCAAGAGAGGAAAAAAGTGATAAGAGAGGAGATAAGGAAAAGACAGATAAACTAATAGGAGAAAAAAGAAATTTGGAGAGAAAGGGAAAGAAAAGAGAAAAAAAAAGGAAAGGGGAAGAGAAAAAGAATATGAAAAGAAAAGGGATTGGGAGAGAAAGAAAGAAAATGGAAGGAAGAGGAAGAGAAGCAAGATTGGTGAAAGATAAACAGCAACGATAAAGAATAGGAGAGAAATAGAGAAAACCGAAGAAAGGGGAAGAGAAGAATGAGAGTGGAATATTACGAAAGAAGGGGAAAGAGAAACTTGACAGAAGAGAGATTGGGAAGAAGAGAATGAAAATAGAAGAAAGGGGAGAGAAGAGAGAAAATGATGGTAGAGAGAGAAAATAGAAGAAAGGTTAAGAAAAGAGAGATTGGAAAAAAGGCGAACTTATGTATAAAAAGTCAAGTTCATAAGTTTACTTTAAATAATGAAGGGTGATTCAAAGTAATACATGTATGAAGAACCAAGGTTATTAACAATTAGATCGAAGCATAGACCTAACGAAGATAAAATCACATTTCTCTATTTCCTTTTTCAATCTAAATCTAAATGTATCAACTTACCACATGAATTATGATTAATCATTAGGTTTAATTCTTTGTATGCCATATGAATTTGTAGAAAAGGCAGATTTTTCTCTCTTTAACTTTTAAAGTTGCAGATTCCGCACCCCCCCTCAGATCTCGGCTGTTGACCATGCGATCGCGACGAAAATCGCCACGCACGTCAACCATGACGCAATCTCCAAAATTGCGTAGTCATATGTTAAAAAAAATATTTGGTATTAATTAATTCTGCTAATTTATGCATAAATTTACACATTGCTCTAATTCATTAAATAAAGCTCCAAAGCTACTAATTTTTTATTTATAAACTCTTTGTAAGATTCTGATGAAATGGATTTTAAACAAAATCAAATTTCATTTCTTATGTATTTCATTGTTTTTTTTTATGAGAATTGTCGGCGACGTTCTATTGTTTTCTCGATGAGAATTGACGGCGACGTTATCACGACCACAAAAAACCTAAAACTAATTGATTTGAAGCAGTAGAAGTAAAAATAATCATACATTTATGAATATTGACTTGAAATACATTTTGGATTTGTACACAAAATCACGTTTTGAGCAATTTTTGGTCTGACGAGCATGTACAAAATGTTGCGTAACTTTAGAACCGCATACCTGGATGTCGCAAATTTGGTCTTAAAAGTTGCGCGAGACTGAAAAGAAAAAAGTCATGAAACCGTGTGTCGATAGCTTTATGCGTTTCTGGATCTTGCGCGAAACGTCGAGGGGGGGCGGAATCCGCCCCCCCTCAAGCCTTTTAGGGTTAAAGTAGAAGACTGTGCCCTCTTACATAAAGATTTACAATCAATTGCAAATCGATTGTAGCCAATCAGGAATCTTGTTGAATAACCTTCTTGCATAAAAGTTTTAATGTGAACCAATCAGAATGGTTGTTTTAAATTTTCTTTTCCCAGGATGCAACACTCTGTTATGATACAATGCCCTTCATTACATACTTTGACCAACTCATTGACAGTCAGGCTTAAACATTGCACAATTTCTTTTGTATTGTGCATCATGCACAATGTATTAACCAATTAAATCAGTCGGCCAAACTGTTAAAAAAAAGGCTCCAATAGGATAGATAAAATTACCAGAAACATATTGAGAGAAAGAAAGTTAGAAAGTTATTGGATTTGTCTTCAATTTTACTCCTCAAAAAGTTTGTCTCTGGCGACAACAAGAAACTTGAAAGATATGACCCGTCCTTCACCCCCTTGAAGCCGAAAGACCATCTCCCCAGACTGGTTTTATTAGCAACCAATTTATACTTGAGATTTAAACTGGATATAGAGCGCCCTAGTATTGGTTATAAATGGGTACTAGTTCTTTTTGAGAGCATGAGGAATACTGTTGAAGTCTATTCAACAACGAGGTTGTTTCAAATTTTCAATTGTTCGTAACTCTTTATGTTACAGATATGGCATGCTACAAAGGAATAAAATATTATTGCATTTCACGCTAACAAATATATATTTCATTTTTACAAAAGCATTTCACTCAAGAAATATATATTTGATTCCCTTCTAGCATGCCGGCAAAGTTGATATAGTTTGCTGTTTTTTTTTTTCCTGGCTCAGATTTATTTCAATTTTTCACACAAAAGCATTTTTTACAACCCAAACAGAAAATTCAGAAACAAGAATGACTTTCTTCATTACTTTAATGATCACATAACTTACTCGAAAGAACAATGAGTTGCAACTGACTTTCAATCAGATCGATCAATACAATAGTATAAGTTTGGTCATATTCACACTCAACACTATTTGCTGGAGGATTTGAAATCAAAGTTACGAGGTTACTGTATTTACACCAGACAAACTATATATATATGTTGTGCATCGTAGTTGTTATAGAGTTAAGTGAAGCATATAGTTTGGCTAATGTGAACAAAACAGTATATATTTTCTACATAAAATCCTACAAAGATATGGCACACACGCACACACAAACAATATAAACTTAAAGAAAAACATCATGTATACATACATAATAATATGTAAAAAATTTACAACAGACATTGTTGTGCATTTAAAAGCAATATTTAAATACACAACAGTTGTTACTAACAGCTTCATGTACATCAATTACAATGAAGTGTAAAAAATCACCACCTTTATACTGTGCTTCAAATTCTATTGCAAAAATACTTGCATATAAAAATATATGAATAATATCCAGAGCTACAATTCAATATCTCTGCAAGTTTATACAGATCATACATATTCTGCAATATGTTTACTACATTGTAATAGCTTATGCCATTGCCCTATCATGGGTTAGCCCTAACCCTGCATGTATGCCACTACATCACTTCTGACAGGGATCAAAAAGGTTAAATCCCCAATGAAGGCTGAAGTATACAGCTGAAAGTTAAATATTTGTACCTAATTTTGCTTGCATTTGGATCAAAATTTATAATATTTTGTAATTTTATACCAAGGCAGTTTAAATCATATCAGGAATACTTTCCGGGAAGTGAGGAATATTTTAAAGCATGTATATAGTTTTATGAGAAAGTATAATGATAATAGTCTGTGTGTTGGCAAAACTATTGAACATGAAGTGGTTAAAAAGAAATGATTTCTTACTGGAATATATCAATTATGAATGTTTAGACACATGAAGGAGATGTCCCTCAAAATTGTTATTAGACTTAAATTATTATTATCATTATTATTATTACTTTACACTGTGCCTATGGGGGAATCCTCTCAAAAATTCAGAACTAATATTTTCCAGTAAAAAATCAATGTATTTTCAACCATTATCTTCTAGGGAAAAAAAAGTAATGTAATGTAAAAGATAAGTAATGCCCGAAGAATGTGAAACATAATATGAATAAATTAATTGTCCATAATATACCCTGTTTGCCTGTTTAGCATACTTTTGCATCATGCTTCTGGTACCATACTAGAGAAAGATGACATTTAAAATAAAATGGAAAATAAGGAAAAGCTTATTGACAACACCATAAATATGATTTACAGTATCTCAAACCAATTTCTTCAAAATATGTGTAACAAAACAAAATCTATTTACAGATTAAAACAATTTAAGAACCTGCCATATGTAAGAGTTACTCCAACTAAAAATATAGTAAAAGGCAGAGTATAATGTACGTACATATGAATGAAGATGAAAATTCATAGATTACTTAAAGGGGAAGGAAACCTTAGGAATTCATTAAATTGTACAAAAACATGAAAATTTAAGAAGTTGATCAATGAAAATTTGAGAAAAAATGAATGAATAATAAGAAAGTTATGAGCATTTGAATGTTGTGATCACTACTGCTATGGGGATCCTCACATTGGCAACGGACCCAAGATGTGTGATGTCATACATGAACAACTTCCCCATTACTTTTGTACATATTTCACTCAAATTGTCTTTTTTTGAATTAATTCTGTTAAAAGATCTGAGATTCTTTTCATGGGAGGACATGTAATACAAATTCACAAAATATAATCATGTGTGAAGAGTTTGTAGTATCATTAGAATGAGGAAAAAGATGAATTTTGGGTATTTTTTTGTATGTCATATGGGAGAGTTGTTCATGTGTGACATCACACATCTTGGGCCTGTTGCCAGTGTGAGGATCTCCATAGCGTTAGTGATCACAACATTCAAATGCACATAACTTTCTTATTATTTATTCAATTGTTCTCAAACTTTCTTTAATCTGTTTCTTTGATTTTTTTTGTTTCATACAATTCAACTGAATCCTAGGGTTTCATTCTCCTTTAATTACAATTACAAGACTTTGCTATTAACATGAGGACTAGACCAAAATATAAAAAAAAATAACTTTGTGTCCTATGAACTTATTTCTATGATACCATATACCAGTTCAAATTGTGTAATTAAATTATCCAATTCAGGTGGGTTTTTTTTTTCATATCTGGAAAATCACAGGTGTAATCTTCTTGGAAGAGCAGTGCATGTGCATAAATTTAGATTTATGCCCTTGTGCTCCCCGTTATTGAAAACAACGTACAATTGCACACATTTTTCTTGGCAACGGTAGAGTAAAAGCTAAATATAGAAACAAATATTTAAAATAAATACAGACTATAGTTCCTATACTTTGGAACATTCTATAAAAGATCATGAATGCAGATGAAAAACTTCACTGTTCTATCCCCTTTTCTCATTAATTAAGGATAAGCCGAAATGTATACTTGAGAAGCTCCTTCTATGGATTGCTAAGGTTATAAATTTACTTGTTTACCTCCCGTATGTACTTCATATATTATGTACTATATTCCACATACTAAGAATGTTGCAACAGGATTGGTCAAAAGACAGTCACGTGATAAATTTTAGTTTTCCCATCATCAATCATCACTCGTAGTGATGGTACATTTGAGTTTCGCTGACCACTTCAGCGCCCCATGGAGTATAGAGTCATGACGCGTCATCAATTATTCTTAGGATGCGCGAAAAAAAGTGCGTTGTCACTCGGGTTTTTTGTACTATCGTTTTTTTCCATCACATGCAGCGACAGATTCCTTTGTGACGTAACAATTACTTTTTAAAACTTCTTTGATACGTAACAATCACATCAGCCCATTTAAGCTACATGTAGGCCTTCGCGTGAAATGAATTGCGCGCACTTTATTTGTACACGTTTATGTTACAATTACAAGTGAAGTCATCGATGACTTGAGTGGATCTTTAAAGGATCAAGGAAACCTTGAATTTTTAACCAAAATATTGGTTTTCCCTGTACTCTTAAAATGTTTCAGATGTGGAATATAAAGCAAATAATCACCTCTTGAGCCAAATGATTGGAAGTCTATCACTTCCACGGCAAGCTGGATGTACACGCTATCTCTCCTCAGCTTTGCTTTGGAGGAGATAGCTTATCCAGCTTGCCTGGGAAGTGATAGACTTCCCATTATTTGAGTCAACGGTGATTATTTGCTTAATAATAATTGCTCTAAGTGATCTATTATATTAACTTCAGCCTAATATGGGTTACAAGCATTGAAATGTCTAAGTAATGCGATGTAAAAGTAAAATATCACCAGTATTCATAATTATCATTGTTATCTCTTCAATTAAATAAATTTTGTGGAATTTTTTAATTGCTCTAGAGGCATGCGTATTAGTAACATAATGAGATATAATACCAACATATATGAAAGACTGCTGCATTGGCAAGAAATCAATGAAGTTGATAATGAGATAGACCAGTGTAAGAAAACATAAAACCAATATAGATTTGCATTATTATCAAAGTTCTGGAGTTTTCTGTATACTAATGCTACGACTGTAATGTTACTTTTAGCATATAACATGCAAATATACCGGCTCTTATAAAATATTTATTCAAACTTCATACAACAATGATACTATTATCCTCCAATGCAAGAGTTGATTTCACTGGAAAAATGACAAAGTTTTAGATAAATGAATAAATCGGAATGAAAATACCAGTTGCATTGAGTTGTGGATAATGTTTCGAAAAATATAAAAGGTCATCAAAAAAAAAAATTATTCTGTAACCTTGTGACTGAACCACACAAAACAAATCTTATTCAACCCAAAAAGTAAAATATATCAGCAAATAGATTGCAGAAATTAGAGCATAGTAGTTTCAGCCTACATAATTCCTAAATGATATTACTACTACTAACTACAGTAGCTTTAACTGTACAAATGTATAGAAAAAAAATAATCTGATTATGAAAATGAAAGCACTCGATACTCAAAGCCCGGTAACATGCAGCCAGTTTCCCAATATCAAATGTTTCACTTGATAAAATAATTAGGGCAAATTTCAACACATCATAGAAACTTGGGTATTATTGAATTGAAGTCAAAAGGAGCCTGAGCTTAACGAAGATTCTGCTAGGATCGAAAGCTCAGGCTCCTTTTGACTTCATTTGACACCATTAGCTCTCCTTTATTGGATAAGCAGTTTCAGCAGTTCTCTTATTTTGTATTATTGAATTGAAACATATAATTACATTAAGCATGATAAATAGAAAAGTATCACTGTAATATATCTGTTAGATTTGAATGTGCAGTCTTCGACCAGTTTTTAACTTCAACTCGGACACAATCCTTACTGGCTCAACTAAACTATATTTTGGTCCTACATGTAATGTATGGCACTTGAACTGCAAAGGCTGCAGAACACAGACTTGACAACAAATATACATGATCATTGTGACCAGTGCATCACAGAGGAGTAAGAAAGAGAGATAAAGGACTTATTTTAAGGGGACAAAGAATGTTTGTTTCCATTCCCCTGGGGTGTTTCATCAATATTTAAAATCGATTTTAAAATTTAAAATCGATTTTAAGTCAGTTTTAAGGCTTTAAAATCGATTTTTAAAGCCTTAAAACCAATTTAAAATCAATTTTAAAAATTGATAAAACACCCCCTGAACATGTTAATTAATTATGAGTTGATTCAGTGACATAAACAGATCAGGTGGTTGCTTCCCTCGGGGAATGCATGAATTAAAGTCGTAATTAAACTCCTAGTTGAGTGGGCGTTACCTGACACACCACATCATTGATCAGAGGATGCGTGCGGTTGAGAAGTCTGTCAATGATATTGAATATTAAATACAGGAAGCACGGTTACAGCTTGATAGACCGCAAGGCGAATACCGGGTCACCATGACCCTAAGACACCGACCTATTGTATTTTGCTGTATGCCCTAACCCAAGGACACCGGGCCACCATGTTTATAGGCACCGCGGTCTATCAGCCCTACGGACTATGGGGATGTCCCCAGATGCACTTGGAATTTAAGTGCGACTCTTTGTGAAACTCAAGAGTCTCACTTAAATAATTGCATAAAATACAGAACAATCCTATCACTATCTGAAGAGATCTAGAGTTGTAGGGATGAGCTGCTGCTTGATATCTCTATGAGTTGTTACATTGATGGATGACCTTTGGACTAGATCCAACTTCTGGCTCCATTATAATTCTGTGTGTTTCTGTACGAAAGTTTGGGAAGAGAATAAGGAAGCATGCATTAGTAGAGTCATACACCCCTGTATACATGCATACAGTTGTGCTCATACAATGTAAGCATTCATACCCCTGTCGTTTTTAAAAGTTTTTTGAGTTGTGCTGCGAACTGGATATGTTGTCAAACTTTCTGGTGATTTTAGTATGCTACATGTACCAACAACTGAACAATAAGGAAAATTCAAAATTTTGACAAATTTGGTATTTTTAAGGGGTATTTTATTGACTGATTTACGGAAAACACCATGTTCATAAGTATTCATACCCTATGGGTACTCAAAGTACTTAAAGGGGAAGTTCACCCTGGGTATAATTTGGTTTTAGAAAATGCAGCAAACCAAAAGAAAAATATGAGTGAAGGTTTGGAGAAAATCGACCAACAAATAATGAAGTTATGAATATTCAAAGTTTTGATTCTGTGACGTCACGTGCGAGCAGTTCTCCTATGTGTTATGTAGTGTAAATTCCATAAAGTGTCATTTTTTCAAAAGAAAATTAATTATGTCATCTGTGCGGTCGATATAGCATCAGACATATGTTCATATACATGCCTCTATCAAATTGACCCATTCCTTTATCAAGAACCATGAAAAAAGACAAATTTATGGAATTTACATACACAACACATGGGAGAGCTGCTCGCACGTGACGTCACAGAATAAAAACTTTACATATTCATAACTTTGCTATTTTTTGGTCGATTTTCTTCAAACTTTTACTAATATTTTTCTTTTATTTTTCTGCATTTTTTAAAACCAATAAAATTCCAGGGTGAACTTACCCTTTGAATTTTTTTCCTCAAAATGACCAGCTGTCCGAGCAAGCCCTCTTCTGCCACTTGCCGTTTTCCCTCTCTTTTCTCCCTCTTCTTGGAGAAGTTTGGTTGAAAAATGTGGGTGAATAGACTTGAAAAGTCTCACTTTTATCACCGTTCTGCAGCCCTTTTGGAAATGGATAGAGAACGGTGCATTTGGTCGCTTAAGATTTTCCAATAGAAATGTGTACACAAAACAGCTAGAAAACATTTAATTTTATCATTTCTGCACAGCTTCCTCACTGTGATACTTACTGATGAGTCATTAGGGCAGTCACAATGGCTGTTTTCTGTTGGATGTTCTACCAGCTCCATTCCTTCGTGTATGTGAGGAGCACCTACTTGCCGAGATGCATATTCCTATCAAGAAAAACAACAACAACAAAACAATAACATATGAAACAGATAAATACAGAGCTTGGTGTTTGATCTCCTACACTGATATGATTTTTGTTTTACGTAACTATATTAATGGAGAGCATGTACCCTTGTATGTACTTGTATTAACCCAATCAAACAGTTCTATAGCTTCATTGATACCCCCTGGGACTTCCTAATTACCAAAGAATATATTTGCCAAATTGCCAAATTTGGCAAATATACCAAATACCTTGCCAAATACCACTTGTGCATCAACTGTTCTTGATGACTGCATAGTTGGAAATACATTAATATCTATAATTTAATTCTTTTGAAATCATAATTCTTATTTAGTCATATATTCATATTGTTTGATCAGGAGATACATAAAATTTATTGAGAAAGAAAATATCTTCAGGAAATGTTTAACCAATCACAAGAGCAAAGGTACAGCTCTAAGAGACTGATTGAAACCTAAAGTTTGGAAATAGTAAACATGATCCGCCCTATTTTGAAAACCACCTATAAGTCAACCAATTTGTTAGATATATATTTTTTTTCTTTTACTATTTTTAAAGGAAACCAATACCCAAGGAAATAATCAATTTTATAGGAAAGAGCATAATGAGAGGAGCAAGTTAAAAAAAAGTTTCATCAAAATCGGTTATAAAATAAGAAAGTTATGGAAGTTTGAAAAGTCTTGCTTTACCTTCTATGGGGATCCTCAAATTGGCAACATCGGCTTCAAAATGGCCGATTTTATGGACAACTCTCCATTTGTTTTGTACACAAATTTTCAGATTTTCCCCATTTTCTTTCAAAATATATCTCACCTCCTTCTGAGCTCAACGTAAGTTGTGTGAAATACATTTTCCCATGACATATTTTGAGTTCAGAGGTACATGTAAATAAGACATATTTTGAAAGAAAATAGGGAATATCTGAAAATTTGTGTACAAAACAAATGGAGAGTTGTCCATAAAATCAGCCATTTTGAAGCCGATGTTGCCAATTTGAGGATCCCCACAGAAGGTACGAGACTCTTCAAACTTCCATAACTCTCTTATTTTATAACCGATTTTGATGAAACTTTTTTTAAATTGCTCCTCTCATTGTGCTCTTTCATGAGAAAGTGCTTATTCCCATGGGTATTGGTCCCCTTTAAAAGTTATCCCGAAATTAGAGATTCCAAGCTTTCTATTGTCTAATATCAAATTCTAGGAATTTACTAAAGTATAACCAAGACAGATATTATTTTAGAGTATACACAAAAACCTGCATCTCCTGCCATTTGCTATGTTGTTCTTTTGGTGACTTATTGGTGGTGTCGAGCGGTAGGGTTACAAATGATTTACTGCCTGGCAACTCCTTCTCATTACCTCTAAAACTTGCAGATAATAACAGTAGATATTGTTGGATGTCAGGTTCTGTCTTACATAGGCTTTCCCATTCTCCGCTATTGTCCTTGCCTGCATGCACACAGACAGAGGAATAAAAATTTACAAACAATAGAGTGAATTTACATGGAGTGAATCTACGTAAAAGTATACTAAAAAGTCACTCTAAAGATACATTGTGGAAATGTACCACACTATGAAAGGGAATGAAGAAAGCAAAACAAATACATTTCCACCATGAATGAGTATTTTATTAATCTGGCACCAAAATATGAATAAATAAAGAAAGAAGAAATATGTGTTTGTATAAAGCGATAGCAAATTCACAATTCATAATTGATAATTCATAATTGATGTAGGTCTATAGCTACACAAGAATAGATAAAGTAATCATTCCTTCTAATCTTAAAGCATACAGAAAAATATGTTTTGTCTGGTGCCATTTTCCACTCACCCATAACGTGGATGTGCCCTTGAACTTATAATCATTTTATTTTGTTTAAAGAATCTTGTAGAACAGCAAACAAACTCTTGCCCTATCCACCCACTCATAAAGTACATAACATATTATAACCTTCATCCCATTCTCTCTTAATATCTTAACCTGTTGGAGACGAGCTGATTTGACTATAACATGCATTTCCCATAGACCTTAGCCCGAATATATTCGGGCTCTGTCCTCAATGGGTTAATGGCAAAGAAAAGAATCTGACAGGAAAGTAAATAAAATTTTAAATAGTATTCTACCACACCCATTTGCAAATATACCCATCCTTATCTCTGTCTACATCTTCCTAGGCCAAAGAAAAAGAAAACAAACTTGATTATTAGCCTATGCAAGATTAGAACAGAATGTTCAATTGTGAACATATTATTTACTAACAAGCTATACTTACCTATATCTCTTCAAATTGCTATTCGTTGCCCAAAAGTAGAAATAGCCACCGGCAAACAAAACGACTCGAAAAGAGTCTAACTGCCCTGAAAGCAGACGGGGAACCCGTCACTGCGCAGGGACTTATATAACGCCTCTCCACACACGTCTACTTCCTCTTTCGTTCACGTGAAAAACCAAGGAAGGGCGACGAACACAGGGGAGGAAGGGAGGGAAGCTATAGGTAAGTATAGCTTGTTAGTAAATAATATGTTCACAATTGAACATTCTGATTTACTACACTGCGCTATACTTACCTATATCTCTTCAAATTGCTAGATTAACACAGAAATTCTGGAGGTGGAAAAAAGGAGAGCCCTTCCTAAAGGTCCACCAAAAAAAACCTAGCTAAACATACCTAATTAATTCAAAACAAATTAGGAGCGATGAGGACACGACAGAACCGCAGATGCGAATCTCGTATCCTGACTAATCACATCAGATAAGTAATAAGACACAAAGGTATTAGGACTTGCCCAGTAGGCTGCCTGAGGATCTCCTCCATAGAAGTACCCCTGGAAAAGAGCCAAGAAGCTGAAATACCCCTAGTGTCATGGGCTCTAACTGAGTCTGAAAGTAGGGCTTCTGGGCCCCCCGACTTGATACCCTGAACTATCCATCGGGAAACAGTATCTGGGCTAACCGGCCCGTGGGTTCTACTGAACTAATAAAAAGTTTGGCTGGATGAGCGAATGGACTTAGTTCTGTCAATGTACCACTTAAGCGCTCTAACTGGACACCATAACCTATTCTTCTGAGACAGTAGAGAATTTGCTAATTGATGTAAAAAATTTGGCAAGGTTTAGAAGATTCTCTTTGGTTCTTGGCAAGAAAACCTGCTTAAGGATCAAACGAACCCTATCCTTTTCCCAACGGATATGACCTGACCTAACTGACATGGATAGACTACTGGCGTTGGCCTGATGCTACTGCTATAAGAAAGACTGTCTTTATTGAAAGTTAAGAAGGAACATTTAGCATAGGTTCGAAAGGAGACTTTGCTAGAGCTCGAAGGACTTTGGGAAGGTCCCACCTTGGGATGAGTCTCTGCTTAGGTGGATTCTGTAAGAAAATGATCTAGTTAGACGGGAGAGAAACATTGAATTAGAGACAGTCTCTCCGTTCCCAAAACTGTATGAATCGCCGCTATGGCTGATCTATAACCTCGTATTGATGAAAATAGATAAACTATCATCGAACAGAACAAGTAAGAAATCTGCAATCTTACCTAAAGAGGCAGAGGTTGGATCGACCTGCAGACTGCTGCACCATCGGTAGTATCTCTGGAGTCTCGAATTATAAGTACTCCTGGTGGAGGATCGGAGGAATTGGCGGCATATCTGCTGCTCTCTCCGAAAGGCCTGCGTCGCTGCCGATTTCCTGAAATGGGCCAGAGTGTTAGGCACAGTCTCTCTGGATTCGGATAATAGGTTTCTGTCCCTGGTTGATTCAGAAGATTTAGCAACGAGGGGAGTGTTCTTGGAGTCCTGCAACAGGTTTGTTAGATTCGTGAACCATGGTTACTCGGCCACCATGGTGCAATGCAGAAGGAGGTGAGCCTGTCTCCTCACCTTCTCCAGAACTTGCGCTATGATGGGAAAGGGCGGAAGCGTAAGCAAGAATCCCTTTCCACGATATCGATAGAGAGTCTGTGCGAAGGCTAGGGGATCCTGGTGTTTCGTGCAATAGACTGGAAGTTGTTTGTTCAGAATTGACGCGAAGAGGTCTATCTGAGGTTGTCCGAATTGAGTGAATATTTTCATCGTTATTGACGATCTAGCTGCCATTCCGATGGGAGGTATTTTCCTCGCGACAGGAAGTCTGCAAGGTAGTTGTCCTTCCGGGAATGTGACGAGCTATCAGAGTTATGCGATGATCCTGACACCACGAAAGGATCTCCATCGTAAATTGCACAGAGTTCGTGATTTTTGTTCCTCCCTCTCTGTTTATGTACGATACTACAGGTGTTGTCGATTTTACTAGGACACAAAGATTTGCAATGTGGGGTAGGAAGCTGCCCATTGCTAGTTGAACTGCTCTCATCTCGAGAACGTTGATGTGTTGGGCCGACTCTCTCGATTCCATTGGCCCGAGGCTTCGAGGTTTCCCATGTGAGCCCCCAGCCGAGCTTTGACGCGTCTGTTGTCAGAGTGAGGTTGGAATGGGCTTTTGGGTCTCTTCCCCTGGTTTAAGAAGAGATGAGAAGACCACTGCTGGACTGATTGACTTATTTTGGATGATAGTGGGATGGATGGTCCTTGGAGTGGACGCTTGGTTTGAAGTGTCTCAAGAAATGCAGCTGAAGAGGTCTCATGTGAGTCTGCATTGTGGGATGAGGCTATCAGGCTCGCGAGTAGACCTAGGAAAACTTGCCAATCCTCGCAGATGCGAGCAGGTTGAGCAAAGCTCGCTCCCACTGCTAGAATTTTTTCCACTCTGTGGAGGGATGGGCGTACTACAAGGCATGGAATATTTATCCTGGCCCCAGAAATTCTGGAGTGGTCGTTGGCGTGAGCTTCGATTTCTTTTCGTTTACCATGAAGCCCAAGTCCTTGGCTAATTGCATCACTATCTCTATATTGGACTCGAGGGTGGCTTTTGACGGCCGAGAAGGAGCAGTCGTCTAGGTAACAGAAGATTGTAATTCCTCGTCTTCTTAATTCTGCCGCAACTACTTGAATTAAGCGGAGAAAATTCTTGAGCTGTTTTAGCCTGAATGGGAAAGCCTTGAATTGGTAACAAATGTTTTCTACCTTGAATCCCAAGTATTCTCCGAGCTTCGTGGGCCATCGGGATGTGATAATATGCATCTTGAAGGTCTATTGTTACTGCCCATTCGTGGGATTTTATTAGGGGCAGGATGGTTGAGAGAGATTCCATTTTGAAGGTGTGGTTTGGAGAAGCTTGTTTATCTCTTTAGGTTGAGAACCAGCGGAAGCCCCCGAGCGTTTTTCTACAGAAACACCGGAGACAGGAGGAGGGAATTGTTGTCTGAACTTGAACTATTACCCCTTGTATAGGAGAGATTGTATTTCTGTTCTTAATGCCCTTAGCGGATGGGATCCCTGGGAGAGGGCGTCTGACGCCGGAATGGGAAATTTGACAGATCCTTGGAAAGATTGGGTTGAACCTGAACTTATTATGTCGAGAACAAACTTGTCCGTGAGATATCTTCTCCCAGTTTTGAAGCCAAAGAGTTAGCCTCCCCCCGACTGGGACATGATGGGAGGGGTTAGAACTAGTTGTAATTGATTGTCAAATACGCTGATCGTCGCCAGACCCTTGAAACAGTGCCTTGGGACTGGAACTGGGCTGACGTCCACGCCCCCACTACGGGAGCCGCGATAGCTTTGTGACTTCTGCGGTTGTCCCTCCTCCACGCTAGCGTTAGAGTCATTAGGGGGACGAGAAAGCTAGGGAAAGAGGGGCCCCTTGATCTCGAAGGACTGGGGCTGGTCCTGAGGACAAGAAGAAGACTTCTGTTTGTGCTGAGACTGAGTGGACTTAGATCTATACTTATAGCCTGAGGAGCTAGATCTATTGCCGGAACTTAGCTTATAGAAAGTTTTGTCCGCGTGTTGCTTTCAGAAATGGTTTTGATCGAGCACATCCTGAAATTTACCATTAAATAAATCTTTACCTTCACATGGTAGTCTAGCCAAACATTTTGCAGCTTCCCGCTCGATGTTAAGAGCAGTCAACACGTTGCTCCTTCTTAGCCTCGTCGTAAGTAGGGCTGATCTTGTTGCCTGTTCATACTGCAGGTCAGCAATCTTAGAAAGAGATTCAAGCACCGATTCTCTATCGGTTGAAGTCAATCTCTAGGCTCTCTGCCTCGTCAGGGCCGTAACAGGCAGCCCTGATAAATTGCGAGACGCATACCATTGCGGGCAGAGATGTCGATCGCCGACAAATCCCTGTCGGTGCTGATAAAAGTGCGGCTGCGCAGGGTGTTGTATCTGGATTTCTTCGCCCTGCATCGCCACGCGAAAGGCTACGTCTGGACGTGGGGAGCACAGATAATTATCAAAGTCCTGGAACGCGATCCTGTAATCCTTGTCACCTCTCTACTGCGCGGTTTAATCCAGAGCGGCGATTATCTAGTTTGTGGAAGCAAGACTTATACGGTCCGTCCATCTTTATTCCCGCAGAGAATCTTCTCGATCTCGCTGATGATTTCAGTCTAAAAATAGACTGCTGCTTAACGTCAGTCTCGTGATCATCTTCTTCGTCCGCCGCAGTTGTGGGGCAATATTTAGAGAGAATTCTCGCTGCCCGATGTCGGTCGTCAGATGCAGTGGAATCCCCGCAAGTGCGCCATCTGCGGCTGGTCACGTGAGCGGTAATTTTGCGATTGGTCCGTTAAGCGCTGGCTTGGCCAATCATAGGCGATCTAGCACTCTGTGCGCCCTGTAAGGAGTGTTGTTTCACTGGAACTGAAGATGAAGAGAAGTCTCTCAATTTTTCGCCCGGGAAGTTACGGCTTGGTTACGTACTGGGTTGTGATAGCCGTACTCGGAGTCTGAATCCCCAATATTGAACTACCGCTGGGTAGGCGACTCTCGTTCCCGCCGCCTCCCTGGCCATGGTATGGCGAGATGATAATATTCCCTAGTCTTTTGTTGACTTGAAGTTTGGGACCGAGATCCAAGGGATCTGGGTCGGGTGGGTAGATGGGGGTTGGGTATTGGGAGGAGGCATGATACCTGAAGGGCTTTGATAATCCAGTCGCCCCGCCTGAGCTGGGTCAGGGAGCGTAGTAAATTGGTGGGTCTTCGACGTTTTAGAGGTCACACTCGCATTCCGTGACACCTCTTTTTTGTGAGGTTGAGGAGTTAACACTGCCCTCTCAGGGACTTATCCGACCGATACCCGACATCATGGAGGTCGAAGGGTTCGGTGGGGTTCCAGCCGGATTTTTCGAGGGTTCAGTCCTCACCGTGCTGGTTTGCTTCGTCAAAGGGGGATTATGGGGCGTTTCTTTTTTGCCCTACCACCTTATCCGTGGGCCGATTGATCGTTTTTTTGAGGGTTTATTCCTCGAGCTCGCCTCTTCAGAGGGAGGCGGAGTAGATTTCTCTGGCATTAGGATCGCCGAACTAGATCTACTCTCTTTTGGTCCCGGCATATCTTTGGCGATATTTTGGGGTGTAGGTTTGTCTTTAATATCTTTAGCCGATTTCATATTCTTTTACTTTGAAGCGCGGCAACGAAAGAGGAAGTAGACGTGTGTGGAGAGGCGTTATATAGTCCCTGCGCAGTGACGGGTTTCCCCGTCTGCTTTCAGGGCAGTTAGACTCTTTTCGAGTCGTTTTGTTTGCCGGTGGCTATTCTACTTTGGGCAACGAATAGCAATTTGAAGAGATATAGGTAAGTATAGCGCAGTGTAGTAAATAATTACATGACAGAAATTGGATGTCCTTGGCCTGTTACACAATTTTTTATTTATGTTTTTTAATACAAAAAACAAGTCGTGCAGAACTCAACCAACTTCCTTTGAGAGAATGATTTAGAGCATACAAAGTAGGAATCATAAAGCATGTAAAACCTAGCTTCAATACCTAAAACAATAATCAACTCTTTTCTTTCTTTTTGTGGCTGTGAATATGTAAATTTTGTGTTGTAATCCTGTGGTTTGGTAAGTAATCTCTTAAAAAGTCATGGGTTTGAATCTCAGAATGGTGCTTTTATTCTAACAAATGGCATCTTAATCCACACAGATTGAATGGGTAGATGGTAGGATTCATCTGTTATTGTGGTAAAATAAATTAAATTTGAGAAATGCTATTTTGCTGTTATTAACCTTCTCTATCTATCTCACTCTCTCTCTCTCTCTCTCTAACACACTCTTAATCTCTCTCTCTCTCTCTGTCTCTCTCTCTCTCTTACTCACCGAATCATCATTCTGCATGGCCCATTCAATCCTTTCCTCTAAGTCACTAAGGTCTTTCTTGAAGGGAATATAGTGGACCCAGGGTTCAAGCTCCGTGTAGAAGTGCTCGTAGTAGATAGAGTCATGTTTGAATACCGCACTGTCCCCAGCAAGTAGGTAAGGAAGCCTGTATGCAGCTACCGTCCCATCGACGTTGATTTGGTACTTGAACTGGAAGAAGAAAAGGTGAAAATATAAAGAAATTTTGAATGGGTTTCCATTTGTGTGAATGACAGACAGACTGTTAAAAATGAGTATGGAGCAGAGTGCAAAGAGAGAGTGAATTCTCAATGTAAGGCATGTAGGGCCTACATGGTTACATTTGTACATTGAATATATTAAAGTTGATGTTCATAGAGAATAAATATGGTCGAATTATATATCATTGAACAGGAAATAACATGAGGAACACTATTTAACTAATCGCCGATTTTTAAAAAAATTCTGGAGCTCATTTATCGGTTATCGGGACGCCCCCACTGAAACGCCCCCAAATACGTACCCCAAAAGTCACCCAAATGCTGACGTCAGGATATGGAATTAGTGCGGCTGTTAATTGACTTCCGGGTTTGCTGGCTATCTGGCTTTAGAGTGCGCGCGTGCGTGTATAGGCCCGGGAATTAATTGCAAACTTAACGTTATATCGTAAACAATGACGGAGTCGGGTCCAGAGATGAGTCTCGAATTAGAGTTTGAAATCGAAGATATTGAAGATGAAAATGAGGAAGAAAGTCTCAGCTCAATTGCTAGTAGCACCGGAACAGAAACGGACATCGATGACGGCGAATTGGGTGAATACATATTTCAGAAGATGAGGCGAAGTCTGATGCCCCTCGACCAGCTGAGAAGCAGCAACTTCTAGCTTCGCCCTCAGGTGCGGAGGTAGCTGCAGCTATCGCGTACCTATACCTCCATGAGCCAGTGGCAAGGCAGGAAATGAACAAGCGAATTATATGGGGATGCAAGGCCAAGGGGCAATTTAGATGACACAAGGCTTGATAATGGCTCATAATCCTCTTCACGAGAGTGTCCACTAACGTTACATAGAATGATGCTCTTATAGAGCTTTGCGTCCTTTGTATCCAATTTTCTCCTTCGATTAATAACCTCAAGTAAGGCGGTAAACCTCCCTCCTTCTGCTGGCATTTTGCCGGGCAGCCGATGGGTGAAATACCCGTCATACGCCGTGTAGCTGTATGCACCCCCAGCAATTACGCATCGCCGACCACAAGTTTTCCTTATTTTCGCTGGCATTGCCTTTGGCAAGGAGTTCGAACCCGATGTTGATGATGACTGGTCATCCATCTTCTCCGCAAACAAACTGGAGTTGGCAAATTAATAGTTAAATAATATTACTGGTATAAATAAAGGACAAAGCTTTTTCAACTCACAAGACACAAGGATGAAAACGAGCAACAATGACGCAAAGTAATTTCCATGCACTCGCCATACGTACTCAACCGAGCTAATTATTTTTTTCTTTTTATTAGTATTCCATTCTTTGTAAAAGTAACGAATTCTTCATAAAAAATTTAAATGTTATTATTTTGTCCATCACAGGGTATCATTGCCAAAACACAATTTATCAACATAAAAATTGTAATATACCGATTAGATCCAGGTGATCATTAGCGTCTGCTAGCGTTTTGCGGCACAGCTTTTTGTGTGCTCACCATCGGGGGAAAATTTACAGAAGTAGCTCTAAATTTTCGATTGTAGATTCATCGAGACATATTTGATTTTTTAGAAATATATTAAATCATACATGGATTGCTTGGGTTTATTATTCTCTGTAAAAATGAAGATGGGATCACATACAATTGCAAAATAGTTTGAGCTTGGACTTGATTATGTTCTGCTCAGAATAATTGAGCGTCATTTTGTTGAGTGAAAAAGAAATATGATCGAGAGAGGTACTAGATAGTAGTACGTAGAAAAGACTTAGTCTACTTGCAATGGCAATTATTTTCAAAGAGAAATTACTACAACATTTTTAATTGCTATAAAGATTGCTCATTTTATCATATTATTTGCAAATATGAATACAAAACAAAGCTAATACAATTGGATTTGATATATATCACTGCTCAGATCGTGTACACTGCATTGCATGAGTGTATGGGTACGTACATGCCAACACGATACGGCCGGGTGACCCTAGCTAGCTAGCTGGCTGCACTGCACTGAGAGCCGAACTCCATATCCTGACGTCATCAGGAAATCGCTCCATTCCCTACCGAAAGTGGGCGTGGCCAGAGTGATTGACAAGTGTTTTAAAATGGTGTTTTAATCAATTTCCAATAATCGATATGAGTTCTAGTTGGTACCATTGTCTTCTTCATGCTCTCTAGATTACTCTGATACATAAACCACTGATTTTAGTGATCTCCAATAAAGGTCAACTTTAAAGGGATTTAGTAACTTCCAAAAACAAGTGCAAAAGAGATCGAAATGAATAGAATTCTATCGCTCTGACCGTAAAACAAACTACTGCAAGTTTCAGATCAAATGCAAGTCATTTACTATCTTAAAACAGTGAAATTTCAAACGCTGCTGAGGATACGGCCGCGCATGATTAATTTATACCGCTCCGTTGCAAGCTTAGCCGCCCGGTAGGCACGCGGACTTGACAACAGGAAATGCGGTGAAAACCATTTGCGTTGAAATGCACGCGGTTTTGTAAAGCGTCTAGGGGCGGGTTAGAAAATTTGAGTATAAAATCGTAGATATCTCGAAAGTAAAGCAAGCAAGTAGACTGCAATTTTTAAGGAATACCAGACTGACCTATGTAATCATGATGGCAAATGAGTTAAATCCAATAAATAGCAATTTGAATATCATTCAATGTTACTGCATCCCTTTAAAGTACAATTTTGAATAAAACCTTTTTAATAAGATTCATCAAGAATATTGGCCAGATTTAGAAATACACTTTAGGGTGAGGGAGAATACCCCAAAGGAATACTGATAATAGTAGAAATTGGAAATAATAGTGAGAGGGGGAGAGAGACTGATAAAAAAGAAATGGTGGAAGGAAGGAGAGACAAAAACAAGGTCAATAAGGTAACAAAGAAAAAGGAATAGAGTTGGGATAATATTAAAGGGGAAGTTGACCCTGGAATTGTATTGGTTTTAAAAAATGCAGAAAAATAAAAGAAAAATATAAGAGAAAGTTTGAAGAAAATCGACCAAAAAATAGCGAAATTATGAATATGTAAAATTTTGATTCTGTGACGTCACGTGTGAGCAGCTCTCCCATGTGTTGTGTATGTAAATTCCATAATTTGTCTTTCTTTCGTGGTTCTTGATATAGGAATGTATATGAATATATGTTTAATGATATATCAACCGCACAGATGACATAACAAATTTTCTTTTGGAAAAAATGACACTTCATGGAATTTACACTACACATTGGGTAATTGCTCGCACGTGACGTCACAGAATCAAAACTTAGAATATTCATAACTTCATTATTTTTTGGTCGATTTTCTCCAAACCTTCACTCATATTTTTCTTTTATTTTTCTGCATTTTCTAAAACCAATCTAAACCCAGGGTGAACTTCCCCTTTAATAAGGGTGTTATGCATGTAAAGATAGAAGAACTGGAAACACCCTAATATCAATAAAATAACTCAACATATTTCTTAATGGTAAAAAATGTAAAACCAAGTTCCCATTATTCGTTTAGAAAACCCTAAACACATACTATGTTAACACAAACACAAATATTTCATTCTGTTCAATACAGGAAAATGGGTCATCTTCTTAGAGGTACTTTGGTGATGACCTTACAGGGGTCACAGGAGGTCATGGGGTACAACCACTTAACCCTATTTTATTGATGGCAGATTGTAACTCTTTCTGTACTTCAAGAGCCATCTGCTTGTCATCTGGGTTAGCTCAAGTGGATCTCTATTCCACCTATGCCAAATTATTAGTATCGTTCACACGGCAAGCCTTAACCTCAAGTTAACTCCAAGTTATCCTCGAGAACATAGTCCTTGAGGACAACTTGGAGTTAACTTGGAGTTAAGGCCAGTGTGAACAAACTCTGTGTTTATGATCTCGAGGACAAGTCGGGGTTTATGTTCTCGACAGATCTTAGGGTTAAGGCTCGAAATTCCAAGCGGTGGGTGGTCTCCGATCGCGCGTTTGACTGAGTGGACACGATTTTAACTGGGAGTTAATGTTCTCGAGGATAAGAGTGACCTCTTGTAACGGTTAAACTTCCGGTTCAATCAAGCGACATAGCCGAATAGTACGGAGAAATAAATAGCGCACCCCACATACAACTTGTACTTCCGGTCATATAGCCTCTCACTTATCCCCGAGGATAAGCACACCGTGTGAACCCGACTCGAGAAAATTAAATTCTTAGGGATACAATCCTCGAGGACTAAAACCCCGATGGTCCCGTGTGAACATAGCTATTGAGAAATACAAAGCACTGGTCCTTCCAAGAATACTGGAAGCCTGTAAGCCTATATTTTTGGAGATTTCTGAATATTACATGTAGACCATCAATAATACTGTAGTCACACTGTGACTCGTTTCAGGGGTTCGACAGGCAATCGAGTTCGATAATAAATTCTTTTTTAAATGATAAGTGGTATGAATTTTATATTATGTTCATGTGAATGTATAATAGCCCCTATGTTAAAACAATACGGACAAAAAAAATTGGTTAAATTGTACAATGATAATTATTATGTATGTATTAATATATCATAAGTTTTGGTATCCTAAACAAAAGTTCCGTTTACTCAATATAATATCAAATTTACCACATTCTAAAGCAGTAAACATTATTTCTTCCATAGACGTACATGAAAAACATATAAAACTCAGACCAAAGTATCCTACATTGTAACTCATGCAAAGTGATGAAAGGCCACAGGAGGCTAATTTTGAGAGGATTTCTTACACATTAAAAAAAAAAAAAAAATTGAGAGGATTTCTTGGATCAAATTGTTTCTGTCAAGTTTTGTCCAGGGACATTTCTCCAGCCACCAGACTCTTCCTTAAAAGGTCACACAGAGTTCAAACATCTGACATATTAGAGTCTGGAACACTTCCCCCCTTGTTCTCTCTCAAGAGTGCGTTTATACCTATTTTGCAAATCCAAAAAAAAGTTTTTTGAAAAATTTTGCAGTTTACAACAAATGTTTAATAATGTTCTGGCTCTGTAGGCAGAAACAGCACTTAGGAGGATGTTGACCCCATGATGGAAAGCATACTTTTGGAGCCTGTATACTGCCTGAACTGTTGCAATCATATATTTATGATAGAGGGTAATAAATATTTCTATTCATGTTTAAGATCGCTACTTGCTCCAATTTACCTTCTCAGAAAATGCATTTCTGTTGAAACCAAGAATTGAACTACACCCACATCAGAATGCCAATTCCATCTTGAAAAAGATAGGTATGAACACATCCTATAAACCTACAGATATCAAGATTGGCACACTGGGAAAACATGAACCAACTGACCTGCCTTACTAATCTGGACGATCAATCAACTTTTCTGTCACCTGTCCAATTGCTAAAATAAAATTTCACTCCCTTCTCTAAACTTTTTCTCTGGCTTCAATTTCTGCATCTGACTATCCGTGCATGATGTTAAATGTTTCTTTATGATCGAATTGTTCCTGCCTTATTCCCCTACCTTTGATTTGTTTGTTTCTCTGCGCAAGAAAAACCAAATCATTCCACTGTAGCTGAATTTTGGTCTTAAAATTAAAAGTAGAAAGTTTTCCACAGGGTTTATTGATCACATTTCATGTCATTCAATTGTAAAATTGGTACATGTATGACCAACACCAGGGGGTGTTCAGGCGTGGATCCAGAGACGGGGTGCGAAAAGGTACCTTAAAATTTTTTCACATCACGCTGCCAGCGTGATAAGGGGGGGAGGGGTACATGTAGGTGTTGAAAAAAATTTGGGCCTTCGGTCATTCTAAAATTTCAAACATACTTCATATAGGGGTAGGGTCAGGTCATCGTTCGGTCCCGAACAATTGACAAGCAAAAAAAAAAAAAAGAAAAAAAAAAGGTTATTAAGATTTTAACGGGGTGTGCTAAAAAAAGGTCTATGTATAAAAGTTATACTGGTTTCCCAATTTTACGGGGTGGGCCAGCACCTTCAGCCCGCCCCCCCTCCCCTTGGATCCGCGCCTGGTGTTTCACAAAGAGTGAAGTAGACTTAAAAATCGCACTTAAATTCCTAGTTCCGTGCGGTATATTACGCATCACCTCATTGGTCAGATCATGCCCAGATGATCCGCGCCATAGAGAAGTTTATCAATAAGATTGCGCGTTATATTACAAGATGCACATAGAAGTTAAGTGCGACTTTATGTTATTTAACTCTTTGTGAAACACCCCCAGGATTATCATAATTTTTCAACCCCAAATAAAGGATGAATTGATTGATATGTCAGTATGAATGGGTTCATTGGGATGTAGGTCTAAAATACATCTAGCCAAAACTGTCATCTGTCTCCATTTTTATGTATCTAGTATTCATGCTATTCTCAAGAAATTGTTTTAATTGAGGTCCGTTATGACACTGATTAGCCACATTAATGAAGTTGAACTTGAAATCAATTAACCCAGATAATCACTCTTGGCCAAATTAACTTGAGGAAATAGGCCCTTTGTGTCTTTGGCCAGGGACTCTCTCAGTTAAATATTATTAAATAAAAAGTATTGGAGACGTCTCCGAGACTTCTCCACAACAATTTATGAAAAAAGTCTGAAGTAGTCCCAAATCCGTCTCCGAAAATCAGGAGACGTCTCAGAGATGTCTCCAAGACGGATTTGGGACTACTTCAGATTTTTTTTTTTTCATCAATTGTCGCGGAGACGTCTCGGGGACGTCTCCTGAATATCGGAGACGGATTTGGGACTACTTTAGATTAATTTTTTTATATAAATTGTCGCATAGACGTCTCGGAGACGTCTCCTGATTTTCGGATACGGGTTTAGGACTACTTTTTTCATAAATTGTCGCGGAGACGTCTCTAATACTTTTTATCCGTCGCTGAGATGGATTTTTATTCTGTCGCGGAGACGTCTCCACGAAGTGAGATAGCACCCTTATGAATTACTAGGTTACTACTTAAGATTCTCTCTCCATGGTGTTCCTTTAAATAGTACACATAACCTTTTTAGTTGCTTATTTTTAATACCCCCCTCGTACGCATTTATATGAAATTTCATTTATTGAAATATTTTCAGGAGACAAGGACGTATCCTGAATGAAAACCTAGATTTGATAATGTTCCTTTTTATTTACTAGACACATTCAAATTCATACTTTGGCAACAAACCAAATTATATTTTGTCACAACTATTTTATACGCCTACCCCTCCCCTCAGTCCTGCATGCACCTCAAGTAGGCCCTCATGCCTTGAAATTTGACTCGGTGCATTGTCATAACATCCTACACATGTCATTATCTTATCTGTCACTGACAAATAAATATTCAAGTAAACTTTATCTGTCAGTGACAATAAACATGGTTTCACTTTTCCCACATACTTCATTCTTCCTCCTCGTCTTTATCTGTCAGTCACTCAAAATAAAGATGCATTTTTTTCATAAACCTCATATTCATATTTTTTAAGGTTATCTTATTCCCTCTCCATTGTATTTGACCTTTAACCTTGAACATTAAAGAATTAATCCCTTTTGTAGCTCATTCTGGAAGCTAAACTCACTGATAAATTCTATCTAACAATCAATCATTACTTTGAAATTTAATCTGGCCAGTAACAAGATTTATCTGGACATCTTGAATTCTCCCCTCTCCTCCTCCCTTGGAAAAAAAAACCATGAGGTTTGCAAATACTTGAAAAAATGAGTTTCATTTAAACTGGCAGTATTTCAGCAGCCAAAAGAAGACATAAATCATTCTTATTAGTAAGTTAGTTAATTAGTTCAGACTAAGAAATGTGAGCCAACTACAAAAACACTCATCATTGGTCTGATATCCTTAACCTCAGCTTGTAAAATGATATTATATGTGTCATGAAAATGAATAACCTAATTTTCCTTGAGTGAGAGATTTTGCATGAGGGTTCACAAACAGTGCAAGAATTTTTTAAAAAGAGATTTTCCAAATTCTCCCTTGTTTGAGTGTTCATGGTCCAACCTCCACAGTGTTCTACAATTTTCTGCTTCAGAAGTTTAAGAACCATTGCACAAGATGAAAGGACACAAAATAAGATGGTTTGGTCTCCATTTCTAGTATTTCTTATCCTTCCTTGAAGAATTATGTGATGAAATTGACCCTTCGAACAAGAATGAAAATCATCTTGGTAGCCAGTGGGGTGCACTAAAATCATTCAGCCACGATGTGGTACTGTCCAAAGATCAAAAGCTACATTGTAGCAGTCTATTGAAAGCCCCTTATGACTCAATTATCAGAGTTAGAAACTAACCTACTATTATTAAGGGATAAAACTGCAATTCTAGGCCTCCATATGAATAAGTGATCAATGAGATTTCTTGGATGAGACATCTGTAATTTTGTTGATTACGACAATGATTACGATAAACTATTCCCCCCCCCCAAAAGAGAATATAAAATGGTCAACACTGACTCCAGATTACACAGAAGCCCCCCAAAATTAGTCATCTAAAGTGCCCAAGATTTTGTTGATTATCAGTGGTTTGTAGTGTAAAGTTATTTAAAGATTTGGTCATATTCAGACTAAGTGAGACATTTAGCTGAAATTTTAATGTGGCGCTGTGCCTTTGAAAATGCAAATTAGGATCTGAAATCAACACAAAGGCTTCTTTAAAATACAAACAATTAAGTTCAAACATTATGTGATCCAGTTTTCTTACGCTGAATAATTGAGCAAACAGGAATTTGCACGCATGGGACTATGGTGCTTTAAATGCCTCTGATTCTTTATACCAATCACTTTTGTCAGATTTTTTTTGCTTAAAGTAATTTTCATGGAATACTCTAACATGGCATATAAATACAGGTAATTTGGATTTAGTTATTTACTTGAAATGTTGAATTTAAGGCACTGGTCGTGTCATTAACATTTTGGATATCGTGTCACTCACGACACATAGAGGTGGACCATTTTCCACAGAGAGGGAATGATTGATAAACACAATTAATGTCAGAGAAGTACACTATTCATATACATATACCAGCACTTATGGTACCATTAGAGATCTACTTGGACACAAATCCAACCATAACCAAAGATGGTCAGAAACTCATGTATTTTTTCTGTCGTGTTACTCACTCACTGTTTTTTAATCATAATTTCCAGGACCAATTGTAAAATTCAAATCCAACTGGTAATGACAGATGCCACTCCTACATTATTTATAATATGGTAGTCATGATCCATTCATAACCTACAAGTGCAAAGATATGCTCCTTTCTATCAGTCCAAATGTCGTGTCACTCACGTTTGAATATGACCATTTAAGATTTACCCCCAACTTCCATAAATCCTTTGAAACTTACATTGAAGAAGTCATAGAAGGAGACATGTTTGACTTTTGGTCCGTACTCTGCCTCCTCGTTTCGAAAGAAGAAGAAATTAGTGAGGGCGGCGTCCAGGATTTCTGGTCGTCTTCTTGACAGCTTGACGAGGTTCAACCGCTCACGTCGACTGTCCCTCCCCCTCCAGAATGCTTTCTCTGTCTTGTTTTCCCATTTAGGTCCAGTGTTTGCTTGTACTGACAACATATCCAGGGAGACTCTGTTGAAAAATGAAGATGATAAGTCTAGTTATAAATGAGTATAAACAACTTTTAAATAATCACTTTAGTGAGACATGATAGAAATTTTGTATCTCTCTTTCCTTCTTATGTGTTTGATTGCTATGTATGTTACTAACAGGTAATATGAGCTATTGGATTCAAAACATGATTATATTTCTATTTAACCCATCCAATTTCAAGGGAAGCAACCATAAGCTTTTTGGAAAGCAACCATAGAACCTGGAGTTTAAGTCCTATCTAAGGGACTTGGTCATTTAGAATGAATACCTTTTCGAAGGACACTTTGTAATATGAACTTGTTTTGAACTACATGTATATAGGTTACACCACCACTGCTTTACAATTGATTTATCATGCATCTCTCTATATACTGAAAGGTAAGATAATAATAATCAAGGGTTCTTAGTTGATTGTCATTTTTATTGTCATTTTTATTGTACTAAAAAAATGGAATTCAACATGAATAAAAAGTTTGTTTAAATGAAAGAAATTCAGGAATTTTTAAGAGATCAGTCAGATACAACAAAGTTAGATCATTCAAGAGTAACTACTAAAAAAAATATTTCTGAGGCAATAATGAATGATTGTTCATCACATGTATCACATGTGGGCTCTGGAATGCTCAGCAAGGTTGAAGTTAGCTCTTATTATTATCATAAAAACCCTTGGAAAGCCTATAAACTAAGAGATAATGATGAAATAACAATTCATCATGAATATTAAAGACTTTCTCTCAAAACGCTGTCTCACTAGGAGTACTCAAATTGGCTTTAAGACTTACCAGAAGCCGCACACCTTTGCAAATACTTTGCTAATACACAAGACCAATTGCCCATCCTTCTCTGTCAATGTTTATATTAGTCTTGTCTAAGACTTCTACTTCAAACATTGGACAAACGCCAGTAGACAGAGCAAATTCTGGCCTTTCATTTTCTTCTATGACTTCTGTTATTTCTCCTTTTTTCATCAATGAGAACCCCTCCCAATTTCTGCATACCGATGGTCACAGAAACGGCTCCTTGGAACCGTACATGTAGTGGAAAGTGAATTAGCTACTAGTATGTCTTTTGAGGTTTCACATCGATTTTAGGCAAAATAAGGCTAGATAAAAGAGACTAAAATTTGCTTAACATTTAACATTATGTACATGTATAAGGTTCCAGATAGCAATATTGCAATATTTATTGTTTGTAATAAAAGTATGGAACCTTAATTGTCGGTATTCCAAGAAGAGTTGATACGTATTTCAAGCTGTATGTTATTTCTTTATCATTTCAATAAACCAATTACCGTAACCTGTATGCCACAATTTACTAGCATTTGAGTACTTTTTGCACTAGTCTAAAAAGTTAAGCCAACTTCTTTAAATTTAAACCCAAAACACCTAGAAATGGTGAAAGGGAAGGAAGCACAGCGCAAATAACTTCCATTTGTCTGATTTTGGCACAGGAAGGAAAGAGATTGGAACGCTTTCTCCCAAGTCTCCTCTCCTTACGCTGATTTTTTAGTCTTGTTAGGAGACTTCATTTTTGTCTCATTTTTATAAAAGGCAGATTCAGAAGCGTGCCCCCCCCCCATTTTGAAAGAGCAACCCACTTTTGCATATAGAAAAAAAATTGTCAACCTTTTCTCAAATTTAGAGCTGACTGTGTCCCCCCCCCCCCCCCTTCCCCTAAACATGCACTGGTACATGATACTAAATGACACTCAGTATCTTCCTTTTTCAACAAAATTAAAAGACTGACTCTCAGTATACTAACTTCAGTTGAGGTCTATGCATAACGTGTAATTACAAGTAGCAAAATCTGCTAGTCTTCAACGGTTTAGAGATATCTTAAAAATTCGTAGAAAAAGCCCCTCAGAAAGGGCTATTTATAACTATGGATACAAAGCATGTTTTGCTTCTTTAAATAAACATCATTCATGTTGAAGGTTTAATGTATTGTAAAGCAATTGTCACAAGAGCATGCTTGGCTTAATACTCGATGATGAGCAAACATTGAAAGCTTGTTTGCTTCCAATCATACAATCTTGAGCACTTGAAAAGGTAGTTGTCGCAATGAAATACATCGTCGGCCTAATGCCAAAAGGGCCTTAACATATTTAAAGGCCATTCGTATTGTACACATGATAAAAATGGTAAGGCCCTTTTGGCATGAGGCCGACGACATATACATGTTCTTGATTTCTGCACATATTGACAGCATGTTTTGCTTTAGTTGAAGGGGAAGGAAACCCTAGGAATTCATTAAATTGTATAAAAACAGGAAAATCAAAGAAGCTGATCAATGAAAATTTGAGAAAAAATGAATGAATAATAAGAAAGTTATGAGCATTTGAATGTTGTGATCACTACTGCTAAAGGGATCCTCACATTGGCAACGGGCCCAAGATGTGTGATGTCATACATGAACAACTTCCCCATTACTTTTGTACATATTTCACTCAAATTGTTTTTTTTTGTTAATTCTGTTAAAAGATCTGAGATTCTTTTCATGGGAGGACATGTAATACAAGTTCACAAAATATAATCATGTGTGAAGAGTCTGTACTACCATTAGAATGAGGAAAAAGAAGAATTTTTGGTATTATTTTGTATATCATAATGGGAGAGTTGTTCATGTGTGACATCACACATCTTGGGCCTGTTGCCAGTGTGAGGATCTCCATAGCATTAGTGATCGCAACATTCAAATGCACATAACTTTCTCATTATTTATTCAATTGTTCTCAATCTTTCTTTAATCTGTTTCTTTGATTTTTTTTTGGTTCATACAATTCAACTGAATCCTAGGGTTTCATTCTCCTTTAACACAGGCATTCAGAGTTTAAATACATAGAGGCCCATTATACTGAGTGAGTCAAAAAATATTTTACACCTAGAAAAATGTCAATAAAAAGAAAGCCAATATATAAACCCTAAATTATTTTACATATTCTGAAAGGGTAACTTCTCCCCCATCTTCTGGTACCATTTTTGTGTGGTATGTCTTTACGCTTGGATGAACACGACGCATTGTTTGCGAACATGCAAATTTCGAATTGTGCCAGGGTGGGGATGAAATTGAAACAACAAAGGCTGACAAAAAAGCAACTCCATCATAAATAAAATAGCATAACTTTTTAACAAAAGTGTCCTCCGCTTAATAACTTGGCAAGGGTGTTGTTACATATATTGACTACATTATGTATGAAATTTAAATTGACTCGTCAAATGCACGAATGAGTACACATCAAAGAGTAAATTGCCACTGACAGACCTAAAAAGGCCTCCTAATACTTTTGAAAAGAGATTATTTAGTCTTTGAAGTGTCTTAACTCATGCCTGACAATACAGATTTATCTCATTTTCATACAAAATGTAGTCACTATGAGTAACAACATCCCTGCCAAGTTATTTAGCGGAAGACATTTTCGTTAAAAAGTTATGCTAGTTTATTCATGATGGAGTTGCTTTTTTGTCAGCTTTTGTGGTTTCAATTCCATCCCCACCCTGGCACAATTCGAAATTTGCATGTTCACAAACAATGCGTCGTGTTCATCCAAGCGTAAAGACATATCAAACAAAAATGGTACCAGGAGAAGCGGGAGGAATTACTTTTTTAGAATATGTAAAATAATTTAGAATTTATAAATTGGTTTTCTTTTTATTGACATTTTTCTAGGTGTAAAGTTTTTTTTTACTCACTCGGTATACTGTAAAGAAATCACAAAAATACCACTATGCATCATACCAGCCATCCAACAATACAATTTGTAACAATTAGTGATGAACAAATAATCATTTATCAACATTAGAGGTCATTGGCAAGCACATGCATATATTTTTTCAAATATATTCATATAATACCAATTGGGTTTATCCATCTGATACATGTATTAGACAATCAGAGAATAGAAACAACTGCTGTTACACCAAGTGGATATAAACCTATATTTTTAGAGAGGTAAAGTTCTACGGGAAAGACTATTGATCTTAAAAATTTTACAGGGAATATTCGCAGATAACAAAGTGTTGTACTCCATACAAATTTGACAGCCTTTAACTTAAAATGTGATAACTATAGTTTGATACAAGGTGTACGATTTGAGATCAAAAGGAATTAAAAAGCTTGCACAGTGACAAAGCGCTTGCAAGTGTTTCGGATTCAAATGCTACATTTAACAACAGCACTTTCGGTTCATTGGCGAAGACTACAGGCTATTCGGAAGGCATGGTTGATGATTAGATCACTGAAAACATGATGTAAAGTGCATTTGCACTCAAGCCAAACTTCTGTCATCCAAAGTGGTTTGAAAGGTTGACTTTTCTCTGGAGGCTTGGCAAATTTGTCTCAGCACAGTTTAGGAAGGACTCTTTCTATTGAACTTAACTTTTTATGATCCCCAATGATATAATACCCGAGAAGGATATACTAATACTTTGTAAGGTAGTCAAACATGTCTATTAAAACTGCCTAAAGAGAAACGGACCTACATTTAAGTAGACACATGTCCTTCAGAGACAGGTTCTGAATTGCGGTTTTTCAAGTGGGAGGACATATAGGTGACCACTAAAATAAATGATCTTTATAGAGAGATGACCATTATTGAGATAAGTTTGGCTGTACAAAGTAATGACATGCAAACAATAAGTTTACAATAAAGAAGATAAATCAATGTTGGCTTTCTTTATACTTCAACCCCCCCCCCCCAATAAAAAACAAAACAAAATAAAACGAAATAAAAAAGAAAAAGGAAGATGAGATCTTTAACTAAGTTATCAAGATCACCCTGTCATGATTTGTAATATTTGCGAATCCTTCACTAATTGAAAGTAGAGAGTCATATGACCACACGGTATCACTGGATATGATCTAGTTAAAATCTGCAAGTCCTTGATTGTAGTAATAAGAGTGTGTTCAATGTCCAATTTCAAATTTATACGCCAACATGAATCATGATACAAAACGCAATTACAAAACGCTGATATAAAGAAAAAACAAAGAGGTGTTCATTGTCCCCCATCCCCGGTCGTAAAAATAAACGTGTTTCAAATCTCAATTTAAATTTATACGCCGAAAATTTAAACGCCGAAAAAGATGCGTTTACAAACACAATCAGCTTCAATTTTACGACCTTGAGCATCGCGATTGCAACAAAATGCGACATTGAACAGGATTGAGTATTCAAACGTGTTTAAATGTGCTCTCGCAATGGAAGCTTCCGGTGCAATTGAAAAAAGGAGATGTTTGTTTTTTGAGAGTGGGGAATTTAAAGACGATCGACGTATAAACACGTTTAAATTTTGGACACTGAACGGTGGACCGTTGATCGCGTTTGTGTTTGAGTTTTGTGATTGCGTTTTGTATCATGATTCATGTTGGCGTATAAATTTGAAACTGGACATTGAACACACTCTAAGACTTTAACAGGAGATTGGTACTGGCAGTTTCTTATAATATGGAAGTGTGGGTTGACAGCAGCTTGAAATTCATTAGATTTTAATGATTACATCCAAAATGTATCCTAAACTTTCATTAAATCATGCTGAATTTTACTTTGATTTCAAGACATTAAAAGTACAGGGTTCCCAGCATTTTCAAGAAAACAAAATTCCCTGATTTTTTCCCTCATGAAGTCTCAAAATTCACTGATAATTATTCAAACCCATTTCCAATTTTGCATGTTTTTTATGTTGTTGCAGTGAAGTATTTGCAGTAGAAAACACTAGTCTGAATTAGGGTGTGTTAAATGTTATTTTCAAATTTAAATGCCATGAATCGTGATACAAAACGCAATAACAAAACACAGGAAACAAACGCGATCAGCAGTACACCGTTCAGTGTCGAAAATTTAAAGCTGATTATACATCCATCATCTTTAAATTCCTCGCTCTGAAAAAAAAAATCTGCGCTTTATTTTCACTTGCACCGGAAGCTTCCACTGCAAGAGCACATTTAAAGACGTTTGGAAACTCAATCGCATTCAGTGTCGCATTTCGTTGCTTTTTCGGCATTTAAATTTTCCTCTGAATGGAGATCTGAAACACGTTTGCTTTTACGACCAGGAATGGGGACAATGAACACCCACTTTGTTTCTCTTTAAATCAGCGTTTTGTAATGGCGTCTTGTATCATGATTCATGTTGGCGTTTAAAATTTGAAAATGGACATTGAACACACCCTTACTATCAAAATCCCCTGAATTTTCAATGATTTTAAGGCATCGTTACCGAATTCCCTGATTGGAAAAAAGTAAAATAATTTTCCCTGATTTCCCTGATGGGCTGGGAACCCTGAAGTACTATGAAAGGTAATTAGCTCCATGAGAGGATTTCTGAAGGAAGAATGTTTACTGTTATTAAACTCTCATTGTGTTCAATCAGATGCTCAAAAATAAAAACACTGCCTTATAACAGATGAACTCAGTATGAAAAGTTGTAAATGTACATCAGCCCAAGGTAACAAAATGAAGCCCCAGTTATCTCAGATTAATTAGAAAGCAACAAATTTTTAGAACAATAATAATAATAATAATAATAGTTACAGTTATATAGCGCTTAATACGATATCCACCTTAGTGTTTCTAAGCGCTTATAGTGTTAACTAATTATTACCCAGCTTAGCTGGGCTACCCCGACAGGTGCTCACAGCATTCAAGGAATTGCTTCAATGAATAAAGAGTTCCACTAAATACATGCAAAACTATATGTCACTCTGGGATCATGTATTCTGCACTGAACTTTTTAAGCTGTTACTTCAAAATTTTGAAGCAAGCACATAAAGTGCAATTTTCAATATATTTGCCAGGGCTTGGATCCAACAGGTACTGGTTTAGCAAACATTTTTACACAGGCAACATAGTCAATGTCTGATTGAATTTGAACAAAGAGTAAAACTGACCAGAAATATATAATTTGAAGAAAAAAAATGAGCAAAGAAAATTTGATTCCATTGGGATACATATCCCAAAACCTCCTGATTACCAGACAGGTGCTCTACCGAGTGAGCTTTGGCAAGCCCTTATATTGATGTCTGTCCCAGTTCCTGATGGAATCCCATTATCTTTTTCTTTTATCATATTTTCAATGTATAATTTCTTTTTTTTTTGTTTTTGTCCTTTTTTTTTTTGGGGGGGGGGCATATTAAGCACTAAATAAAAAATACCAATGTTGCCAATTTGCTGTAAAAAAAAACTAATCAAATTAGCCCCTAAATAATCCATGTAAGGTTCAAGATACGGGCACCTTCCCATGGTTTCTAACGTTGATTCTGTGATATCATAGGTCGGTAAGACAATATCTCTGGTCTCTGATGAACAACATCAAGACAGGATTGGCAAGGGCAATAAATTAATAATACCAGTGTTGCCAATTTGCCAAAGAATAGCTCCTATTAATAATTCCTGTAAGAGTTAAGGTGCACGCACCTTCCCATGGTTTCTAATGTTGACTATGTGACATCATATGTCAGGAAGGACGATGTCTCTGGTCTTGATGAAACCACATCAAGACAGGATTGGTGTAAGGGCATAAATTGAAAATACCAATATTGCCAATTTGCTGAAGAAAAGCTGATATAAATATAAGCCCCTAATAAGTCCTGTATGAGTTAATATGAACGTACCTTCCCATGGGTTTCTAACGTTGACTCTGTGACATTCATGGTAGGGAAGGACGATGTCTCTGGTCTCTGATGAACACCCAAGACAGGGGGCAAGGGTTCATCTTCAGGGTCTTCTCTTTATTCAAGGCCAGTCACCAAGGTGATAAGAACTCCACATCAGGCACTTTACTAGAAATAAATTGATGATAGAACTTGAACTTAATTATCCAATTTAATAAAAAATCAAAATACAAACAGAACTCCAAGCCAGAATATTTTATCTAGAAATAGATCAAAGTGAAACTTCAACTTATTATCAAATTAATTAAAAGTAATAACTTACAAATTGTGTAAAAATGAAATTTGAACAGTTGAAGGATAACATGAATGCTAGTTGAGCCCGATGATAATATCAAGTGTAAAAAACTTATGGATATATTATATTTATGGACAACTGTTGCTGGAATAACTGCTCAGTTCAAAGTCTATAATATTTGCATGTTTAAGCAGTGCTCAAAACTATCAGATACCCATTACATTGAATGATGAACCACTAGTACAAAGTTATTATTCCATATCGAAATAGCTTATTATCAAAACTTATATTTAGCATGTATCAATCTTCACTCACTTCCAGGAAACAAATCTAAAACCTTACAATGTATCTTACTATGACATTTATATTTTCAATCAAACTTTAAACACTTTCAGTCACATAACACAATTTAAAACATATTTTTGAGGGCTTAAACATTTAAAAATCAAATATACCGAGTGAGTCAAAAAAAACTTTACACCTAGAAAATGGTCAATCAAAAGAAAACCAATTTATAAACCCCAAATTATTTTACATAATTCTGAAAGGAGTAACTCCTCCCGCATCTTCTGGTACCATTTTTTCGTGGTATGTTCTTTACGCTTGAATGAACTCGACGCATTGTTTGAGAACATGTCAATTTCGAATTGTGCCAGAATGGGAGCAAATCAAAACAACAAAAAGCTAGAAAAAAGCAACTTCATCCTGATTAAATAGCATAACTTTTTAACGAAGATGTATTCCGCTCTAATAACTTGGCAGGGTTGTTGTTACACATATTGACTACATTTTGTATGAAAATTAGATAGATCTGTAGGGTCAGGCATGAGTGAGCACACGTCAAAGACAAAATAAACGCTTTTTCAAAGGTATTAGGAGGCCTTTTTTGGTCTGTCAGTGGCAATTTAGTTTTTAATGTGTACTCATTCGTGGCATTACTTCACGAGTCAATCTAATTTTCATACAAAATGAGTAGTCAATACTGTGTAACAACAACCCTGCCAAGTTATTAAGCGGAAGACATTTTCGTTAAAAAGTTATGATATTTTAATCAGGATGAAGTTACTTTTTTCTAGCTTTTTGTTGTTTCGATTTTACTCCAATCAATCAGGATGATCTCATGGCTGCAAATGAGAGGGCAGTACTATGTGCAAAGTCATGGCCAAATATATGATTTTGTTAGGGTTATATAACATGTACATATATTCATATTAGACTTAATGTTGTAAATGGTGGACATGAAAGAAGAAGAAGAAGACTCCCATTCTGGCACAACTCGAAATTGACATGTTCGCAAACAATGCGTCGTGTTCAACCAAGCGTAAAGACATACCACACAAAAATGGTACCAGAAGACGCGGGAGGAGTTACTCTTTCAGAATATGTAAAATAATTTGGGGTTTATAAATTGGTTTTATTTTTATTGACATTTTTCTAGGTGTAAAGTTTTTTTTGACTCACTCGGTAGAGCAAGTGTTGGGAATCCAGACATGATTGATGTTGCTTTTGTTTTTGCTTTTGTTTTTTTTATTATTGGGTGGAACTGGATTTGGCCTTTAAATCCTATGTTTGTTTATGCCGGGTTTTAAAATGGTTCTGTAGACCAACATGTCCATGTACTGTTAACAAATTGATCTTACCTTTCTGACAAGCGAAAGCAGGAAAGCGTCTGAAAACATTTTGAAGCCAACGATACTTCCTAACGTTTTCCTGTACACCTGGACAAAAGAAACAAAACATTTACACAAAATGAATGATGAATTGATTGTCAAATTGACAGTTAGTTTGTTTGATTATTGTCTGTTCTACTGCCTATACCTGAATATACTTCTTATTTCGTGCAAACATGTTGAGAAATAGCTTGACATATCATGGGTTTAAAAAATGGAATATAAAGAGGACACAAGTTGGAAAGTTCTTTGAATAAGGCAATTTGCGAGTTCAACTTTAATAGGCAAGGTTGACAGTATAAGGCTATATTTATGGATCCAGAAATTTTGCACTTTTGGGCTAGGTGGGGAAATTATTGAGGGCTTAATTTCACCTTTTTGCTATGTTTCCATTACTAGCCTATCAACTATCAAAGTGAAAATTTTGTATGGACTAACTCTGAACATTCCTGAAAATAAAACCCTTATGAGAAATTCAGCTTACTGCATCTCTTTCTGAATCATTGATATATTTGTTCATTATTTCAAATCAAGAATACATCTGAAGTACATGAAATTTAACATAATACCAACATATTTCTTGATTTGGAGGTAGTTGAGTGGTTTGACTGCCAAGCAGAACCTTGGAGAGGATAATCTGTAATGATTATCCTGCTTACCAATCCGACTCTCTTTGATAATGTAAGGGCTCTTAAACGAAAGCAGCATGCCCTAACAATCAAATCTGATAATCATAAAAGGAGCTTGCTTCGAATACTTTACTAGAAAGGGGATGGCATAATGCCGATCAATCCAAGATTAAAGCTAAAGAAAAAGGATTATTTAAAGCTATTCATGGATTACATCTTGAGTAGATAATGATGTGCTATCATGATTCTGGTGGCTACAGTATACTTGTGTGATATTTAAAAAAAAACATAATTTATCGAAAAAGCGGGATGACCGGTAAAGATGTCTCTGTCTAGTGATCAACAAATAAATCATGCATAATTCAATCATGGTTCTAAAATGGTGTCACTTCAGATATTTCAATTCGATAATGGAGATGGTCTCAAAATAAGACAAGTTCTATATGCCAAAGAGAAAGCATTTTGTAAGCTGTTCCTGATCTTATTATCTTGAGTATTATCTTGAGAAGATAAATGATAATGAAGAGTTATCTGATTCTTGGGATTAAACTTTTAAAACTCAAGTGATATCAAAAGAGTACAAAAACTCCTGAATGGGATCTGATTTATAGAAATGTTGGGTGACTGGTGCAGATGTCACAGTCTACAGGTTACATGACTGGATGAGGGATAAAAAATGGCCTCTGGTTTATGTACCAGACACTCTAGGTTTATTAGCAAGAAGACATCACCATGATCATCTGGGAGAAAAAGGTACCCTGGTGCCCATGACGAGGATCAACAAAACCCATATGATTACCTCTGCTCATTGTGCTGAAAGCTTTCTCAAACTCAAAGTTATGCACACAACAGTCCCAAATATGACACCCCATGAATTTATTTGCCAACGGCTACCTGAGCAGTACACGCTGGTCCATGATTGAACAAAAGAACTTCTTAACTAAGATACATCATGAACCCCTTGGAATTCAAGTGAGAAAAGAAGAAGTAAAAAATAGACAATATCCAGAACCCATGTTAATGAGCTTGTAACTTATCCTAAAAGCATACAGAGCTAACAGTTTCGGTCATAGCTAAAGATATTCAACAGGTCTACATTCAAGTCTTAACTAGCTACATGAATAATCCATTTAAGTGCAGAGCTTTGAAAATAATCAGTAAATCTGAGCTTTTCTGAAAAAAGTATGCTTAATACTATGGTTGGCAGCAAGAAATCAAGAAGTATGATTATGTAATACAAAATGTTTGCTCTCAAGACAACTGGTCTTTGCTATGTACTTCTAAAGGTTGCTGTGTCATCTAAAGAAAATGCCCTTCCCCCTAGATACATCGGCATCTCCTTGGAATTCTTTCAGGAGAACAAAAGTGGTTAAAATAAGACAATGTCCAGGAGCCTTGAATACATGTTAATAAGCTTGTAAGCTATCCTAAAGGTACATATAGTGCTAAAGAGGTTGGGTTATTTATTTAAATCTTGAGATATTTAAAACTGGAGTATAGGACGTTTATCTTGACTTGGGTAAATCTCGACCAACATGAAAATTTCATCAGGCAGGCCTGAAAACCTCTATTTGCAAACATTACTGTACTGTTCTTACATGTAGAACCCCCTATTTCACTGAGAGTCGGACCACTGAATGATGCTTTAATGGTCTTCCAAAGATTCCTGACTGATCTTTAAGTGACCTTAGTGGTCTTCGTGTTCTACCAAACTTCATGAAAAAGTTTTTTAAAAGTCTTTTAGTGGTCTTTCAGTAAAGTAATCAAATTTAATGGATCTTGGAGACTGCCGAAAGACCGAGCCAATATGCAGTCTTTCAGTAGTCTTTCAAGGGTTTCTGCTCTGTGGAATGGGTACCTAAAGGCTGTCTCTACCAGCTGGAGAGGACACCCCCTGGGTGGGAATATAAAACATCAGCTCTTTGTAATATACCTGGATAAAATACAAGTTGGACAATCTCAAGAAACCAAGACAACATTGTCTGAGCACTTGAGCTTTTCAGGGCTTGTAAACCATTATGGTGGCACATATTCATAGCAAAGAAGACGCATGAAATCGCAATATAACAAACTATTTGGAAGTGATTATTTTGTTTAAACAGATTATTCTTAGGAGTAAGTAATCAAAATCAAATAATAGTAAAAAATGGTCTAAAGTACTCTTTAGTTGCTGCATCATCTCGAGAGAACATCCTTCCTCAGATACAAAATGAACTCCTTGGAATTCACCAAAAGAACAGAAGAAATACAACCGGACAATGTCCAGTAGTCTTGAAAACATGTTAATAAGCTTGTCATCTATCCGCAAGGCATACAAAATCAGGAGGGTGTGTAATGTGTGGAGAACAAGGAGTACACCTTTATTGACAAAAACTTAAAATGACAATCATCATTAAATAAAGAAAGGCTCCTCATTATTCTTTTCATAAGAGGTCCTAATCTTTCATATTTGCAAATGATTTAAAGTTTGTGTTTCCACAGAGCCTCAGTAAATTTTACAATTTTGATGTGTTCAGGGCACCTCCAACTAATGAGTCCTGAATAACTTTTTAATCCATTCTGACTTCAATTTTACAATAGCATGCAAAGCAGGGAGGAGCTTTCTGGTTCAAATAAAATACACAGCATCATGCATGAAAATGATGTGTATTATTATTTAGTGATGTGTATTTGTTAAGGTAATTTCTTTCACCAAAATAAATGTGCCTTACAGGCACTATAATACTGTCCTACATGTACAATTCATTTCAGAAAAAGAAGGACACTTCCAGTGAGTGTGTATCCTCTCCCAATTTGTAATGTAAATAGTCCATTCATGCTATAGTGCGACCACGATACAAATGCAAAATTTGCATGATGTAGGCACAATCATGTTTCTTTTTATTCTTTGACACATTTACTTGTTTATTTGTATCAGTACATAATTGCGCTACAATATTTTAACAGGCTTTCAGTATAGAAGTAATCTCAGTTAGAGGAGGGCTGTACATGTAGGTTCAAAAGGCCCGCTACATGAATTTCAAAATCAGAAAATATTGGGCTATTATTCTGAATCAACCTCCTATTCTGCACATAAGTTTCCACATAATTGTCATCTTGGAATTATTTGCAGAATAGCAATTTCGTGATTTCGCTTGCTAAACTGAAACAATGACAGTGCATGCAGTATTGAAGCCAACCGTTGAAGATGGACGAACTTGTAATTGACTAACTTGAGCTGGTGAAGACACAAATTCTTACTTCAGCTGACTTTAGGCTTACTGCCCTGATCCACCTCAAAACAGGCTGTTTGACAACTTTGTGCTGATGAGGAAGCACCTCATGGACCCATTTAACTCAATGGCTTCAGACAAATTTCATCAAGGGTCCTTACAGTCCAGTAGCAACTAATTCATTCTGTCAACACTGGCTTATTGAGCTTCAATGCAGACGCTAGCTTCCCATGTAAACTGACTGGATTTTTTCAACTCTTAGAATTTGAGAAAACCACTTTAATGGGATTCTGCCATGGCCCAAAACACTATTCTCATATTCTTCAGAATATCTTCAAATGATTGGATGTGTGCTAATCAGTGCGAAAGTTAGAATTATTAAAGTTCATAATTCCATTTAAAATAATTGTTTAAAGAAATAAAAAATAACTATTTGATATTTCAGGAATATGTTGTGAGAGCAGACACATACTTGTATTATGAACAAAATATCACCAAATTTCTTTCTTCTTGATTTGTTGTAAAGGGGGGGGGGGAATCCACTCGTAGTTTATTTTCATGGCACCCATACAAACGGAGTGGGTCTCCAAGCCCTCGCTGTAATATGTGAAAATCTTCAACAATAGCTGCTAAGACATTCCACATACACAATATTTACCCTTCTATTCATGTTACGCCAAAATAATTTATTCAGTCTTCACTGACACGTCTGAGAGAACATTATCGGTCTGACTTTGATGTGATGCTATTTTAAAGACTTTCAGATTTTCAAAGAGGTTTTACAAGTTCTGAGCAACCAGATCACTCAGTAAACAATACTCAAACTACAGAGAGCTTTTACTACGTCATTATGAAAACAAGTCCTACGATTTTGAATTGCAGATTTAAATTGTCCTTCTTTCTTCCTTGATTGGTAGTATATGATTAATCCTTTTCACTCTCAGAGGCATATAGGCAATGTGTTGTAAAGTCAATTAAGGATTCACAAGAAATATTAAGCTGCAGGAGAAAATGCCATATATGGCCATGTGTTATAAGTTCGCCGCCTTTTGCGTTACATGCCAATTTTACTACAAATGGCACCTTTTCACTTCAAAGACCTGTATCTCGAAAAGTGTAGGCCTACACCCTAATATATCAAAACTATACATTTTCTGAAAGAAAATTTCTCAAGGAATCTAAATAAAAATTAAACCAGGTGCAAGATAAGAAAGTTATTAGGAAAAAATTCAGGAAATTTAGATTTTTTTTTAATTTTTCATTTTATTTTTATCGTCAAGTCATCTATAATCACCCAAATATTAATAATATTATTATTTTCTGGTAGAGAATAATAAGACCTTTCAAACAAGGACGGCGGCACCGCTTCCAGCACCACCCCTACTGTCCCAAACTTAAACCATTGTAACTCCACCAGAATGTTACCTAGAACAATGAAACTTCACAGGGAGCTAGCACAGTAACATAGCTTCAAAATGAGATCAAATTTGTTACATAAACGTTCTTACTTTGGAAAATATTGACAAATTAATGCTGAAAAATAGCAAAAAGCGTAACAGCACCACCCTATTTGGGTGGCAAGTTCATAACACACGACCATATAGCAAAACTAACAATACATATACATACATATGTAGTAGATAAAAGAAAAAACACCAAAAGTTGTTGCTGCCAGAGCAAATATCCGACCCATCAAGGCATGACAAGAAAATTGCTATACATGTACGGTGTATATACTTCTAGGGCTTTGAATCAATCAAAATAAAGTATTACATGGAATTGACAACATACACAACCAGAGTACATGGCATCAAATAGAATAATGTATAAGCCAATATTTTCGCGTACAGAAATTTTCGCGATTTTGGACTACTTGGGGAAATTCGCGAGAGCAAAAATTCCCGATTTTGGTGATGATTTCATTACTATGAATAGCCTTGTATTGAAGTGGAAATTTTCGCGATGACTGATTCGCGAAATTCGCGAAAATAAAGTCACCACAAAATATAACCACTTATACAGTACACCATTTTGTTATTCATAGAAAACCATCAAAAAGAATTGTAATCTATTCAGTGAGGGCTTCAGTACCAGTAACAATCACACGTTTAACAACCCCATATAATTCCCACTAATATGATGTACTTTACATGAGAGAATCTTAAAGCTATTCATCTCTTTTCCAAAGTACTTGATATAATCTCTTGTTTGGGAATTCTAAACAAAGAATGCAAGTTACTTGCTTGAACTATGAAAGGACTGTCACCATTGACAATAACTGATCCAACTTTATAAGCCTATATTTCTTCAATCACAGCATACTTAGGAGTCGGTAGAGTGGTAACACTCATTGTCAGCTCTGTACATTTGGCTTTCTTAGGGTGGTATCTCACTTTGCGGAAACTACTTTGAAACTACTTTGAGACGGATTTGGGGATACATTGAAATGGTTTTGAAACAAATTGGAGATGGTTCTGAAACTTCTTTCGGAGACGTCTCCGCGATGCTTCATGAGTTGCGGAAACTACTTTGAGACAATTCTTTGAAACTGCTTTAAGACAGTTGTTGAAAATTGTCAGGGAGACGTCTCCGAAATTTGCAATTTTAGGTATTGAAAATTCATGATTTCTTTGGCTGTGACTTTGTCAGTGTTACTTTGTTAGTGTGCTATCTTCAGTGCATAGGACATGTGCAGCACATGTCCGATGTCTGCAGAGGCAGAGAAAAATCATGCCTGTTATATCGAAGCAGAAAATTGGACTAGAGAAATTTGCGATAATAAACCAATGTGAAAATAAAGACAGTTAATAGATATACTGTAAAACCTCTTATTTTTGCAAGAACAATTTTTCGCGCTGAGCGGCCTCAAAACATGTTCGCTTGTTCGTAAATTCATGCTTCAAGAAGGTGAACACACAACTGAATATATTCAAAACATGTATAAGGAACCTACTCATATATTCACATGTTTTTAAATTCGCGCCTGCCGGTCTCCACACAAAATCTGTGAAAATTAATTGATATTTCCACAAGTACAGTACCATAATCAATGCACCTTCAGTCCTACAATGACTCACCTTATTATTAATGATGGAATAATGAGCGAGACTATGATGCCTCGCAAACCTTGACTCCACATCACTATGCAATGTGTTGAGGTTAATGGAAGGGAAGATGGAGAAATCAATTTGGGCCTGAGGGTGGATACCAGCCCGGCAGAACATGTCACTACGCCATTGGTCAGGGTCATCCACTGGACAATCACAATTCTCACATTTGACCAGTCCTAGGGGAATAAATAATTGAATTCAAGAGATAATAATAACAAAAATAACAATAATAATATTGTTTTATTTACCCAGAGATCACGCATAAATATGGCATACTGTAATAAAAGAGTGGAAAGTCTTTGTGACAAAGTCCTTCAGACCAAGAAATTTTGCTAGCTATATGATCATTAGTCAATAAAACAAAACAAAAATATTCCTGACTGGAGAAATAGCTTATTATATCAGATATTCTGTAATACACGTAGCCTATATCAGAACTCCATATATCGAGTTTCATTTATACTTAAGTTCATTTTTTATCATTATTGTTTATATTTGTTGATAAATCAATTAAGAAGGTCTACATTGAATTTGTTTGGTTCAAGAAGGCCCTTCTGAATTATATCATCGTGGTTGATCAACAATTCAGCCCCAGCAAATTCCCAATTCCCCCCCCCCCCACCAAAAAAAAAAGGTGTTTTAAAGCTACCATACCTTTTAATTTGTATGGCGAATCGGCCACATGTCTGCCTGCACTTTTAATCTCTATCTTCAGCCCATCGTAAGAGTCATATAGGCGATACCGCACAATAAAAGAGCCATCGTGTCGATCCAGTGTCTGCATATAGATGCGACCCCTGTTCCCGTTGATTGGTTTTATTGTGACCTCAAATGCATTCTTGCCTGGAGAATAGGTAAAACTGCAAAACAAAATGATAAAAAGTATGTGTTATTTTTAGGGTTATCTCATGCAGGTGTTTAATGGGAATGTCATGGAAACCTTGTAAATGTGTGATCACACTTGTCGCTGATTCGATTACCATGACAATTACTCCGCAAAACTTCCGCTGTAAATTCTATTCCCTAATCGAATGTCCAACTTAAACCCTGAACTGAACACTCTACCCTACCCTAACCCTAAACAACTACATCCTTGTACTAACATCAAAAATTATTAAAACTCTAACCCTAACCCTTTAGTCAGATGCATCAGTCAACATCAGACAAAAGGATCGCACAATAGCTTCGCACTAACTTGCAACTCGTACAAACTCAGTCCTCGCTCCAGAATACAGGCCATAGAGTCTGACCATGGGGATATTACCAAATCTTTTAAAAAATCAATCCACATTACTGTGAGCACATAGTGGTGAGCCTTATAAATAAGACCAAAAAGCAAAATAATATTTCCTTGATTATGTAAAGGAATAACACAATTACAAACAATCTATTTGCTCAAAGCATATCACCATCATAGAGGTATGTTGTATGCAGACTTCAATAAAGTCAAACTTAATGGCCTTTATTCTCAAAAGCCGCCTAACTTTAAGCCTAGCTTAAATCTGTGGTTTAACTATGGCTTGCTAAAAGGGAATCAATCTGTCTATGTTTCATGTTCCTATTACCTTCACTGAATTCTGGAATCATGTTTTTATTGTAAGGGAAACTTTTGTACTTATCATTCCCAAGCAGTTTTTAATAGTTTCACAACTAAAAATTATGATGAATTGAACATCTACTTTTCGGGATTGAGTCCCTTTTAGCAAGCCATAATTAAGCCACAGATTAAAGCTGGCTTAAAGTTAGGCGGCTTTTGAGAATACGGGCCTATGTTCCTCGATGATTAAAAACATATCCTGGTTCAAGTAAATTCATAACAACCTTTCAGTCTAAAGATGGATGGTAAGAAGCGGTTCACTGTCTGACACAAGTGTTATGATGACTAATGGTTGGAAGTGATCCAAACTCAATTTCCACTCTTCAACAACAAAACACAAATTCTATGCAATAACCATGTAGGAACATAACAGCAGGCTGTCATTTTGGTCTGAATGGGTGGGGGGGGGGCTGCCTAAAGTCAGGTGTACCCTGTCATCGACAAATGATAGAGGATTGTGACTGTCAAACTGCAAGAGTATTGGCTTACACATGTACATACACGTAGGGCCTACATGTCACAGTTAAATTTTGCAATCAAGTTTTCCAATAGCATGTTTTCATTTATTTAAGAATACCCTGTAAAAACATTCAAAAGAAAGACAAGAACCATGATAAATGATAGTAATAATTTTGATGAAAGCACGAAATGAGAGAGATAATATAAGTAATGTGAAATTATGAACCTTTTACTTCTCCCAATAAGTTTACATGTAATAGCTATACTTCTCCTACTGGCTTTATATTTTTCATAAACATATTCAGTTCATTTCAATAAGTTTATAAAACTTGAAACATATTTATATTATATAACTGGAGTATTCTTGGACTGTATTCCATGTATTTATTTTTCACAACATTATACTCCACAAGTTTCAGTCAGCCAGTTCAAAGTATGAAGAGTATTAAAACACATATCAGGCCACAATACAATTGAACGAGTCCTCGCATCATGCCGTTTATAACACACTTCCAGCAATTTCCTCTTGGCTGGAATATCAGTGGGGTTCAATCAAAAGAAAGGACATATTCACAAAGTTTTTGTGAAAGAAATTTGCTCATGACCTAGCTACAGTACAGTAAGCATATATATCAATTGATCCTATAAATATCTTTCAAGCGTGCTAATCAAGTTTTTTTGCTATCAAAACACTGCTCTGATAATGTATTGTCATGAATGTAAATTATGAAGTGTTTGTCTACATGTACAACAATCAATGTAATGATTCCAGTGATGAGCAAAATAGGTTGTTTGAAGATTAAAAATGTAAATCCTGTACAGTTAAAATTCTTGACAAAGTATGTAGGCCTACAGTATGCAGGTTGATACTTGGTGTATATGTGTATGTATACTGTCATGAAAACCATTTTTTTTTTTTTTCTAATGCTTTTTTTTTTCTCCTTTTTTTAATTGGGAAGGAGCTTAAAGGATTTTGACAAAACATCAAAAAGCAGTGATGTTACATAATTTATTATTTCATAGAGATCCACTATTAAGCAACAGATCTAAAAGGATACAATTACGAAGTCTGCAATACTGAATGCTCTTCTATTCTGGATTGCTTCCATGTATGCTTTCTCATATGTGTAAAATACTGTTTATTATTGCGTTGTTAAGACAGTAGTCACCATTATTTTTTAGCTTACTGTAGATATCATACATCATATCATACAGACTATATTTTAAAAATGATACAGTCGGGGGTGGGGGGGGATTAATTTTGATATGAAATCTTCTTCAAATGATGCAAGTATTTGGTACCAAATTAAAGCCAAAATATTTTTCTTGCTAATGCACTTTGTTTCAAATAATTTGCTTTAGTAGAACAAAAATTATGCTAAATTTTGGGTGAAGACATGAGAAATAACTCTATATAAATCCATTGTTCTTTTATGTCCATTTTGGTGGCTTATGTTCGAAACCTGCCTACATAAAGGCATGGCAAGGCGTGCACAAAATGAATTTTTATTGATTGTAGAAAACTAATCATATATTAAGATCTGCCGCACCAAATGAGATGAAAAAAACAAGATGAATCCTCGACCGCGCACGATCAAAATATATGCCTCCGCCATTGCCAGATCAGAAAAATATCGCACATTCATCTATTCATTTTGCTTTATAGAATGACATTTTTTTTTACCTTGACCTTTGACCTTGTGACCTCAAACCTAATACTGGACTACTGATAGATACTACCCTTAAATTTAAAGTTTATATCTTAATTGGTTCCCGAGATATCGCGATGACAATCTCAATACATGGATTTTCACATCTTGACCTCGGTGACCCTTGACCTTTGACCTATATAATCCATAATCTAATCAGATCATCTTCCTATGGCGGTACATACTACACCTAAGTTTGAAGCTCATATCTCAAATGGTTCTTAAGATATCGCGATAACAAACTCAATACATAGAATTTCACTATTTGACCTCCGTGACCTTGACCTTTGACCTACATACTCCAAAATCTAATCAGTTCATCTTCCTACGGTGGTACATACTATCCCCAAGTTTGAAGTTGATATCTCAAGTGGTTCTTGAGATATCGCGATAACGAGTAAGCGGGACGTACGGACAGACGAACGGACGGACGGAGAACCCGAAAACATGATGCCTCCGGCACCACCTTCGGTGGTGGAGGCATAAAAATTGCAGGAAAAAGCTAATTTTCCTGCTTTATGGAAATATCAAGCATTACCAGGTTGTGATCCGCAAGTGGCTGAAATACCAAAAAAAAAGAAAAAAAGTTGGCTTTGTCTGAATCATGGTAGAGTACGAGAGTGTTTTAAACCAAATTTGTGAAATCTGTAATGCTCAAGAAATATCACTTTACGTGCATGGTCATGCACCGATTCTGCCCCCCTGTACATCCCACAGCCAAGAGTCAAGACCCTAATTGTCCATTACATGTATAATCATTTTAATGGCACATCTTTAAGATATTTTTGCTGCAATTCACCAGAAATCATGAAAAGAATATCACATAATCTCTCACATAATGCCTAAATATGCAATGTGAACCATGTGAGACTTTATTTGACTAGATTCATGCTCACTTCGCATTGCTAATTTATGCCTTTAACATGTTATTGAAAATCAGCAAACTATACTTTTATGGAAAACTGCTCTTACAACAAGGACTAACAGTAAGTTATTCTTTATCAAGAGAGAGCATTTTAATGAACTTAGAACTTAGAGTCAACCCAGAACGGTAACAGATTTTTAGTAATGCTAGTAACATAATGTAGATCAGCATGAAATGTTAACACAACATTCTGATTCACAATAAACGTTCATGTTAAAAATACTTTTTTTCTTGAGGATTTTATTTCATGCAAAATATTAGAAACTTGAATTTGGTTAAACTCGGCACTTTGATTGACAGTATAATTCACAATTTAAGTACAATGTACGTTAATATACGATGAGGCCCATATTCTGAACCAATGTCTAGAATTGCACTTCTGTCATGGTTTGCACTCAGTCTAGAGTCTAGAACGCTACGTTGGTTTTAATTCACAGCACGCATTCTCTACATGTATGAAGAGTTAGTGAACATTCATAGTCTAAAATGCAGTCAAAATGCAAAGTCAGTCTGCGGTCGAGGTTGAAACCAAGGCCGCTGAGTAAGTTTGTAACTTGCAAAGAATCCTTGGTATGAGTAGTTTACAATTCTATATGACTTTGCGAGTTTTATTTGAAAGGTAGCTCATTTGTTTCTTGTTACCTTAAAACGAAAGGTTGTCCAAACTTCTGGGAAATTGAGGAGCATTATTGAACATGAAGTTCCTTATGAATTTGATTGATTGCATGTAACTCAACAAAACTGATATATCACATGATTTAGAATGAGTGAAATATATAAAATTCAAAATGGCAACTGCTGTGAAAAGCCGATAAGAAACTACAGGTGGTATTTCACCTGAGGAGATGCACCGTACGAACCTCTCAGACTTGTGGCAAAATCTCATAAATAAGAACACGTTTCATTTTCTCGCATCTAATGGGACTTCATGGAGACTTGTGAGACGTTGCTGAGACCTAGGAGACATCTCCGAGTTGAAATCCAAAATTAGTCTCAAATCAGTCCAATGGCAGGTGAGTTAAAGTGGTATCTCGCCTAAAGAGACTTAACGAGACAAATAAAATGTCATAGATCATGAATATGTTCGATTTTCCTGCAGCTGATGAGACATGTTTGCAAAGACTCAGGATACGTCTCATCAGTCACAGGAAAACCAAGTATATTCATATATTTTGTCCGTCTCGATAAGTCTCTTCAGACAACTACCATTGGACAAGTCTGAGACTAATTTAGGGCTTCATCTCGGAGATGTCTCATGGGTCTCAGCAACTAGCACTAGTGGTAGTTTCGAACCCGTATCATAGTCTCAAACCCGTCTCATGGCAGGTGAGATACCAGTATTATCCTTTTCAGCTTAAAAATCCAGGCCATGTTTTGTTCTCGGACTACTGTATTATGCACATGTAGTCAAAGGTTGCCAAAATGGGCAAGGGGCTATTGACAAAAGACATTAATAGTGTCGACTTCAATTAATACTGCTCCTAATTGTGTACAAAATTTCAATAGATTTCTGGTTCAATTCTAGACCTTTGTTCTAGACCTTCGGTATAGAATCAATCTTGCTAGGCTAAGTTTGCACAGGTGCAGCTTTGTACTTGTGCAAAGCTATTATGTAATCCTATTGTCCCATACCTTATGTTGTAAGGTAAGAAGGATCAATATCTATCTATATATCTAATCTCCATGCAAACTTTACCTTCGGTTCAGAATACAGGCCCAAGTGTTCAAGTTCAATCATAAAGTATAAACTTCTTTTTACTTACCAGGTTTAGTGGCAGACTAAAAAAACCCCACTAATTTAAAGATAATTAAGGATCACCATGCCTGAGGATCACAAGGGCCATATGAAGACTGACGGAATGATTATGTTATCTTATTTAGTTAATTCCGGGAGAGTGGTAAATATCAGAGAGGGGTCATTTTTTTTATATGACAATGTTCAGTCATGTCTGTATTCACATTTAGGCAACTAATGAAACTAGTAGTATACAGTGTGTCCCAGAAAGAACTAGGGGAGACTGGGGTAATTATGGCCCCAGGGTAATTATGGCCCCTTTGTCTTTGAGAGATTGTTTAATTCTTTGCTGCATTACACAATGATAATTAATTTTTACACATGCCTAGCAAAACTGTTCCTACTATTATTGAGAAAAATATGCCATTTACTTCAAATTTTGTGCTTAGGGGAGCCTAAAATGTACGGCAATCACAATTCTGTTCATTGGAAAGTGGCAAGTCTGTTTTTTTTTATTTGGGGTGGGATATCGCTATATATTAAAATCATTTAAGACGAATTTTTTATTGAAACAGAAACAATAGGAACTAACAAACACAACAGAAAAGCTTCCACCTGAATATCTTCAATAGTAAAGGGATCAAATTGAAAATGTCACTCGTGGTAATTATGGGCCCCAATGCATAAACGGTGTATAAGCGCAGTATGGGGACATTAACTTGTATGATTATGTACATAAATATATTGCTAAGACTGCAAAATTTCAACATTTTGGCTGAACCAGTTATTGATTAAATCATTGTTGGTGATTGATAAGTGTATTTAATAGGAATACCCATTGCAACAACATTTATTATACATTACCATAATTAATTAGCATAATATCTTTTAAGGGCGGCCAAAAGGGCCAAATGAATAATGGGGTGAATCGGCTAACAAAGACAAAACACACCAAGATTCAAAACAACAAACATCAATAATATAATTATGAAACAAAAAGGTTAACCATTACATTTTTGCATAATATCTTGGTGCATTATTTTTGTCTATTTATTCTATCTATCTCTCCCTCTCTCTCCTGCAGGATCCCTTGAATATTTACGAGATTAAAGAAACTTCAGTCCAGTAGAATAGGATATTATCAGTAAAACATTAACTATGATAGGAAATCCAGTTTGTACTGAAAGATGAAGTACAATGTATGTTATCATAGAAGCAGAAAATGAAACATTTGCTCTTTAATGCTCCTAGTCTTAGTTGTATGGTAAGGTGCCCCAAGTCTGCGCAGTGCCTATGTCTGCGCACCCACGTAAATGCACGATTTTCATAGAACAAAACATCAAACTGACACCAATTTTCAATCTTAACCTCAACAGTCCATTTTGAAACCAAAAAATGCGAAAATAATTGATTAAAAAATGAGTTTCAGCAAGTTTCATTTGCTACCCTGAAAATTTCAATCATTGTCAAAAAAGAAAAGTTTGAAACTTCACTGCGCTTGAATTGCATGCAAAATGAATGAGTGCGCAGAGATGGGCATTATTCAGTTTTGCTACATAAAATGACAAGCCCGTCTGAAAATCGTAAAAAAACATTGTTCTTGTGAATAATTTCTTGAAATTTTTTGTTTCATTGATCATTAGAATATGAAGAACGAAATAACATTGATGATTTTCAAAATAATATTTTACTTTGTGATAAAATTGAGATCGAATTTTAGGTGCGCAGACGTGGGCACCGCCATCATACATAATTTTTATAAATTGTACATGTAACATAAAAAGTTTTTTAAAAAAAGGTTTTAAAAATGCACGGATACAAAATGTGACACATAATTTATGTAATTTAGCCAATATTTTCGTGAATTTGTACTAAACTACTATCTAATTGGGGAAATTGATATCCATGACGACATCAACTATGACTAGTAGTATGAGCATGATGAGAATTAAATCGAACACACACATTCAGTATCAATTATGTCTTCATGAATCAATTTTCTGTCAATTTTTTTTTTTTTTTTTTTTTTTTTTTTTTGGGGGGGGGGGGGGGGCATAACACAAAAATTAGTCAACTTAAGTCAGATGAAACATCATACGTAAATGGATAAAACAACTCACTTGTTATTCTCAAAATCTACGGCTTGAATGTAGAAAAACCTCGCTGGAACGACGAAATTTGTTTCTAAGCCCGGTCCAAACACCAAACTTTTAAACGGGCAGGCAACACGTTCACGATCATAACCGGTCACAACATCTTTTACTGCGCAGCATACAAGGATCAAACACATGAACACCACCCCCGCCAGACTTTCGGCTGCAATGCGAACCATTTTCTGGCGTGTTTTGGCTGCTTTGGAAAACAACGATGTCGATTAAACAATCACCACGTTAATGGTGATGATTTTCTTTCTCGTTTGCTATAGACGAGTGGATGATCTTGAGCAATTGTTTTCAATCTAACTGCGGTGATGGAACATTCCAAAATGTTAAATATAACGGCAAATTTAAGATCTACACACATCACACGACCGCTCGTGAACAGCTGCAGCTGACGTGTTTACAATTTGCCAACGAGAGGTGGCGCTGTTGAAGTAAGAGCAATACGGCGCTCTTCAATGCAACAGTCGAACGAGCATAATCGCATTCGAGCATACTGAACTCAAATAATTTATTGACTATTTTTAAAAGACCTATAGATCTACATGACTTACATGTATATGTTTTCCAAAGAAAATAAATTGTATCTTCCATGCGACTCGATATAGTTTTAGTTCTACTTCTTATTCTACCTCAAGTATTGTTTGGGATCAATGTACTTCATGTTTTAAAAAGCTGTTTTTTTTTGTGTTCTTCGAGGCATTTCCATAATGATCGTAAATAGACTAACTGAAGTTCCATCAATTGACCTTTATTTTTCCCCTTTTTTTGTAAAATATTATGAAATAAGAATTCAGCTAAATATAAAATGCAATAGCCGGCCTGTGTCTAAGAATGTGAATGTTTCAGAGGCGGCGGAACGAATTTGAAAGTGGGGGGTCACGGTGGAAAAGGATTTCTGGGGGGGGGGGCACTTGAGATCAGTAGCACAAAACATTTGGATAGAGAGGGATGCAAATAAAAAATCCTTTAAGTTTGTGCTTTTAAGAATTAGAAATACGAGCGCAAAGCGCGAGCCAAAATTTTTTACCTCAAAATTTGAGTTGATTGTGCAATATATATAGACAATTATGATTTAATTGAGTTATGTGATCTTAACAGGTTTTTGGTTAAATAAGTTGGGGTATATATATATATATATATATATATATATATATATATATATATATATATATATATATATATATATATATATATATATATATATATATATATATATATATACAGATATATAGGAGCGCCCAAAAATAGCATTAATCTTTGCTGTATTAAAAAAAAAATTGTGCGCTGGAGGCCCCAAGTCCCCTCACACGACTCACACCAATCCTCTGATTGTCGACAACAACCATTTTAAACATAGGCCTAAGAACGTTTTGTTATTATAGTAGTTAATGCGAGGTCGCATAGCAACTGAGGGGGAAAAATTTGGGTTTTAAAAGACATTCTGGAGTAGAAAATTGGCACTTTTTAGTAATGAAGAGCCGCTTTTTAAATGAGAAGTGTAAATAATTATTGTTGCAAACCCGGCTCCCCCCCCCCCCACTCATCAGGGGGTCAACCATAAACGTATGCTCATTCTGGATTCTTAGAGAAACCCCCTGTCGGTAAGGGAATCCGTTTCAAAATTACCCACTATTTCAGGTTTTGCAGGGGTAGCCAGCAAAATTACCCCTTTTTCACAGGTTTTTGGACCATATTTGGGACTCTATTTCATGATTTTTTCCTTTAAAAAAAATAATAAAAACTGACCCTATAGGTTGGTGGAAAACAATATGCTAAAAGACCGCAATGATTTCTTCCTCTGGATTTTCCCCCCTACGTGAACCCCTTTTCTGGAGAAAATCGGGAAAAGCATACGTGTATGGTTGGCCGCCCTGAGGGGGGGGGGGAGGGGGGCCGGGGATGCAAGGTCACGGTGAAATAAATGCAAATAAATGAAAGACCAATTGGAAATACATGTACATTTACTCGTTTCATAAACATTAAATTATGTTAAATATTTATAAGCACTAGAAATGGCATTAGAGAGAATCGAGTTTAGGGGTTGTACCTCCAAGAGCCCCCTCTATCACCACATTAGGGCAATTTTCTCCTGCAGCAGGGGGTTTCCATGTATATTGCTTGGTATTCTCTTAAATGCGAGGCTGAAATGACCGCGGCCCCAACCGGGGCCCCAATTTCAGGCGCCACCTCTCACCAAAAAAACCCCCAAACTAAAACAACAAAATAACTTGAAAAAACTAAGTATTCTAATAATGTTCCCGAACATAATGTATAATAATTATAGATTTAACCAAAATACTTTTTCGACCATGTCGGCTGCATGTGGCCACGGTGGATCGGAAGGGGAGAGGGATGAGGACCTTTTCAGCTTTTTCAGCTAGCTTTAGACATTTTCAGTTTAATGTTTCTTTCTTTTAAATAAGCGCTCAAACGCGTACCTGTTCGTTTAGTTCTTTTGTTTTCTATATTTTTCTGTTGGGCCATTGAACCTTTTTTGGACAAAATAAAGTTTTTGCTTTTTGATTTCAAGCTGCATATTCAAATGGAGCAATGTCTGAAGTTTCATGAACTGTACCTTTTTCGTAATATTTGCAATTTTTTAATGCTCATTTGCATAAATTAACCTTATGATAATTAGATGGAAAAATGGTACATATCAATTTTTAACCCTGATTGGAATGGATCTGCTGACTTCCTTACTTTGATTACTGTCATTATATTTTTAAGTGCCTCTATATATATTTTTTAAAATCTAACCAAAAAAGGTAATAATTTTGAATTGATTATATTTGGATAATTAACTATGGAAGTTAATTACCTTCAAAATGTCACACACGTGACCAGAAAACGCAAAAAGTTTCTGCCCCGCCTGAACCATGGCTCTGGTATTATTATTATTATTATTTCTCAAAAGCTAGATTTAAATATGGACCTTGCATCTCACCAAAATATGAATCCATGAAAAGTTTTAATTTGCTTATTAATTAGCAAACAAATAATTTCTCAAAATGTACATTAACTGTATAGGCCCCCTATATGTATAATATTTTCATTTTCCTGTACAGTTTGCTATATGTCACACACGTGACCAACTAAAATGTCACACACGTGTCCCGACATCACAATATAACATAATAGATTAAAAAGAAATTTCAGAGATTTGTCCTATCCAGTGGTATTTCTTGGTTAACAGATCCATATATATCTCACAGCAATAAGAACAGTTTATCATTTTAAAACTCACAGGAATTTCAAAATTTCATTTCATTTCATTTCATTTTATTTTATTTCCACACGGCATAACCTACCTCAGCCAAAGGCTGTTCTTCTGTAGGTCCGTGCATATAAAAATAAAATTTAATTTTCAAAATTATGCCGTTTTGCGAAGTCACACACGTGACCCCCTTCTTTTGACCTCTGACCTTGAACATGCATATTGAAAACATCAAGAAATAGCCAACAAAGTATGTTAGTATAATATTAATATTAAATCAGTAAAACTTTAAGAGTTATAGCCAATTAAAGTCAAGATTTTTCACAATTTGGACCAAGAATGGTCCTGTTGTTGTTGTTGTTGTTGTTTTTTTTTTTTGGGGGGGGGGGGATGCAGCCTGATTAGGCCTATAGGCTTGATATATAGGGGCGCACATGATCTCATTCGAGGCAGAGCAAGTTTACATCTTTGGGGCCCGACGAGATTTTACTGCCCTGCCTCTTTTCAAAAGGCCCCCACGAGACAAACAACATGTCTAAAAGATTTTACATAAGCATTTTTATTATAAAATTCTATAGCTTATAATAAAAAAAAAATATATGCCCAAACTAAAAATAAATTTCATGAGAGCGCGACACGGTCGATTTCTTAACAGTATCAGGGTAAGTTACCTTACCCCCTCCCTTGAAACAGATTCTTGGTTTGAAAATCAACTGGCGCCCATTATGATTTTAGGGTCAACTTTGCGCCCCTTGTTTCATCTTCATGCTGGCGTCCTTGAGTTTCAGGTCAATTTGGCGACCCCTCCCCAACAATTTTTTTACACTTTTTTTGTGTCCATAAGGTCAATGTGGCGCCCCTATAGCTATGCCTACCATAAGACATTTATTTTTGCAAGGCACTCCTTTAAGTTAACCACCATCCCAAGTTTGAAATCAATTTGTTAGGTCTATCTTTTTCCTTTACGCTATAAGGACAGGCCTATAAGTCTTATTCTCTTTTCTTCTTCTTAAATTCTTTTTTTTTTTCACTAGCTCTAGCTCTCTCTCGCCTCTCACCCTCTATAACTTCTTTCCCCTCTTTCTTTCTTTCTTTTTTCTAAACCACCTATTTCCCCTTCTTTTTGCCATTTTATTTTTCCATTCTTCTTCCCCCTATAAATGTATTTTTGCTTTGATAAATTTTGTAGTCCTATAACATTAATTTTTATTTAATAACATTCTCTTCTTCTTCGTCTTCTTCTCCAGTCCTAATTTCTCTCAATGTACTTTTGGATTGTTTTATACCTGGCTGTTTACATTTGAAAGATCATAATTTATGTTGTTGGAATCTTAAACTGAATCCGAATCTGAATTAGAATAATATTCCATATGAAAACAATATACCGTACATGGAGATAATACATGTAGGCACCTATCTAGAAATATCTTTGTTTCGAAAAGGGGTGGAGCCAATTACACGTTACATCATTGCATCATCAACAACAACAATCAACATGTCGGACAAGAAGGGACTGAGTATTCCTCGGCGTCTGCCACTATTATTAGTGGCAGATGCCGTTCTTTTACCCGGAGCTTCCATGAGAATACCTGTAAACAATCCTACAAAGTGAGTATCAACATATGAATTAATATAATAACTGAACATTTTAGGTATTTAAGGTCTGGTGAAAGTTGGTTTGACTGAATTGTTCTGGTGTGCTGAACGGAAATCGTATACAAAGTACGCCGGAGCTGTGGGGTCGAGTTATCGTTCTTCCGCTGGTGTTTCAATTTCATTTTGGCTGGGCTTGACTGGTCGGTCATGCATGAATGAGCGAGTTGACCGAATCTGAATCTGAGTGTGTTAATGGGGTTAATGTTCGATTTAAATGTTTAAAATGTTTAACGTGTTTCCTGCCAGTATTTTAGGCAAATTGTTTTATATTTTATGTTCATTATTAAAGCTGGTGTAGAATCTAGCCCGCGGACGCAGCACGGAGAAAAGTTCCTCCATAATTTAGTAATTTATGCATGACGCTCGAATGATCACGAATTAGCATATGAAATACACTACCATTGTGCCTTCCAATGAACAATAGTCACGATAAAATTTAGATTTGTCATTTATTTTTTTGGTAAGTCCTCATTTCTTTATGCGTTTTGAAATATTGGCGTACGTCCGACAGTGGATTCGTTGAAGTTCCTTTTTTATTTTTCTCTTCTTTATTCTAAAAAATATTGAAAGAGTGGTCTACGCCCAACCGTTTTTGAAGTCGCGTCTTTGCAGTTTTTCTTGCAAAATGGTCTCCGTTTTGGTAATGATTGACAGCGCGCACGACAAAGAGGTCTATTATCGGGAACAGCTGAATCGCGTTGTTCAGTTACGGTCAACGCACTTCAGTCATCCCAACGCGGGAGGCGGAGCTCCTCGCGGATAGCTACCAGTAGCTAATCAGAGCGCCCAACAATCAAAATGCATTGTTCTCTATTTCTGTAAAAGCGGAATGGTAGATTTTTTTCCGTGCGCTGCCACGAAGTGCAGCCGTCCTGAAACAAACCCTTCAAAATTTTAAAGTGCGATTTGGAATGGTTAAAAATACCACTTAGAATCGGTAAAATATAGCAAAAATATAATTCATGTAAGTTAGACTAGATCCTAGGTCTAGATGCAAATCAAGATATTCCTAAAAATGTGGTGCACTTGAAGAAATCTTGTATTTTCCAGTCCATTTCAGAGTCTCCTCCGATCTCTGTAAAAATACTAGCGTGTAGAGATATAGCTGCTGCGATGTCGCGCATGCGTGTTTGCAAACTAATCACCGCGAATGTGACTCATTTAACTACACTGTAAACAGCAATTCTGATGCCATTTTTTTGCTTTATGATCATCATAAAAAATGAGGATAGACATCCGGCTAGTTTTGTAAGTACATAAACTAATAAATAAAATAGGTTTGTCCATCTTTTATTCCATAATTTTGGACATTCTTGTCTGGAAAAGGGAAGGCACCTCATGTTTTGATGCTAATAACTCGCAGCCGTTTACCACTCGTTACGGGCTGCCGCAGTAAGTGTAGAATCTAGACCTAAAAGGAGAATTCACAGTTGAATTCACAGTTACTTAGTTAGATAATATGAAAGATAGAATCTTATAACTATAATAAAGAAAGTTATATTACTTGAAATATCGCTTTAGAGTCTTTATTTCACAAATATTTTTCACAAAGTCGGGGATCCGACTCATGTTAGCATTGAGTCAACGCTCCCATGGAAAACAATGGGGATTCTCTTGTGTGGATGATACACACAGGTTGTTACGGTCATGCAGTCAGTTGCATGCGCTAAGCTCTGGCGAGCGGGCAGCTCAGCAAAGGTATAAACAACCGTTACATGATGTTTCATTCAAACATTTTCACTGAAATTCACCGGAAATCATGAAAGGAATATCACAAGATTTCCCACACATATCTTATAGGCTATAGCCTACTAAACCGACCAGCCCCCGTCGCAAAGCGACGGGAACTGATGAGTCAGTAGACATATTTTGTGAAGGTTTGAAAATATCTATACATGTACATGACCACAACTTTCGTGGTCAAAAATACCTTATTTGAATTCATAATCACATTGAATCAAATCTTTGAAGTTTTCCCTCGAATTAGTGACATCTGCAAATGTTTCACATGAAGTAATTAACTAATAATGAAGAAAAATACAGGAAAATTGAGTCCATCCACTAAACGTACAATTTAGGTCTTCGCCACAGAGTTAAATACGTCTTTGCACAGTAAAATGACGTCATAGAAAAATGGCAGCGATGGCACCAACACTATGAGAAGAGACAAGGCCAAAGGAAAATTCATTTTAGTAAGTCAAAAAGCTCTTATATAATTCAGATTTATAACGGCCGTATCCTGAAATATCATACATGCGGTTGACTAACATTTTAACAAATTCATCATATTGACCAGTATAATTACTTGATCGCTAGCTTCTCGCTGGTTGTTTCACTGTAAGTGGGGATGGTGGAAGTACAGCCCCCTCGCCTTCGACGGGGCTGTGTATAGTTAATAGCCTACTAGTGGCTAGTGCAACATGGACAACATGAGACTATATTTGATCGGTTTTATGCCAATTCTTTTTTGTTACCAAAACTATACACCAGGTTTAAGGCCTAGATCTAATTGTTTGTTGTGCGACGATAATCCTTGGAGCAAGACAGGATTTTGGTGGCGGTGTAGCTCTATTATGAGAGCGCTCATTTCGGACAAGATAATATGAATCACACGTGGGTTCGAGTCCCAGGCATGCTGAAAGACGCCTTGCAAAAGAAACTGATGCTAAATTAACCTTGTGTGTATAGGTGTGCCTCGCCGCTGTATTCAGTGTAGAAGTGAATGCGTTTGGAAAAACACTCCGTTCATCGGAAAGGACGATAATGTTGGTCCCGTGTATAGGAGAGTCATAACACTATTCGAAAAAAGAGAAGGGTGTTTTACCCGGTGTATTGCACCTACATGTAGCCACTCCCTGGTAAGGTCTAATCTAAACTGTTGTGCGATAATACTCCAATAGGCAATAGGAGGTGTGTATAGTATGAAGAAGAAGAAGGACTAGATTCTACTTTTTTGTGTGCTGAGGTACAATTAAATGTGCCTTTCTTAACTCAGGAAAATTTTTGCAAGAGGGGACTTGCAGAATTTGCAGAACTAAAGCCACTATGAAACAAATATAACTTATACAGTAATGGTATAGTTGGCAAGTAGATATATATTACCACTGTTCTTTTTTTTTGCAGTATGAACATGGTGAAAAGCCACATCCTACGTCATAACACATTAACCAGCACAATCGTTGGAGTAGTACCAAAGAATCCAGAGAAAGAGGTAAGTTCTTTGTCCAAACCTGCATGTTTGCCCTTGAGTGCCTTCATTGACAATGTGTTTAAAGAACAAGTTTTTATGATCCCATCACTAAAATAAAATTTTACATATCATTGAAAACCCAATTTTAGCGTAAAATATACATTAAAATATTAAAGAACAAACAATCTGTAGTGTATGGGCCAAATTTTTTGTGATTGTGGGGAAATCAACAACATTGGGCTAATTTTGCAATTTTTTATGAGGTTTTAAATGAATATTTTTGCTAGAACTTTTTGGTTGAATGAAACCCTCAAAAGAATTTCTGCAAATAAATACTTTTAACCTCATATTTTTACACTCCCCCGAATAGTGGTACAATGATGAAGAATATTTTATTCCATATTAAATCAACAGGACTCCTTAACACAATTACAAAGGTTTACAAATAATAACAAATAACGATCGTTCTTAAATGCGCTTTTTGTTCGAATTGGAATTAAAAAAAAAAAATTCTTTCTAATTTGCTATTATCGTAAACCTTTGGGTTTCAGGGCCATGCCCTGCTCTATGTCTATAGAGCTGATGCAATGAGCTTGTGTTTAATGAATATTTCTCATTGGTTTGTCTCCTGACAATTATAGGAGATCTTGGACAGCATGCACACCATTGGTACAGCTGGAGTTGTTGTGCAGGTAACCGGTACCAACTGGCCAAGACCTGCTTACACTCTGCTTGTGACCGGTTTGTGCCGGTTCAAAGTGGATCGACTCATCCAGGAGGAGCCGTATCCAGTAGCACATGTGGAGCAGCTGGACAAACTACCTGGAGATGTTGCTAGTAAGTCTGACCATTGGATGCACCTGTATTCCTTTAACTCTTTAGCATGCAGAGGCTGTGTGTAGCTTCCTTCTCAGAACGGCCTACCAAAATGATGTATTTTACACATGTATACTTTCAAAAAGGATAATAAAAAAGAGATTATTTACAAGTTAATTTGCTGTGGAGGGATAAAATGGACGAGCAGGTAGAGGCGGCAAGGATAAAGCTGGAGGTTGGTTAAGGGCAGTTTGAAGGCCACAGGGTAATCTTCTTTCTTCTTTCGTGTCCACCATTTACACTCAGCCACTACTTGGCACATGTAAAAGCACTTGCATCCTACACGTTATCCTGGTTGCAATGCTTCTTAAGATTAGTACATTGAGGAAGGTCCCCTTTGGTAATGGGTAATGAAACATACTGTGTACTCCATCGAACAATCATACAAAAAAAAAAATAGTTTTTAACCCAAATGTCACTGTCAAAATTTCATTGATCAGATTGTAATTACCTGGTAGCACAGAAAATGTTAAAAACATGCCAACTTTGTTTGAGAGTTGAGAGGTAAGATAGCAAATGATAAAAGTTAAATACATCGAGATTGGTGAACGCATATAAATAAAATTGGATCTACTACAATATTCCAAGAAAATTATGAATTATTTAAAGTAATGTTTGCTAAATATGGATACTGAGAATGAGACTGTGTTTTATTTTCTCTTTTGAAATCATATTTATTATTTGTACCATCCAATACTTGTTTGAATTGTATTGAATTTATCATCATATGATTTGTTCAGTTTTGGAAGCAGATGCAGAAACGTTGCCTGTAGCTGATAACTTCCGAGAGCAAGCAACTAGACTTCTTGAACTGCTTGATATCACCACACCTGTCGTTGCTAAACTCAAGGTAAGATACCTCATGCAAGCCTTGTTTTAAATCATGTAGTGCATAACCCATTGCTGTACCATTGGGCAATATGAGAAGATATAATCCACTGTCTCTTATCTGCACATTATGATATTCATTATATTTTTACAAATTTTATAAGGATACTGATAATAGTATTGCCTGGCTGTTTAAAAATTACAATAATATTGGCTGTCTCTACTTTTGGGGAGTATTGGAAATTTGTCCCTCTCAAGGTCATGTACGCAGCCAGTTTGATATTATCCGGGGCAATATTATTCTGATATACCCTTCAAGGTTATCCAATATCATGCCCATGTAGGGTTGAATATTATCCGTCTATAGCGTACATACATGCTCAGATAGAAATTTTGCCTGGGATATCAAAGCAAATATAATTGTGAAACAACTACCATAACTGTGAATGTGTAAAGTCTACAGAAAATATATTTTCAGTTCAGAGCTTAAATCTCAGAGTAGTGATTTACTTCATTAAATTACATCTGAATTAGATTTTAGTTTACAAATGTTTTATTGTAATTTGAGAGCATATATTTTGAAAATATATTTTCAATTGAGAGCTTAAATCTCAGAGTAGTGATTTACTTCATTTAATTACATCTGAAATAGATTTTAGTTTCCAAATGTTTTATTGTGATTTGCTTCAAACGATACATGTATAATGAATCTAAAGATTGATTAAAAATTTTTTGAGGAATTTTTCATCTGTATTTGGTCCTTTGTAACCCCTGTCACTGTACATATCATATATGATGGCCTTTATGCCTGTGAATATTAATGTTAATTATATTTCAGATTTAATCAAAAGAGATGATTAATAGATTATTGCAGTTTTACAGATTGTAGGGATTTTTATTAAATAACCTGACCCAGTACCAGGTACAGATATGATTTATGTCAGAGTTAGCTGAACTTTATTACATTATTATCTTATCTAACGGATACAAAGTCCAACCAAAGTCCAACATTACTGTCTGCATGATAGGCACCTTGAGCTACATTGTAATGTTGGTACACTGGCACCGAATAATAAGTTTAGATAATATCTAACAGACTAATAGTGACTTGTGAAACATGTATCTTATGTAAGAGGGTATTTTACACAAACAAATCTCATTTCTTAGAATAAGTATTGTATGAAAACATGTTGTGACTCTGAACCGATGCACCTACATGTAATTGAACATACAAAGAGAGGTCAAAATATCTTTTTAACTGTTCTAATATGTGAATGGATGTCTCATACATAGTGTTTCATATCCATCATACAGGTATAACATTAATCCAATTTAGTACGGGTATGACCAGCTTGGTGCTGGTGTGTCAAAGCTCAGACAATAGCATGAGCACGTAATATTACGTGGTCCGCAGCCAAGTGGTTAAATCCATCAATATCTGGATCTTATGGAAGTATGCTACAATGGACAACTGGCACTAACATAGTCAAGGATACTGTCCTACTTTGGCAAAAGGAAGCAAGGGAATATTATAAAAATATAAATATCTCATGTTTCTTTGTTTTTCAGAGGTTGCTTGATAGTTTACCCATCACTAGACTTCCAGACATATTTGCATCAATTGTCCAGGCATCTTATAATGAGAAACTAGAGGTAAGGTTTATTGTTATTAGGAATAGTGGAAGAATGTGTGAAAGAGGGGAAAGGGGCTGAAACATTATTATTTACATTTGATAATTATGATGTATACACATTTTTTTCCCATAAAGTGCATTGTTGCTGGACTGTCAAAACCTTGGTAAAAAATGATATTTATTGCTTGATTTCCAGGATTTCTAAATCCTGACTCTCTTACCCGCAAATAAGGCCACCAAAGGAATGGTGATCCCATAGGTTCCCAGTAATGTTTTTTTTTTGCTCTCCTGAGCATTTGACAATCTTGAGATTAGAGTAGAGAAATGTAGAGAAAAATTTAGTCAAAGTAAGTAAATGAAGAAGTAGGATCTTGAACCCTCGACCTTGTGATAATGTACATAGTCCATGATCCATTCATGAGACCACACTACCAGACAAATCTATTCTTTCTTTCCTAGGTGCTTGATGCTGTAGATCTTGAGGAACGCTTCCAGAAGACCCTCCCGCTTCTAGCTCGTCAGATCGAGGGCCTACGCCTCCTAAGACACGCCAAGCGAGGTAGTAACAGCATCAGAATGCCACCCGCCTTGAAGGACGGCAAGAACAATCGTGTTGTTGTCTTGAAGAATAACCCAGGCAGACCAAGGTTCATTGAACGACAGGAGAGGAGCGATGATAATGAGAGTGAAGGAGATGAGATCTCTGAACTGGAACGAAAGATCAAGTATGTCTGCTCCTAATTATTGTTTAGTTTTGTTTACAGGCAAACGTGTCTATGAAGTCCATCCAAAGAAATCAAATTGTCATTACAGACATGTATGTGAACATGGTATAAATGGTGCTATTCGTGTGTTTAAGACAAATTTTATTGGATTTTTTAATGCTGTTATTTAATGCTGTTATTTAATGTTCATCATTTTAGTAATTAAGATGTAAAAGAGGATGGTACATACCTGTTTAAGGGCAAGTCCAAGCTATTTTGCACTAGTAACGCGTGGGACATCACAAGTATATTTAGCCCTATATCTTATATTTATTAATCAAAGTTCATTTCTTGGGTAGCTTCTGGTAGATAGTAGGTATCTTCATACAAAACAACAGAAATAATCAGAATTGCTTGTTACGTAATTAATTTATGCTAATTAATTCGCCAGTAACGCGTGGGACCACAAAAATCACATTTTTTTCTTGTTTTACTTTGTTTCTGAAATATTGTGAAAATACCTGTAACCCTGGAAAATCATTGCAAACAACTTGTTATACATCTATTACTGAAGATTAATCAAAAGTTTCATTAACATTCATCCATTAGTTTTTTCTCAAGGTCAATTTTGAAAATATAGGTATAGTAACGCGTGGGACAAGTAACGCGTGGGACACTTTTGTCACTATGCATAATATACTGTAAATGACACTTTTACTTGAGAAAAAGTTGAGTTTGGTATTTTTTTAAGCAAATAAGACAGATACAGAATGTTTGAATCCATTTCCTTGAGGAAATGTTTTATTTATCACTAAAAATCAATTAATTAATTAACTATTATAAAAATAAATGTACTTTAAGATATTATTTTTATGAAGATTATGAAAATTGTCTGATAAAAATGGATGAAAGTAGGCTCTTCAGATTACATTTATTGGTATCAGGACAACTACCCCCTGGACAATTACCCCCAGGACAATTACCCCCAGGACAACTACCCCCAGAACTAGGGTGTGGGTTAGGTGTAGGGTTATTAGGTATATTTTTGGAGGGTGTAACTGCCACAATAATAAGGCGAACACAATATCCAACGTCTGATACGGTTGATGAAAACTTTATTCATACAGAGCCGTGAAAACTGCAAAACAGATATACAGAATTCACCAAAAAATAACTTATTCTTTGATATCTTGTCACTCTTGCTTTTAACCTTGGTTTAAGAAGGAGCCTTTCCTTGTGTCTCCTGATCGTTCTATACTTTTTGACTGCCATTTTATAATAGTGTCCACCCAACGAGGTAAGTTGGATCGGAAGAAGTGTTTTATTAAGTGTAGGGTTATTAGGTATATTTTTGGAGGGGGAGGGGGTATTTCTCTCAGGGGTAATTGTCTGGGGGTAGTTGTTCTAGAACAATGCCCATCATCATCAATGCAAAGCTCAAAAGTCATTGTTACTGTTGTGAAAGTCAATTGGGTATCATACCTGTGCATCTAATAGTCACATGATAATGTTATAATTTCAAACAAAAACCTTGAATTTAGACAATAAATGCTGAGTATTGTATGTTTGCATACATGTACATCAAATATACTTACATTCATTCTGTTTTGTGACTACATGTACATGACAAAAAGAGAAGGAATGTATCTACAATATCTAGGCCTAGTAAATTGTGAACAAAACTTGGTAAAAAACAGAAAGATAGGTCGCACAATATAAAATGAAACTTAAACTCATTTTCCATGATACCAGTTAACAGCATCTATGTGTAGCACATTGTCTCTGAATGACAAAGTTTGAATATTAAGAATGAACAATGGAAGTTATGGAATAACTCAAATGTCTAAACCTACATGTACATACTATTTCATTAAAGACTATATAGCTACCTGTACATAGCATGAAACATTAACGTATGCCTTTAATGCAACAAATAACGAAAAGTTTCTTGTGAGAATTTACATGTAAATTTACCCTTTTAAAAACAGTTTTAATTTTCTTCATTGCTATAAAGGAAATTATATTGTGCAGCCTTCTATGCCAAGAAAAACATTGTTTGATAGATATGAGGAATACAAAAATAAAATAAAAATAAAATTAAAAAAAACTTTTTTTTGTGCACATTTTTTATCACATGCGAAAATCCTGAAGAGCGTTGTTTCCTTGGGGGGGGGGGGGAAGTAATTTTTCATTAATTTTAGGTTAATTAAAGGTCTTGATGATGGCTAATGGATGCACTGATCATGTTAACTGATTTTCAATGTTCAAAAAGGTTATAGGGAATTTCCACTTCCTTTTGGCAAAACTTAATGTACATGTACTTCCATACGTTTTGCACACGTTGTCCCACGCGTTACTGAAATGTCCCACGCGTTACCAAATCTAATTAAAGATTGTGTTGATTAGATGAATTAGAATAAACTTTTTTCTTCTGATTATGATGGAGCCTACTGTAAATTTGGTCTTTTGAAAGTCTTATGAAAATTCAATCATTATTTTTTCTGCAAATGAGAAATAATGACCTAAAAAAGTAACACGTGGGACATGCCAATTTTGTACCATCCCTCATTTGCATATTTAATTAGTTGAGAAACTGGAAATCATAGTCATGATATCTTGTCATTCAGACTTTAGGGTCCCACTAATATTGGGATAGAAATGTGTAAAACCTGAAAGATATCTTTTATAAAAGCCAAAATTTGGAATGTCCCACGCGTTACTCAAATTTTTAATTTATGCAAATGTATTCATTTATTATTAGTCATTCATGAGCATTTCGTTTTTCTCGTTATAAGATTCATGTACTTTAACATCTTGGCTTTCAAATGACACCAAGTTTGTCTTTTTTGAACTATTTTGAAAGTTCACTCATGAGTGATCAAATAGCTTGGACTTGCCCTTAAATTACTCTCAATTGTGCCTTTTTTATTTTAGAGATTCCCTCTATTTTAAAGTATACAAGTTCTAATTTCCGTATCGTGATGTTTCCTCTTGAGTTGTTCAAGTTGTTCAAAGATCAAATCTCATAATGTCATATTATCGGAGACTCCCTGGAAACATCTTTTTTGTCATTTAAATTGTGTTTCTCCAAGGGATGCTCAAATGCCCAAGCATGCTCTGAAGGCTTGTCAGAAGGAGTTGAAACGATTGAAGAAGATGCCCACTGCTATGCCAGAGTATGCCATGACAAGGAACTACCTGGAGCTGATGTCAGAACTACCTTGGTCCAAACAGTCCAAGGACACTTTGGATATCAAGCAAGCAAGGTAATCTGATTTAGTTGGTACGAAGGCAATGGCAGTGATGATGGTGATGATGATGATATTGAAGGTTAATGGTAATATACATGTATTGATGATGATGTTGGTTAAGGTGATGCAATCTTTTTTGAAGATGATGATGAGGCGGAGGGTGAAAATAAGGATGATTGTATTCAAATGAAATTATTGTTTTGGTCATGAGATTAAACCTGGTGTATAGTTTTGGTTAAAAAAAAAAAAAATTGGCATAAAACCGATTAAATATAGTCTCATGTTGTTCACATTGCACTAAAAGACATGTGTGAGAGATTTTGTGATATTCCTTTCATGATTTCCGGTGAATTTCAGTGAAATGTTTGAATCCAAACACAATTTGTAACGGCTTTTGAGACCTTTGCTGGGTTGTCCAGTCCCCCGAACTTCCCGCATGAATGGAGCGTAGCGATCTGTGTGTATCACCCACACAAGAGAATCCCCATTGGTTTTCCATGTGAACGCCTAGTGCACACAAAGATGAGTCGGATCCCCGACTTATCTTTTTTATACTATAATATCGTGAAATAAAGACATTAAAACGAGATTCCATGTAATATAACTTTCTTTGTTACAGTTATAGGATTCAGTCTTTCATATTATCTAACTGTGAATCCAAATTAATTTTTTCCTTCTCCCAACACTATACACCAGCTTTAAAATGTGGAAGACACTGTCTAAAAGTGCTTTGGAAAGGTTGATAACAGTTTACGTAAAGCATTACTGTGTGCTGTGAGGTGAATTGCCAAAATGATAAGAATTAACCCAATTTTGCTTAGAGTCACATGCTTTACACAGAAATGCATGTGTGGGACAACACAAAATGTTTAGCCCAAACATTTAAGCGGTTTAAGTATATTTTGTATATTAGGGCAATTGAAGAGCAATCCTTTACAATGGAATTTTTCATAATGATATTCTTCCTAAATAGCATACGAATAAAAGGAAAGCTCACAATAAGTTTCTTCATCTCTCCTACTACACTTGATTCGCTTTAAAGGAAGATGTTTTGGTTGTGATGGTGATGAAATCCCAACAGTTATAATACTGCTGATACTTTATAATGATAAATGGTACAGATGACAGACGATTCTGAGAAAAAAGATGAAATTGTTAATAGTGCTATTTTTTATGTCAATTTTTACATCATATTAACTCAGTCGATTATTTGAACTATATTTCAGAAGAAAATCCAAGATTAAAATTACAGACCTTTACAGAAAGACTTGTCATAAATGTATAGCACAAATAAATCTTGTCTTGTGGTTTGCTAATATACACTTTGGATTTTCCGATGGTATAATATGATTGATATGAAATTTTTAAATGAATATTATCTTCATTGTTCATCATTTCTCTTTCTCTCTCTCATTAAAATTTGTTTTGTTTATTAACTTCATTATTAATTTTTTCTCCTTTTCTCTCTCTCTCCTAATTTCTTTATAGAATTGATCTGGATGCTGATCACTATGGCCTGGACAAGCTAAAGAAGAGAGTGATTGAATACCTAGCTGTACGTCAGCTGAAGAACTCTCTCAAAGGACCTATCCTGTGTTTTGTTGGACCGCCTGGTGTGGGCAAGACAAGTGTCGGTAGATCCATAGCCCATACACTAGGAAGGGCTTTCCACAGGTAGGGCTTTTTGATGCTTTTAACTTGTCTTGAAAGTTTCTAAAATCGCACATGTCAGATTCGGCGTGTGTGCACCTCACAGGCTGTATCTCTCTTCTGCTTGATTAAGATATTGTGCTTGTAACTACTGCCTCTGCAATAATATTTGTGTAGTTTAACACTTTCATCTTGTTTTACAATGCGCCTTGGAATAGTTTAATGAGACAGATGTCTCTATTATAAATGTGTTCTTATTATTATTATTATTATTACCGGTTTGTTCTAAGTAGTCACTTATATTGAATGTGCGGAATTTACTGAAAACTGTCCCCCTCTCTTTAAAATTTATATCATGATTATTCGGGGGATAACCTTGACAAGCAGCAATGCTTTTGCGTTTCCCATCCACATCATTACTGGTTTGTAGATAAATTTGATTCTCACTTTAAATGGTGAATAGTACTCTGAAGGACAATACCAGTAGATGGTTTTTACTTTTACATTGTTTTTTTTTCTGTCCTCAATAGGACAGACAACCCCCCCCCCCAAGAATTTATTTTATTATGACTGTATGGTTTTGTTTTCATCAGGATCTCCCTTGGTGGTTGCTGCGACCAGTCTGATATCAGAGGCCATAGACGTACATACATTGGATCAATGCCAGGCAGAATCATACATGGACTCAAGAATGTTGGAGTCAATAATCCAGTCTTCCTCCTCGATGAGATTGACAAACTGGTAAGATTATTTGTTAGTGCAGTTGTGATGATGATGATGATGATAATGATGACGATGACGATGATAATGATGATGATATTGATGATGATGATGATGATGATGATGATGATGATGATGATGATGGTGATGATTATGATAATGATGATAATGATGATATTGATTATGAAGATGATGACAATAATGATGATGATGATGATGATGTTGATGATGATGATAATGATATTGATGATGATGATATTGACGATGATGATGATAATGATGATGATGATGATGATAATGATAATATTGATGATGATAATGATGATGAGTAGTCATGGTTATGTACAATGTTTTATTATTGTTTTTTCAAAACTCTGTGCATTTTTTTGTCAGATTTTTTGTTCACCTTGTTCAGGTAAGGCACATGTATTATGGCATAGGCAGAGGTTTTCATTGATTGTGTGACCCACTTAATTTCAGGAATAAAATTAAATGCCTAAATCATTAGTAAATTTTTTTCTTCATTTTACTTTAATTTCACTTGAACAATTTGTGCATGCATGATACTGAAATCAAAGCAAACTAATATCAGTAGTTTTATAGTGAGGATCAGTATTTGAAATGAGACCAGCTTTGTTTTTGTTTTTTACCCGGACACCACACAAATCAAATTGAGCGTTGGTATTACATTTGTTACTGCATTGAGTTGCGAATATTAACTGCTTAAGGAAGAGGATAAAAATGGTCCTTATAGGCAGACATTCTTCATGTAAAGGCTGATTCAATATGCATGTACGCGTTTAAGTTCAATAGTAAATATTGTTCATTTGAAGCAAGCTTTGTGTTTTTCAGGAGCATGATATCCATTAAAGGGGGCATCTCCATAAGCAGTGCATGTTTTTTTGTTTGTCATCGGTGGTAAATGCTTGTGAACATAGCAAATTTAGGGTGTTTAGTGCTCGGTTTTCAGTGCTCGTAAAGAGTATCAAAGAGTAAAAAAAAATTTAGTGTCGGAAAGAAATTTAGAAAAAGTTTGACCTTACATCTCTTACTCTTTTGATGCAGGTTAAAGCCCGTCTCACACTGTGCGATTTGCTGCGATGCGATTTTTGAGAAAACTGTTATATTATTTGATATGGACATTCAAACAATGAAATTAATGCTGTCCAAAGTTCTTGGTATTCCTGTGAATAATAAGATTGTAATTCACGGCTATTACGAACCCACTTCCCTGTATAAAATCAAATTGTTTCTATATCGCAGTGACGTCACAGCGATCTTGCGATTTTAAGCTAATTTGATATTTACTCCCAATTAACGGATCGCATTGAAAACAATTTCGCTTGCATTGTTCCTATACATTTTCTGCATCTCATAAGATAATTTTGAATGTTGGAATATGTCACATTTAAGGAAAATTGCCATTTGTTCCAAAAATCGCATCGCAGCAAATCGCACAGTGTGAGGCAGGCTTAAAGCTGGTGTATAGTGTTGGGAGAAGGAAAAATTTAATTTGGATTCACAGTTAGATAATATGAAAGACTGAATCCTATAACTGTAACAAAGAAAGTTATGTTACATGGAATCTCGTTTTAATGTCTTTATTTCACGATATTATAGTATAAAAAAGATAAGACGGGGACCCGACTCAGCTTTGTGTGCACAGGCGTTCACATGGAAAACCAACGGGGATTCTCTTGTGTGGGTGATACACACAGATCGCTACGGTCCATTCATGCGGGAAGTTCGGGGGACAGGACAACCCAGCAAAGGTCTCAAAACCGTTACAAATTGTGTTTGGATTCAAACATTTCACTGAAATTCACCGGAAATCGTGAAAGGAATATCACAAAATCTCTCACACATGTCTTTTAGCGCAATGTGAACAACATGAGACTATATTTAATCGGTTTTATGCCGATTTTTTTTTTGTTACCAAAACTATACACCAGGTTTAAGAGTCTTCAGGGGGACAGAAGTCTTTACAATTGCATTATTATACCTCCTCAAGCGTTGGTAATTAATGCTTTATTTCTCTCTCTCTCTCTCTCTTCTCTTGATGCAGGGTAAGAGTCTTCAGGGAGACCCAGCCTCAGCCCTCCTAGAAGTCCTGGACCCAGAACAAAACAATGCCTTCACTGATCAGTATCCTTTGCTACGGTGAAGTTTAATTTAAATCGCGATATCTCAAGAACCGTTTGAGATATGAACTTCAAATTGAGGGAGAGTATGTATCATCATAGGAAGATGATCTGATTAGATTTTGGAGTACGTAGGTCAAAGGTCAAGGGTCACAGAGGTCAAATTGTGAAATTTCATGTAAATAAGTTCGTTATCGTGCTTGAAAACCAGTTGAGATATGAGCTTGAAACTTAGGGGTAGTATATATCACCATAGGAAGAGAATTTGATTAGATTTTGGAGTATGAAGGTCAAAGGTCAAGGGTCACAGAGGTCAAAGGTATGCCAATGTGCCTTATATTTCTGATCTGGGAATGGCGGAGGCATATATTTCGACCGCGCGCGGTCGAGGATTCATCTTGTTTTTTATAATATGAAGATTAATCACAGCCTGCTATTGTTAAGTATTTTCATAAAGCAGGAAGATCAGACTTTTACCTGCAATTTTTTTCATCACATTTGGTGTTGTAATTTTTGAAATATGACTAGTCTTCTACAATCAAGAAAAATCAATTTTTCGCACGCCGTCCCATGCCTTTGTGTATAGGTTTCGCATAAAGTGCTCAATTTCGATTTGTTCCTCGTCGCACAAAATGTAGCATAACTTTTGTTTTACGAAAGCAAATTATACAGAACAAAGCGCATCAGCAAGGAAAATCTTTTGGCTTTTTTTGGTACCACATACACACGTTATTTGAAAATATTTCACACCTAAATAATTTTTTTCCTACTGTACCATTTTTTTTGACACAGACTGTACTTTGAAAAAGAAGAAGAAGAAGAGAATCAGCAACCCTTAAAAGATAATGTTAATAGTGAGTTTTTTTGCTACTCTACTATTGTAGCACAGCTTACTGCTCCCATTATGGCATTGTATTATTCTATAATCCCAATTCCCTCACCCAGATTGTGTCACAAGAAGATCAATGACTTGTCAAATGAAATCAATGAGTCAAGTGATTTGAACTCCTTACATTGTTATCAGTGCAGTGCAGTGATAATCGGGATCTGTGACAATTATCCCCATTAAATGACAGAAGTTCCAGCTGTTATGTTCTATATGTAAATCTTCTGCAGAATATTTTAATATGAAGTTATCATATGTCAGATCAGATAAGGAATTTCTACTCTGTTTCCAGCTGTACTGTGTTTATATGTTATGACCAACCTAGTGGTAGGCCTTATTTCCTAGATTTCAATGTTGCCACTATTTTTTGATGGAATACATTACTACCTTAACTATATATTACCAGCTACCTGAATGTTCAATTTGATCTGTCTCAAGTGCTGTTCATTGCCACGGCTAATTCCCTACAGACCATCCCACCTGCTCTCAGGGACAGGATGGAAGTCATTCAGGTAGGCATTTCATCAACATTTCTTGTCTGACAAGTTGGCAGATCTGACATTTTTACTCGATTTTGATTGGCTGAGAAGCATTGTATCTATGGTAACTGTCTGATAAAACTGGACAAGTCCTTTAATGAAACGCCCCCCTAGTCAGTGTTTCCCTACGTAACAAGTGTCTCACTTGTTTGGTCTACTCACCACTTGTTTCTTTCAATCAGGCACTTTATCTGAATTGCTTCTCCACATCCAGGTGTGCCCATTAGAATACAAATGCCATTGTGGTTTGATATGCGTTAATTGGGCACACTGAAAATGGTGCCTGGCTGGAAATGTGCTCCAAGGAGTGGAGATTATGCATACATTGTGGATAGGAAAACAAGAATCTGATGATCTTATAGATAAAAGATATTTGTGAAGCACTGACAGTGTTGTATAATGATGTATTATGCGCTATATAAATATTTCAAATTTTCAAAAGGTCTTGTAAAAAAAAAATCATATATGAAGTAATTAAAAGGTTTCAGAGGTTATATATTGTTCATTAAGAAGCTTATCAAGTGAGGAAATTGAATTTTTACATCTATTTTTGTAACTTAAATACTTATTTTTTAAATATAAATTTCTAGGTTCCTGGTTACACTCAAGAAGAGAAGTTCCACATTGCTAAAGATCATCTTGTTCCAAAGCAATTGAAGGAACATGGACTCACCTATGAACAGTTACAGTTTGCAGAGGATGCCATCAAATACATCAGTAAGCCTTAACTTTTTCTTTTTTGTAGCATTTTTCTTGGGGGCTAATGCTTTGAGGCAGTTCACCAAAAGTAAAATGTAATTATGCATGTTTTTATATGCGGATTTTTGATGGAGGAATATCTGAAAACAAGGACAACAAACAGTGACATTATTCACTCCTACGATAGTCTGTATTTAATAACTAGCCATAGTGTACAGAAGAACATATTCTGATTAAAAAAAAAGTGCAAAATCAATTTATTTGCAAGGATTCCTTTTACTCATTTTATTGAGGGATATGGTATCTTTCAGATAATCTTTCAGATAATCTTGCTTTAGAAACTGGTCATTTGTAAAAATCAAAATGGTATTCTTGCTCAAAATTTCCTTAATTGGTGTTTCCACAGTGGATTGCATTTCACCAACAACTTAGACATGAGTCAATTATCTCCCCATTTGACAGGACATATCTTTGCACCCTTGGAAGCAGCGTTTATAAAATAAAACTTTTCCCAATGTTATTCGTTGCAGTCTCGAAGTACACCAGAGAAGCTGGGGTCCGCCAGCTGGAGCGTAAGTTTGGCGGTGTTTGTCGCGCCGTCGCTGTTCGTGTCGCTGAGACTCAGCTTACCAAACGCAAGTCGTCCACACAATCTACTTCAGAGGAAGACGCTCCCTCTGCCCCGAGAGGGGACAGGCAGACGAAGGAGGAGGTGAAGACTGAGCTGACAGACGAGACTTCTCTAGAGCTGACAACAGAGGCCGCCATTGCCCACCCTCCCGAGATGCCAATTGTGATTGATGTTCTAGCAGTGCAGGATATACTTGGGGTAAGTTTTGGACTGTATCAGGACAAGTACCCCCTGGACAATTACCCCCAGAACAACTACCCCCAGAAATAGGGTTAGGGTTAGGTGTAATTCAGGGGTAATTGTCCAGGGGGTAGTTGTCTTAACACAGTTTTGGACAACTTCAAGACTTTAGTGCAGGATACATATATACTCAAGAGTAGGTATTGACTAAGTTTAATAATTTAGAGACTTGGAAAGTTCATAGTCCAGCTCTTACTTTCCTTGGTTTTCAAACTCTTCAGTGAGAGACCTACGGCTTATGAAAGTTTTCTTATTACTCCAAAACCAACTGACCATGTATAACCCATAATGCCCATTGTGGATTGACACTCTAATGAGAAAGAAATAAAATTGAGTTTCTTACAATCAACATTTACAGTTATTGTCTGGGATATATGCATACATGGGAGACATGCATTTATACTAACTGGCATCTTTTTATTTTGTGTACTAGGCTGCTATTTATGACAGTGAAACATGTGAGAGACTATCCCAGCCTGGAGTTGCTGTCGGTAAATATCTGCTTGTGCTTTTTATGTGTCTGCCACAATTGTCTGCTGGTGCTTTTTGTTACATATACATGTATATGACCTATGCAACCTATATTTGATTGAATGTCTTTAAAAAATCAAATCAAATATGTATAGTTATGCCAAAATTAATTGATAGAAATTAAGGTTAAAGCTGTCAATGGTCGCGGGGTCTCATAAGAATTACCAAAACCCATCTGCTTAGTATACCATTATGACTAAAGATTAAAGCATTCTTTAGCAAACGCTAATCAACTGTTCTTTGAAAATAGAGGCTTTCATTGTGGATTTGGATATTGTGATGAGGTGTATGGTTCACTATGTCCATCCTGAAGACGGACTTTTGGAATGTCCAGCCCTCACTGCTACTACACATCATGTGCCTCGCAACTTGCCTTCTCTTTTGGTTTACAGTCCAATCAGGACTCTACTCTGTCTTCTACTCTTTATCTCGCCTCTCCATTTCTACTTTCCTCTATTTCTTATTTCCTCCTCTTTCCTTTCAACAGTCCCTTTCAGGTCTACCCGCATGGTGAACTATTAACCTTTATCAAGTATGTATAGGTATGAAAGGAAAAAAATGTTGCTTTATAAATGTGTTCCCCAAATTAAATACTTTTTAAAAATAGGTATGCTATGATAATGCTCTATATATGTATTTCTTACAGCATTTTTTACTTTATACATGTAGGTATGGCATGGACAGCAATGGGAGGAGAGATAATGTATGTAGAGGCCACTAAGATGGATGGAGATGGTGAACTAACCTTGACGGGTCAGCTAGGTGACGTCATGAGAGAGTCTGCACAGTTGGCTCTTAACTGGGTCCGCAGCAACGCCTCAAAGGTAACATATCCAACATATTTTGTGGGAAATGGATTAATACCTGGATAAAAAGGAACTGGATCGGGAAACGCATTAACACCAGCCCATAATACGCTGGATCCTCTGTTTCATTATATATTTAGTCTTTGTCACTATATAATGAAATGCAGGGGCACAAAGGGAGGTATTTAACTTTGGAAATGTAATTTGTTACTTATTTTTAGAAGCTACACTGTACCTTTAGACCTGTATGAAAAGAAATGTTTTTTTTCCAGTGTTATTGATACTTCCACAATTCATTCTTTCTGATTTTAATACTACTATACCAACTGTGCTATGGCTACATTTCTATTATGGTTTCAAATTTGAAATCTTTGTTAATGATAGTGCAACATATATGCATAATTCTACGAAACACAATGGATATATATCATATTTTATGGCAATCTTTATTTACACCTTTTAATTTGATTTTACATAGTTGGCCATCGATACCAAGCCAGGCGTTGATCTGATGGAAGGGACTGATGTTCATATCCACTTTCCTGCAGGAGCTGTAGGAAAAGATGGACCATCTGCAGGAGTGACTGTAGTTACAGTTCTTGCCTCTCTGTTCAGGTACGAGTCAATGGTTCTGGGCGGTGATGATTGATTATGGTGGTGGTAATGATAGCTGTGATGGTAATGATGATAGTGATAATTGTAAGAGTGGCAGTGATGATGGTGATGGTGGTGGTGATAATGGTGGTGATGTTGATAATAGTGGTGATGGTGATAGTTGTAGTGTCGGTAACATTGCCAGAGATGATGATAGTGATGGTGATGATGATGGTGGTGGGGTTGGTAGTGGTGGTGATGACGATGGTTATAGTGATACATGTATTTGTTGTGTTTGTAATATTGGTAGAAGTTAATGGTTCTTGGTGGTAATGATTGATTGTGGGGGTGGTAAGGATGGTGGTGGTGATAATGATGAGAGTGGTAATGGTAATAGTGGTAGTGATAATGATGGTGGTGGTCAGTGGTGGTAATGGTGGTCATGTTGACAATAGTGGTGGTGGTGGTGATAGTTGTAATGTAAGTAATATTGGTGGTGATGATGATAGCGGTAGTGATGATGGTAGTGATGTTGGTGATGGTAATGTTGGTTATGTTGATAATAGTGTGTTGATGATAATAGTTGTTATTTTGGTAACATTGGTATCATTCTTGAAGATAGTGATCGAGGTTATTGTGATGGTGATAGTGATGGTGCTTATGTATTTACTTGTGGGATGATGATGATGATGATGATGATGATGATGTTACTGGTGATGGTTATGGTGTTGGTGATAGTGGCGATGATGATAGGGCTGTTTTGGTGTTGATGACAATGGAGATGATGATGAAAGGAAGAATTTCAACGGGTAAAAATATTGAGATTGATGAATAACCTAAGAACCTTGTATTTTCTTCTCCACCAGTGGACGATGTGTAAGATCAGACACAGCCATGACTGGAGAAATAACTCTCAGGGGACTTGTCCTACCTGTAAGTTCAACTTTTTTAATCTTTTGCTTTTAGAAATCATTTGTATGATGCAGACTATTAAGAATTTTGTATGCATGAATTTCCACTTCAATCAATCTGCTTTGAAATATTAGATGTGGTGTGGTCAAGTGGATAAGACGCACACTGTCGATCACAAGGTACACAGTTAAAGAGCCATCCATTCCACTTGCGTCTTTTGGCAAGATAATATTGTACAAATTTGTCACACTCAACCCAAGTGAGGTGATTGGGTACACTAAGGAAGGAATTTCTTGAATGCTTTGTGCACCATATCAGGGTAGCTTAGCTAATACGGGCAATAATTAGTAAAACACAAAGCGCTTAGAAATACCAAGGTGGATGTGTTGTATTAAGCGCTATATAAATGTTATATTTGTTAATATTAGTACATAATTGTTTTATATTCTTTGTTTCAGGTTGGTGGAATCAAATCAAAAGTTCTGGCAGCTCATAGGGCTGGTATCAAACACGTCATCTTGCCCAAGAGATGTGAGAAGGACCTGGAAGAGATCCCTCAGAATATCAGGGTGAGTCCGCAGAAGGTTTTTGTTGGTGGCATTGTGTAGGTTATTGTAATAAATTTTACTTTTAAAATTTGATTTTAAGAATGGAAGAATATGTAACTGGCCAATAATTTAGTCAGAGATTGTCTGTTTGAGTGCTAATTCTGAATTTGTGATAATTTCAAGTAGAAAAATATTTAGAGTACTTAGAAAAAGTATTGCACAAATCCTTGCGCAAGAAACTGGGGATTTTTCAATGATACAGGAATGCCTTGGGGACCCGACATAGCAGATTATATTAAATCAAGATTGTTATTATTAATGAATAAATATCAAATGAATCTTATATTTCAGAATGATCTTACATTCAGCCTTGCTACCAGACTAGAGGATGTCTTGCAGAATGCCTTCGTTGGGGGATTCCCCACTTTGGGGTCACCTAATGATGACATCATCACCAGCAAGTTATAATGAGCTGCCTGGCAGATGTACTCAGTGTCTTAGACATATTGAGAAGTCTTGGTGCTTAGAAGAAGACGGTGGTATTACAGACTAATGTATTCGCTGTTATTTTCGCGCGATTAATTTTTCGCTCTGAGCGGCCTAAAAGAATGTTCACAGTTTCTCTGCCTGTTCATAAGCACGCAATTGGATCCTCCCAATAGATTCGTTAAAAAGCATGCTCATGTATTTGCGGGTTTTTGAATTCGCACCTGCTGATCTTCCCATGTAATCTGCGAAAATTAATGTATGGCGAATATTTATACTGGATATTCATACTTTCAAAGGTTTATTAATCAATTTTTTTTCATGTGCAAATAATTCTTAAATGACATTAAGAACTGTCCAGTGGAGGAATAAAGAAACGATAGACAGAATTACCTGTTTCTCCTGTACCCGTCACTGAATATTCATAATTTTAAATGTTTATTCGTAGAGTTGCAAATCTTTCCATGTATAAATAGTACATAATTGAAATACAGTTATCTATCAAACATGGAGGAGAATTAAAGGACATATATCTACTGTTCCTCCTTTAAGTAGTCAATGAATATTCATAATTTTAAAATGTGATTCTTTTATCTGTAGCAGTACCTCAATATGTTTCTGTGCGCAAATAGTTCAAAAAAAGCAATTAGGTTCTAGCGAGAAACCCGGAATGGAGGAGGGAAGAAAAGAGTTACAAACTCTGACATTCTGTGACAATCACTGCATATGTTCATCATTTTGATCTTTAAAGCATCATATCGCCATGAAATTGTATTTCCATGTGTAAATTGTTAACATTGAACTCTATCGAGACTCAAAATCTTGGAGGAGAGGTAGTTACAGACTTGTTTGTTTGTTCGCTAGCAATTACTGTATGTTCATGAAATCAAAGTTCAATTTTTAAAGATTCATAACAACATATCAACACGGCATTATGTTTCCATGTGCAAATTTTGTATTCTAAAATCCTGCTGTATCAAAAATCAAACTATGTACGATGGGAATGAGGCATTAGCGACTTATATACATGTAGTTGTCCTGGAAGCAGTAGTCAATAAATATTTGTAATTAAAAATGTTAATTCATAGATGTGTTGCACTGTCTTTGTATATCATGTGCAAATGGATACTTAAATGCAATTCTATCAAGACCCCAATAGTTTTGGAGGAGTAAAATAATTTACAGAGTGCTACATGTATGATTGTCCTTCTGTTTTTCCGCATGATACATCATTTCAATATTTTATTCATGCATATTTTGCAAACACTTTCATGCAGAAATAGTTTATTAATGCAAGTCATCATTTTAAGATATCATTTATTGTTTGCTTTTTGTAAATAAATCACTATGATTCATGGTGAGGATAAATAGATATCCTCGTCAGAAATTTTGCAATATAATCGGTATTAAACCTAATATTGAAGAGTTTACTTTCCCTTGTATACCACTTTGATATTTACGTGCTAAATTTGACTTAAACATGTTTAGTAAAACAACAAGTGCCTATCATGACAGGATGTCGACCAATATTACCTTTAACCACCGAAGTATAGGCCTGTAAGAACTTTCATCATTCAGCACTGATTTGCAATTTTAAGATATCATCATTAACTGTCATTAAGTCAGTTAGCAAGAAAACATTTATTTGTAGTAAGTTTGTTATCAATGCAGCCTTTTTTAGAGGCCAAAGGTTTTATTCCTTTCTCAGGATTATCAAAATAATACAAGAAATATGATGTATTTCCATACAGCCTAGGTGAAACCTTTAATGAGAGATATTAATCGTCTTCCAATATTGTTCTTAACACCTCTACTTGATGAGTATTACTCTTGTATTACCTGTCCATATTTGTGGTTGGTGTATTTGTTTAATTTTGATGATTATCATGAAATTTATATACATGTATCCCTCTTGCTTAAACTGTTTGGATTCTACACAATTCAACAAATCAAATGCAGCTCAATTTTAAACCGATCGTGTATTTGGGACTTGCATTTGATTTTTTTAATTTCCGTAGAATCCATACTCTTTTATGCAAGACAGACCTGAGTTATCACAGTGACTAATTATCAACTATGTTGTACTGTTATGTTCAGTGATTTCTAAGAGTAATTCATGAATATATGTGTATATATGAATCATTATATATAAATCAACGAATAGTTTTTGAATAAAATTATCGAATCCATACAGGCTATTAACGTAGATTTGAGTATAATTATTATGTTGGAGTTGTGCATATTTTTTTTCAGAATAGTATAAGAAAATTTGAAACTCTTCGATGAAATTTGGTGTAAGTGGAATTACTGTATTGTAGTACGCAGCATTTGCATTAGGACTATGTAAAAGTTAGGGCTACATTTTTATGGTAAATGAGAGTGACCGCTATTGTTCGATTGTTTTTATGTCATTGGGACCTCATTATCATATCAATGTCCAAAATAGTGCAACTGCATGCAGACTTTGTGATTTGTTAAAATGCTCTCTCCATTATCCTGTGTAGTGATTTTATGAATGTGTATTGTAGTTCAAACAGTAAATCTGATCATAACATAACTGCAAAATAACTTGTTAAATTATATATGTGGTGATTGTTGTATGTTATAGCCAGCTTCTACTCGATTGCATTTGTACATGTATGTGAGAATTAACCTTGTGGACGTTTGATTGTATATTCAATTATATGTGATACAGCTCTTTCAGTAATAGGCCAACATGTATTATTATATTTACATTTTTTTTAATCGAAATCTGAATGCTAATTGCTTTCAAATCATGCATCTTGTTGACTAAATAAACTTGAAATTGCTAATTAAATGTATTTTTCAGAATATATGTTGTTTCAAATGCTACATCAAAAATGAAAATAAAAGAATAGAAAAGAAGAAAAGAGAGAGAGAGAGAGAGAGAGAGAGAGATGGGGAGGGGGAGAGGGAGAGAGAGAGAGAGAGAGAATGATCACTAGAAAAGCAAAAGATATGAAGAACAATAGAGATGATAATGATGAAGATGAAGAGAGAGAGAGAGAGAGATGGAGAAGAGATAGAGATGATAAAGAAACAAAGGGATCAGTAAGAGCAAGACAAAGAACGAGCGATGATAGAGGAAGAAGAAGAAGATAAATGAGAGAATAAAATAGATTATGCAGAAGAAGAATAGAGAGATCAAAAAGAAAAGGAAACGGAAAGAGTGGCCGGGATGAAGAAGGAGAATGAGAGAGAGAGAGAGGGAGGGATGATAAAGAAAAAGAAAAGATATAGACAGATAGAGAGAGAGATTATGAAGAAGAGAAGAGCAAATGAGAAGATGCAGAGAGATTATAGTAAATATATAGGAAATTGAATAGGTCATACAGAAATGTATAATTCTTAGAGGCAATCCACAGGCATTGCATGGTCGTTGTGCTTGTGTAAAAAAAAAAAAAAAAGGCTGTCGTTATGTTCTATGTTCCCTGAAATGAAATGAATGAATAAATATTCAATAAAATAAAGGCGTTTTCAATTAGACCAGTACGACAATACGTACTCCATCCAGAGGACTGTACTTGCACCGGAAGAAGAAGACCATTTCAATATAGACGATGCAGTTTTACTCTCTTTATTAAGTGTTTAAAGATACCATACAAATTGATTTCGTAATCTATGTAATTGTTGCTGCTAGATTTTAAAAGTTACGTATCATCCGAGAAACTAAGAAAGCAAGAGCCAGGAAAGATGACATAAAACATTGTTAAATTCAGAAACAACGATCCGTTAGGCTGATTTGCAATACAGGTTGAAGAGCCAAATTACCGTGGAAATGGCGTACAATTGTATTCGCATGAAGGGGGCAGTAGAGAGAATTCTAAGCAGAAAATTAGGCCAAAGCGTCCGGGTAAATCAGGTGAGATAATCGCACAAACATTCCCCCCCTTTTTTTTGTCCGTGATGTGCGGTATTGTGTATTTGACTTGGCCGGTTCGGTCGGGCCGCCGCCCGTATGATGAACCGTACGTCTGTCATGTCTGTCACACTCCATTCCCTTATCATCCATTCCCTTATAATCTTTACAAATTTTGCTTGATTGAATGTTTGATCAAGAATTTGATTGAATTTAAATTATAGATTTCCTTTCATTAAAAACAAAATATGTGAGGATGAGTCTGCAAATTTCTTGAGTGTGTGTGCAAATTTACCCTCAAAAAAAAAAAAGAAGAAAAGAAGATAAACAAGAAAAAAACTTGCATGCCCCGTACACTATCATTGACACAAATTAAGCTATGATGTTTGGCATGCTCGAAACCAAAGCCATATATTTCCAGGCCCCAAATTAGTAAAAATAAATGACTCCTTTTTTAATAGTTTCTCCAGTTTGGTACTGAGGCATGTGAAAACGAGTGTTTGGCGTATAAGCTGAAGCAAGATAGTGTGTGATTCTCACACCTTCAGACTAATTTAGGTCTGAAAAGAAAGTATCTTCGACTTTGATTAAACCTGGTGTATAGTTTTGGTAACAAACAAGGAATTAGCACAAAACCGATCAAATGTAGTTATATGTTGTCCACATTGCACTTTAAAGCAATGTGTGAGAGATCTTGTGACATTCCTTTCATTATTTCTGATGAATTTCATTGAAAATGGTTGAATGAAGCGTAATTAACTGCCGTTTAGACCTCTGCAGAGAGATTCGCACGCCGGAGGTTACGGCATGAATTGGTGCGAACGATCTGTGTGTAACACCCACACAAGATAATCTCCATTGGTTTTCCACGTGAGCGCTAACTTGAGACGGGTGCCCGTCTTATATTTTTAAAACTTATATTATGACCATATGTGTCAAAACTCGACTCTATCATATTTTAAATATGTAGACGATTTGACAATAGCTGATTGTAGAACGTATGCACAAATTTCTAATTTGTCTAATGAAATTGAGTCACTTGTATCATGGACCTTGCAGAACGACATGAGACTGAATCCATCAAAATGTTCTATAATGTCACTTTCATTTTCTAAACAACCGTTACAACCACAAGTAATTCATATCAATAACACTCCATTATTATCTGTAAATAATGTAAAGATTCTTGGTATAAAAATTCAAAATGATCTTAAATGGAATGTTCAGGTGACTGAAATGATAAAGAAAAGTAACAGAAAATTGTTCATGCTACGAAGATTAAAAAGTTATAATTTACCTCAGTGTGATCTTCTTACAATATATAGTGGATATGTAAGACCAGTCTTAGAGTATTGTGTACCTCTCTTTAATGCTGGATTAACAGTCAAACAATCAAATGATATAGAGAGCATCCAAAAAAGAGCCTGCAAAATTATTATACATGTAGGTTTTAACTCATATACTACTTTAGCCCCGGGACGCCGCCACGAAGTGGCGGCGTCCTGAAGTAAACATATACATTATGATCCTGACGCACCGTTTTCACACACAAAAAAAAAAATTATCACAAATAAAACATATAAATACAACGACACTTACCTAAGCATACATCCCGGCAAAATTTGAAAGAAAATAACACACATTAGCACCCAGAATAAGATGATTTCCTTTGGATTTTCGTCATGCCCAGAAATTTGTCCGATCCGCCATGTTGATTAAGCTGGTAGTATTATTAGTATCGTGCGTAGCCTTTGATCAAGAAGTTCATTTTGTATAGTTTTTAAGTTCCATTTCGAAAAAGAGGCTGATGCAAGAAAAATGTGCTCAAAAACTAAAATAACAAATAATTAATGACTAATCATGTAAATAATCTCATTTGTTTTGGTTAATTACCACGTAATGGAATAAAAACATAATTATTTTGGTAATGACTTGTCTAAAGGCTAACGATGGCAATATCCATGACGCATGCGTATTACAAAGACAAAAACTTCAATACGAATTGTTTTACTGAAGAAGTCTGGAGATTTTGACCCCCAAATATCATATGATACAAAGAATCAACAAAGACGATAGTGTTCCGGGCTGATTTGTAAGTATATAGTAAAATAATATATACGGTATTTTAATGACAAGGATTTAAGTTATTGCCCGGAAAAGCGGCGGAAAACGGACTTCACATCGCCGTTAAATGTCAATAAAGCGTAGCCCGCACACTTCGTGTGCGGGCTAGTCGTAGTAAATACTACTTATGAAAATGCGTTAGAACTACTCAAAATACCAACCCTAAAGAGCTGGCGTGAAAAACTTTCGTTGGATTTTAAATTGCGATTTCTTTGGAACAACAAAATTTTTGCCAATCATGGTTACCTGGATTGAAAACTAACAAATTCAACTTACGAAATGTAAACAAATACCAAGATTTCAAATGTAGAACAAAAAGATTCCAAAATAGCGCTCGTCCTTATTTAACACGTTTATTGAATTGTCACCATAACAATCAAAACTCCTGAAATACTTGCATGGCTGTTATATTGCTGTTTTTACTACACATTTTAATAGAGTTATTTTGTATTTAATATGTCGATGTCTATGATCATTATATTTACTATCAATGTACCGTTACACTTTTATATCCATGTTTTTTTTAATAATGTTTAGTATCATATTATTGTAATAAGCATTGTTATTGTACAAATGTATTTCTAAACGTTGTAAAATATGTACAATTCAGTCTCTGTACTGCGATACATGTTTCTTATAATAAACCTTTATTGAATTGAATTGAATTGAATTGAATCGAAATAAAAACACTGAAATGAGATTTAAAGTACTATAATTTGTTTTATTATTTTTATTGGATTCAATCTTTCATAATTTATCTAAATGTAATCCAACTTAATTTATTCTTTCTTCCGAGGCTATACACCAGCGTTAATCAATGTCTAAATTAGTTACACGCTTTTTTTTTTATCTGCAATTTGTTATTTAAGAAAATATTAAGCTCAGATTCATTAGCTTTTACTTTTTTCTACAGTTTGTTGTATTTGAGCTGCCCAGTAGTTGCAGATAGCCAATGGTATATAGCTTGGCAGACTTGATCATTAAGCTTAGACCTTAGTAAAATATTTTTGAATGCTGATATGAGAGTAGTAAGACCTTAATCTATGTGTAGATTTTATTTAATTCCTCTTTGAAAGGGTCAATATACATGTCGATGCTCTTTTCTAGCCACTTTTCCATTGTATGGCGGTTTGGAAACTAAATATTTGAACTTTTTGAGACTGAAATAAACCAAATCAAATTCATATTTTGATATTTTGATAATCTGTTACTCACAAGCCTACTGGCAATCTTGCAATCTTTGCAATGGCTTGTATATGACATTTTTATGCCAATGGACACATTGTAGAAAACATATTCACTGCTGATAACTCTCATTTAAGATTTAAGGGATTACAACCTTTCCCTAAGAGACACAGAGAGGTTGAAATCACTTGAATTAATGAATCATAATGGATTATTTTACTGCACAGGGACAACTCTACTATAGATGTTGTTGTTGTACTTTGTTTTCTTATAGTTGTGTAAAAAATTGTTTTTCTTCCCACATTGATGTGTTCTAGATACACCTACACAGCACCAATACAGATATGGCTACCTCATGGAAGCTATCTAGTCTCATCACCAGACTGAGGTTAGCTGCAAAACCACCTAAAGGGTTTGAAAAGTTCTTTCCAGATGCCAAGCAGGGTGCCAAGAACCCCAAAGCTGCTAAAGAAGCATGTGAGTATCGCAGAGGTAGTGATAAACAGAGACAGCCAGACAGATAGATATTATACATGTCGGTGAAATCAAATGAATTATGGAGGCAAAGAGGAAAAGGAATTGTGGAAAGTGGTGACCTAGAAAGTGAGAGAGGGAGCAGTGGTAAAGACTGACACAGAGAAAGAATGAGACAGACTCAAAGTAAAGACATACAGAGCAAGGGAGACACAGGGATAGAGACCTCCCAAATAGATTGAGTGAAAGTATTTAAGAAGAGAGGGTAACAAAGAAATAGTTTCAGAATATAGGCCGTAGTAGGGCTTACCAGTGAGTTGGCCTATATCGGAAGTTAAATTGAGTGTTCATGAATTTCTATGTACCTGGGCATATACAAAGTAATATTATGTTGATCAAATTTTAGAAAAAAAAATATGACTGCTAAAATGTACATTTGCATCCTTATTTTGCACCTTTGTTTGTCAAATTGCAATCTGTTTCCTAAATAATCTCAACTGTCTTCTACAGCGGAGTCTTCCAAATCTACACCCAAGAGGAGTAGCGGCGGTGGCAAGCAAGAATCAGAAAGCAATAAAAACTTTGGAGAGGACCTATGGAAGAGCCTGATGGCCCAGGGGAAGGCAGGCGGAGGAGGAGGGGGTGCTGGAGGCAGACCACCCATCGATGAGAAGAACAGACAGCAGCTGATGTTTAGCATAGCGGTGACTATTGGTGGCGCCATTGCAGCGGGCTACGTCTTGATGGGCGGGTCAGCAGTAGAAATCACCTACAAAGAGTTTCTCAACGAGTTCTTGGGTGCAGGGCAGGTATGATCAAATCAGTAAATATTTTACTTAACGAAATCCAGTGAAGAAAGTAACTTGTTTGTATTTTTGTAATGAATACGTCCTCATAGTTTTATCAGAATATTTGACAAAAGTTATTGAAAGTAAGAGGTCATTATGTCTAAACAAAAAGTTTAAATTGTGTAAAGTGAAGGGAAAGGGGAAATGACTCTTCATATCAAAACATTTATCATTATCTTATGGCCATATTCAGTAAATGGATGCTTTATTGATTTCCAATGAAAATTCCATTCAGATGCTAATTATTTATTTTCTATTTTGTCTTTGGTCACTTTCAGGTTGAAAGAGTAGAAGTTGTTAACAAGAAGTTTGTCAGAGTGTGGTTGAAGGCTGGCCACTCAAAAGGGGTATGTATTGGATTTCGATAATGCATTTATGGAAATTTAATTACTTTTCTTAGTACTGCAAAATATGTTAGTTGAGTATCTACATATGTTGTACGATACTCATGTTTTAATTTTGTAAATTTGAAAAAAAAATTAAGTAATTTTTGTGATAAAATAAATATGATGTACTTATTTCAGCAGTTACCTAAGAATTCAGTGATTTGCTTTTTTAAATATGGTTCTGTTAATGTTTGTTTCAAAAGGACATACACATATTTGAATATAGTGTAATTTCATCTCCCAGGTAAAAAATAAAGAGACCCTGAGTATACATTATGAAATATTGTTCACACAACCTCTAAGCAAAAGATGCAAGTTGTTTAAACAGTGTTAATAGTATAGAAAAATGTTTCATGTTCTGATGTGTTTTGTGCAATACAACGACGTTTATTTACCTTCATTATTATCTTACAGAGATATGTGTGGTTCAACATCGGCAGTGTGGACACCTTTGAAAGGAATCTTGAACAGGCTCAGACCAACCTGGGTATGGAACCTCAGAACTTCCTCTCAGTCGTATATAGTTCAGAGAGTGATGGGTAAGTATTTCCTAGTTATAAATCTTTCTTTTATAGCTTTTACAGTCTGTGTAAAAAAAAATGGTACAGTCGGGGAAAAAATCATTTAGGTGTGAAATCTTTTCATATAATGTGTGTTTGTGGTACCAAATTAAGACCAAAAGATTTTTTTTTGCTGATGCGCTTTGTCCTGTATAATTTGCTTTCGTAAAACAAAAGTTATGCTAAGTTTTGTGCGACGAGGAACAAATCAAAATTACGCACTTCTATTCTGGAGCGCTGAATTCACGGTCATTATGCGAAATCGTACACAAAGGCATTGGACGGCGTGCGAAAATGGATTTTTCTTAATTGTGGAAAATTAGTCATATCTCAAAAAATACTGCACCAAATGTGATGAAAAAAATTGCAGAAGAAAGAGTGATATTCCTGCTTTATGAATATAACAAACAATACCACGTTGATATTAACATTCACACTATAAAAAAATGTTTTCCAACTGTACCATTTTATTTGACACAGACTGTATTACATTATGAAATGGTTCTTTTTAAAACATTAAGGGAAGTACCTTTAAATGGACTAGCTTGAAAATCAAAATTTCATGATCATATTTAAAAATCAGATGAAGTTTTTTAAAGTAAAATTTCATTAATGCCATATAGATCAGACCCAAACAGATTTAAAAATAGTAATTGGAATCCCTGCTTTAGTTGTTGAAAACATACATTGCATTGCAATGAATAGTATTTCTACATACCCTCTTTAGTCTTCAATTGTCTTTTTGTGAGATGTCTCATCTGTCTTATTTATTTCGCGGTATAATAAGTCAGCTTTAACCCTTTGAAAACTGTTTACCAATGATATACATTACAAAAGTTCAGTGTATGTTATTGTCTTGAAAAATCTAAACAAAAAAAAAACTATCAGATTTAGAATCATTCTCTCTCAAAAAAATACCCTTTTAATATGTGTTCTAAATAAGTTTGAGAGTACATTCTTTCTATATGCCTTCCTACGTAAATATATTGGCAACATTATAAATAAATTACATATGTTTTTTATCCTTTTTGTTATGTTCTAGGTCTTTCATGATGAGCCTAATTCCCACAGCCCTAATGATTGGGTTCTTCCTCTACCTCTTCCGCAACAACCCAGCCGCAGGAGGGAGGGCTGGTCGGGGTAAGGGTGGTATCTTCGGGTTCGGGGAGTCTACAGCCAAGATCCTAAAAGAAGATGTTGGAGTCCGGTTCAAGTAAGTCATCCTTTTTAAGTCAAATTTTTATTTGGAAAGGGGTGAGGGTCTGTTTAGTGGGATAAAGGTATTTGTGTTCGGAGAGTCAATGGCCAAGATCTTGGAAGAAGGGAGGCCATAGATGGAGAATTGAGTTCTTTACCACAGGAATTTCAAGCTGTTAGTTGTTTAGTCAACTCAAATATGTAAAATGTTAAACCGGTAGATACAAGGCCAGGAGAAATTGTTGGCACATCTCCTACGTATGTATAATATAGTGCCAGACTATTTATGTATGTTAGGAAGATGTTAAGTATCGATTTCTAATCAAATGAATGAATGTAAATGTGTCTTTTCTCTTAATTCATCAGGGATGTTGCTGGATGCGAGGAGGCCAAACTAGAAATCATGGAGTTTGTCAACTTCCTCAAGAATCCTCAGAAATATTCAGATCTTGGGGCAAAGATTCCAAAGGTAGAATGTTGTTGTAAATTGTGATCACGGCTTAATTCTACTTAATTTTGAATTAGAGATACCAGAGTGCAACGTATATCATATTCTTCTTCACAATTTTTTTCTTTGACAAAGCATTTATCTACATTTACACTATCACTTCCACTCGTGTGACTTTAAACAGCACTAGTAGGATAAATTATGTAAAAGACGTGTGCTGCGAAATGGTAGCCTTGCTGAAGATAGGTTACTGTAGCTACTTGCGAGGTGGATATGATTACCATAAGAGAACAAAAATATGAGCATTATTTCTTGCTTGTTGCAGGTCTCTGGATAAGCTTATGTCCTTATGACTTGATACTACATGAATATATTCAGCTATTACTCCAGATACTCGTAGCTTGATTCTCTGTTCTAGGGAATATTAAAATATGTGGACTGTCAATCATAAGGTATGTGGGTTGAATCCATACTACAGCACTAATGTCCTTTGGCAAGACATTAATCTAAATGTTCTACACTTCACCCAATGAGGTGTATGGGTAGTTGTAGGAAGAAAAATGAGTATCAGGGAAGCTTTAGATAGAGCTGATTTGAGAGCTGGAGAGGTAAATGGAGCATATTATGAGCTTTTCTTAGAAAAAATAATCATCAAAAAGTCTATCTTTCAAAAGACAAAAATGCATTTAATGGTACTGGAAGCAAAACTTAAGGTAATTTTCCAAAACTTTCATTCCTGTTTTTTTTTAATTATTATTATTTTTTTCTTTTTCTTTTTTTCATTTAATGGTACTGGAAGCAAAACTTAAGGCAATTTTCCAAAACTTTCATTCCTGTTTTTTTTTAATTATTATTATTTTTTTCTTTTTCTTTTTTTCTTTATTTTTGTATATATTTATTTTTTAATTTTAATTTTTTTTTTTACAATTTCCATCCTAGGGTGCTATTCTGTCTGGACCACCGGGTACCGGTAAGACCCTGTTAGCCAAAGCTACAGCAGGGGAAGCTAATGTGCCTTTCATCACAGTCAATGGCTCAGAGTTCCTTGAGATGTTTGTAGGTGTTGGTCCTTCAAGGGTAAGTATCTTGATGATATTTCTGGGTGGGGGGGCGGGGGGGGGGGGGAAGTTCACCGAATTGATATGTTACGCATGACTAGTTATAACTTGTTGAGAATGTGATCAGTATCAAACCAAGAACATGATTCAGTCGTTTGTGAAATAATGAATGAATAATGAATGCTGTGAGCACCCTTGGGGGTAGCCTAGCTAAGCCGAGTAATAATAATATGATGTGCCTTGAGCACTCTACAGAGTGGATTAGGTGCAATACGAATCACATTATTATCATTATTATTATAATTTGTAACTTTGTGAATGACTTAGAATTGTGTTTACATGGTCCAAAATGTGTTTGAGCTGTGTATCTTGTTAGATGACTTGAGTTTATGTAATTATTTACTCTTATTGCGCATCAGGTACCATAGTTCGTTTTGAAACCTTATTTTAAGATCCGTCTGTCATTCGAAAGAAAACCCTTAGTTTCACCCTTCAGGCATGGGCCATCTTTGTGCAATGTACAGTTCTTGATGTGAAATTTCAATCAACAAATATTTCATGTGAAAGATTGTCCTTTTGTAAGAAGCACCTACTCGTAGCTTCTGAATAACCTATATTGGATTGTGACACAACTGCGAGTTTATACCTAGTATGAATTAAATGGGCAAATCTTTCTGTTGGTGCTTTACAGTTTATAATCAAATGAAATTCTGATTCATTTGATATCCACTCACAGAAATACTCGTAACATTTGGTCTGAAAATCATATCATGAGACTAAAGAGTTAAGTAGACTTAAAGTCGCACTTAACTTCTACGCGCATCTTGTTTTATAACGCGCAATTTAATTGATAGATTTCACAATGGCGCGCATCCCCTGATGCATAATATAACGCATGAAACTCATGATTTTAAGTGCAATTTTTAAGTCTACTTAACTCTTTGTGAAACACCCCTGGTTACTAACAGGAATCCTATATCAATTCATTTCTTTTACATGTATGTCAATGTATCTTCATTTGTATTTCTTTAAGGTAAGAGACATGTTTGCGATGGCAAGGAAAAACGCTCCCTGTATTCTCTTCATGGATGAGATAGATGCGGTGGGAAGGAAGAGAGGAAGGAGTAACTTTGGAGGACAGAGTGAACAAGAGAACACACTTAATCAGCTTTTAGTAGAAATGGATGGTGAGTGGAAACAAGGAATAAAAACGATAGATTAGATGAAGGACGGGGGAGGAAGATACTCTATGGGTAAACCGTTTTAAACTGTTGGTAGATAGAAGGATAGATAAATAGTAAGGATGGAAAGGAGTAACTTTGGAGGACAGATTGAACAAGAGAACACACTTAATCAGCTTCTGGTAGAGATAGATGATGAGTAGAAAGAAGGAATAAAAAGAGAGATGGAAACAGAGATGGATGGAAAGAAAGATAAATAGATATTATGGAAGGATGGATGGGTGGAAGGATAAACAGGTTGATGGAGAAATAGCTGCTAAAAATACTTTTAATCTTACGGCTATTTTGCTTCCAAATTGTGTATAAAAACTGGTGTCAATGATGCTGAATTGGGGGTTTCTCCTATAATTATATCCTTTTTTTACAGTTATTTTGGTAATATTAGAAATTCCTTAGGATGAAACACTGCAATATTGCAGTATTCATGTACATGAACTTTACCTATCTGTCTGTGTCTCTCACAGGGTTCAACACGACCACCAACGTAGTAGTTCTAGCAGGTACAAACCGTCCAGACATTCTAGATCCTGCTCTTATGAGACCTGGTAGGTTTGATAGACAGATCTACATCGGGGCACCAGACATCAAGGGCAGGTAAGGTTTGATAATTCCCTATATATGCTTTCGTTCAATCAATTATTAAATGAATTTTAATGTAAATATTAATAAAATATAAATTCATGAAAGTAATTCACATGACTTATGAGCAATACTTGAAGCAATTTTTCTATTTAAAGATAAAAGATTTATCTTCCCGCATTTGAGACAAGTTTTCAATTTGTGGCTTGACGTATATTGGGGTTGGGGCAAAAAGGAATAATTTGCAACAAAGATGAAAGAAGTATTATGTTGAACAATTTGATTGTCTTGATATGTTGTAGTCTTCCATGGCCCAGTGATATAAGGCATATGTTTGATTCCTGGCAGAGAACATTGTCAAATCTTTGCAGTTTCCATCAGGAAACAGGAGTCTTGATTCCAAAGTGCTTCATATTTATGCATTTTAATATCTGATTCCAATCAAGAAACTGGCCTAATGCTGTTGAGAACTTTCACTCTATGCATATAATTAAGTTCAAACAATACATAGTTGATCTTGAATATTTTCGTTCTTTTCTAGGGCATCTATCTTCAAAGTCCACTTGAAGCCATTGAAGACAGATATAAACATGGACGAGATGTCTAGGAAACTAGCTGCTCTTACTCCTGGTTTTACAGGTAGGAATTCCCATTTGAATTCAATTCAAAAGAATATTTCATTCCGATAAAACAAAATACTAAGTTATTATAATTTATCCATGTTTAAGAGAATATTCGTTATAAATTAGTATGATTTAACCATATTTCTTTTCTGGTGACATAGTAACAAGGTATTCAAACAACCTGTAAGAAAGAATGAACTACAATACATGGAATCCAGTTTGCATACATTATTTGTTGCTGTGTCAGGCTAGCCTCAGGCAAGCTTTCAGGTTGTCAAGAACAACCTTTGTTTAAAAAGTATGCATAAAATTGTAAAAACTTGGTTAACTGGTCTGTTTGACAAATTATTCAATAATCATTATTTTACCTAAACTGTACTAGTAGGTATTTAAACAATGTAGATTAATTTCATTTCGCAAGACATTGCAATCTACATTTGCTACTCTCCATGAAAGTGAAACAAATAAGCACCTGGATAGCCCCACATGTACAGTTTGTGGGCTTAATGGCCCGAATTCACAACGGAGGATTCTGCAAAACCCACAGATCCGTGGATCCGTGGGTTTTTTAATCTACAGATCCACGGATCCACCAGTTTATGATTGACCAACAGTTGACCCAAATTATGACGTATTATGTCGCTGTGGATCTGTGGATTCAGTAGAGTCCACCTTTGTGGATACCAAATTGAAAATCCTAGGTCCAACCCTAGGTTAAACCCAGGGTTGAAACCATGGATTTTGCAGAATCCACCTTTGTGAATTCGGGCCTATGAGTTTGATAATGAAAGCAATAAGCAAGATGAACATTTATCCTGATTCATTTTTTGTACAGGTGCTGACATAGCTAATGTGTGCAATGAAGCTGCTTTGATAGCTGCTAGACATGGTTTCAATCAGATTGAAGCAGCTCACTTTGAAGCTGCCATTGAAAGAGTCGTTGCAGGTGAGTCCCTTTAAATTGTACAATTTGAAATTACTGTCAAACCTGTCTGTAGTGGTCACCTACATTGAATCTATAGTGGTCACCTATATTGATTCCCTCTCGAGGAAAATGTTCTTTTAGAACCTGTCTATAGTGGTCACCTGTCTTTAGTGGTCACCTATATTGATTCCCTCAAGATAAAAATGTTCTTTTAGAACCTGTCTATAGAGGTCACCTGTCTTTAGTGGTCACCTGTCTTTAGTGGTCACCTATGTTGATTCCCTCTAGATAGAAATGTGCGCTTTAGAACCTGTCTATTGAGGTCACCTGTCTACAGTGGTCACTTTTCCCTTGGGGTGGCCACTATAGACAGGTTTGATTTTAACCTTTAGAAGTAGCACATGTTGATGGGCTGATAAAACCTTGTGTTATCAAAAATGTCAAATATTCAGGAAAGCAAAAAAAAAAAAATAATAAAAAAAATAAAATAAATAAATAAATAAAATAAATGAATAAATGCTGGCCAATGCCTAAAACATATACAAACCTTTTTCTCTTTGACATATTGTGATGGCTTCATTTTTTTTTTTTTTTGGGGGGGGGGGGGTTCGAGAGCTGGATTTCAACAGGACATTACTTGACTGATTACCAGGAGATTAAAAAAATTTGAGATACATGGTTTTATCAGCCCAAAAATGATATGTTTATACATGCATAAATAAAAAAAAAAAAAAATCCATGGCAGAGTGTTTATGTACTTAAGTTTCGTGCATTGCAAACCCTACTGTCATTAATTGGACAGTGCCACCACCCAACACAAAATTCTGATATGGACCAACGTCACAAAAAGAAAAGAAAAAAAAAAATCTTCCTTATATTATATCCTAATATACATTGCCATTAAATCAATAACCATGATCCATCTAGCTCTCACCTTATTCTTTCAATGACCCAGATTTCATGTATACTTTTAAAGGGGTTGTTAAAATAGATACTAGGCGTTGAAAAATGTTTGTGTTTTTATTTTTTATTTTCACACAAGAATTTTTTTTTTACATCATACACATACAAGTATGTATTCAGTTACAATATCAAATACTGGATTTGGCAGAAATGAAAAAATGAAAAAATGTAAATTTATCTCCTTTCTTCCCTTATATGCCTACTGGACCCTCCTGTTATTAGCAATAATAAAAGTGTTGAAGTATTTTGATGTGTTTTGCAAACAATGAATAAAACTTTTGAGACAGGTCTTGAGAAGAATACTCAGGTATTACAGCCTTATGAGAAGAAGACTGTAGCGTATCATGAGGCAGGCCATGCCGTAGCCCCTATTAATATATTTAGAGAAAAGTGCCTAAAATCCAGAATTTTGGGCCTTTTCCCCTCAGGAAACAAAATGCTCTTTTTTTTTGAGGGGCCAATGTACCTAAATCTGAAATTCCAATTTTGAACCCTTTTTGAACAATGATAAAACTCACTTTCTGTGACAGGTCTTGAGAAGAAGACACAGGTATTACAGCCAGAAGAGAAGAAGACTGTAGCATATCACGAGGCAGGCCATGCTGTAGCCGGATGGTTCTTGGAGCATGCTGACCCTCTACTCAAGGTAAATAAACACTAAAAAAAAAAAGGTGCATCATTTCAAAGGGGCCGCGGAGCGTATTTGAAAGTGGAGGGGAGAAAATCACAAAGCTGTGGTCATTTTCATGTTTTTGTACACGTTTGCTGCATAAAGTAGAGGGGCTGCAGCCCCCTAGCCTCCGCGGCTCCGCAACCCCTGTTTCACTTTGATCCCTTGCATTTATCCCTTTCCTCTCTTGTCCCTCTGCACCTCCGAATAGATTTTACTAGATCGATGGCGCATTAAAAATGCTGTATTATTATTATTATTATTATTATTATTATTATCCCTAAGTTGATTTCAATCCTTTGGGTTTCTGCCTGGGTTTGTAGCTTCTGATAACTTGAGCTTTGAAAGCTAAGGGGTTCTCTGGGACGAACCTCGCCATTAAGGCTTTTCGCAGCTCAGGCCGTAGAGCACCTGTCTAGTAATCTGTTTGTAGGTCTTGGGTGTGAATCCCGATGGAATCCCATTTTCTTTGCTCATTATTTTCATATTATATATTTCTGCTCAGTTTCACCCTTTATTCAAATTTAAAACATTTTTATTTACAGTTAAATCTGTCCCCTGTCTAAAGTGATCATCTATATTGTGTCTTTCTAGAAAGAAATGCATGCTTTAGAAATTTTCTATAATGGTCATGTTTCTGTGTCCCCTGAGTTGTTATGACAAATTATTGTTTTGACTGTATTTTCATTAAAAAGAAAAGTTAAATCATTGGAAATTCATTTCGTAGCCCTCAAACTACAGACTTTTGTACCAAATATATCGTGAAACAATTTTCAGATATTGTTAATTTTAAGAAGTTAAGCAAGAGAATCTGTGCATTAATTTCAATTTGCTCTGTTGACATTTAAAATTAATGAAAATTCAATTAACAATACCTATATAGGAAGAATTGTGTAAGAAACAAATCATCTTTTTTTTGTTGACTTTGCTGTTAAAAATTAAAGAACCATAATAATTTTCAATTGATTAGAATATATTGTACAGAGAACATTGTTATGATATAAAAATTCATTTTGATAGATTTTAGATGTTGCCTGCTCTGCCCCTACACAAGCTTGAAACATTAAAACGAGGTCACATTGCATAAAGCTGTCAATGACAAGCTACTGTTAAAAGCTACTAAAATCTCATCTTCTGATTGGTTGAGCACAAACTTATGATTAAAGGAGTTGTTATAAGCTACTGAAATACACACTTCCAATTGGTTCTGAGGCAAATTGCAATAGATGCGGAACAGTGTGCAATCTGGGTTCAAGAACTAGCTTTGATTGATAGGTTGTATATTACAGGAAATACCTAGTGTGTGAAATACACACAAATAGGTATGTAACAATGGCAGGCTGGTTAATTACTAATTAGTTAGCTTGTAAATGACAGGGGAAATCTACAAGAAATATTAATGAGGAGCTTCTCTTTGCCATAATTTGTAAACAAGGAGGAATGTAATTTACAATGGTTTGGTTTGGTTGAGATATAAGCAGGTCACAAATGAAAAGTTCAGTTAAGATTTTAATTAAATTTATAGAATATGTTAAGGCTGTATCCTGAATATTGCTTTTGATTTTATCAAATTTGTTGTTCAATATATGTATTTCGTTTGTAAGTTCTTAAAGTGTACAGGGCAATTTTTAATCGATAAAGGATTTAAACGAGAACAATTGCATATACATGATATGTAATTATAAAAGAGTAATTAAATTATAAGCCAATAAGAAATAGTTTCCTATTACAAAACAACACCAGTAGTATACTGTATATATGCAATATATTTACACCACTACCCCTATTACTAAAATATTATATAATTACCAAATGCACCTGTAAAATCTGTAGTGAGAAATTTGAAATTGATGAAATATAGGCGTATTGAAAATGGAGTAACATTACATGATATCTAAGTTTAATTTTTCATTAAGTTGGATACTGTTTTGATTTTACCCCATATTTATGCTCGACAGCTAATGATTTGTCAATACACATGATTCCAATATGACCTTTTAAATATCAATTATATTTTTTTCTATGCCAAGGTGTCAATCATCCCACGAGGAAAGGGTCTTGGCTACGCCCAGTACTTGCCTAAGGAACACTTCCTTTTCACCAAAGAACAGATGCTGCACAGGATGTGTATGACGCTAGGAGGTCGTGCATCAGAGCAGATCTTCTTTGACAAGATCACAACGGGTGCCCAGGATGATCTCAAGAAGGTTACACAGATGGCATATGCACAGGTCAGTAGGCATGGGAGTTATTCAGATAATAAAATATGTCCATGACCATTTAAAAATTTTTGAATTAGTAATATCATTTAAATTAACCTGCTTTACATGATTCTGTCTTGTACATGTAAATGTACACTAAATCAATGTCGCACAGATATTGTGCATAAGTGCTGTAATCAGGCATTTCAATTTTTTTCCTTTTTTATGTTTCTTTAAAGACATGTATTATCTAACATAAAAATCTTATTAAAGAATTTTCATGTGAGAACATGATTTTGTACCCAAAATTGGATGTTGGGGATGAATCCCCTCCAATAAGTCACCTTTTTCTACCAACGAGAGACAATAAAAATACCCTGAAAGGCCATCGTCCATATGCCTTTAAAAATATGTAAGAAAATATTTTAAGTGGGGCTCACGGTCTTAAATCTTTTGAGGTTTTCAAACAGCTTTCTTATCACTAAATCTCTCTTTTTCTATCATTTAGGTTGTCCAATTTGGCATGAGCGACAAGGTAGGCAACGTCTCCTTTGACATACCTCAGCAGGGGGAGATGGTGTTAGAGAAACCTTACAGCGAGCAGACCGCTCAGATGATCGATGATGAAGTCAGGAACATCATCAAGGTGGCATATGAAGACACCTTGGATCTCCTGAGAAAGAACAAGGATAATATTGAAAAGGTATGTCTAGTGTGGTGAAAACAACATCAAAGTGCTCAGAGCAATACCACCTCTGGTACACTCCAGCAGTGGTCTGGTTAAAATTGTAAATCTACTTGTGTTATTAGGAACACCTGTGTAACAAGATTTAGTTTGAACAAGGCAATTTTCCCACTCCCGATTTAAAAACATGTTTTTTTTTTATGTGCCTCTTTGGTCAGTATAACAAAATTTCATTAAACAAGATTCTTGCCTCCTTTCACATGATTTATATTATGAGATTATTTGTATTATGTATTTTGAAAAGGAAATAAATGTTATTTGAACTTGAATTGGCTGGTTCCGAGGGGTTCTAACGGGAGTGCATTGTTCATACATGAATCTCTGCAATGACTTTGATCTCACAATGGACGATTCATAGAAAGCTTCTGTGAAAAAAAAAAGTATTTAAATATTACACTGGTTCAGTTTCCAAAGGGATGTTACCTTATATTACTGAAAATCAGATTTATTTTGTGTCTAGTGGTTTCTTTATCATCTTCTTTTTTAATTTTTTTTTTATAAACAAGGGTATTAACTTCATTGCAAAATATTGTTTCACTCGTATAATCAAGGCAAGTCCCCTGCGAACCCCCACCCCCACCCCAGAAATTAGTAACTTTGTATAGCAACCAATGGGAGAGGGTCATCTCTCCTCCAGTTGCCCCCAGCCGCCCCCTCCCTCCCCAGCTGTAAAAATAAATCTGTTTTCTTGTCATATAAGACCAGAACTTTAGAGACTTACATTATTTACTGCTCTTGTCATATAGGACCAGAACTTTAGAGACTTTCCATATTCTAATACTGAACTAGTATGGAGTGCATAGTTCCAAGGTCAGCATTTGACCCTTTGACCTTTGACCTTCTCTATTCTTACATCCAGGTTGCACAAAGGCTGTTAGACCGAGAGGTCCTCAACAAGGATGACATGGTGGAGCTCCTAGGAAGGAGGCCGTTCGCTGAGAAGACCACGTACGAAGAGTTTGTGGAGGGAACCGGGAGCTTTGAGGAGGACACCAGCCTACCAAAGGGGCTTGAAGGATGGAATGAGGAAAATGAGAAGAAAAAAGGACTGAAGGACGATAAGAACCTAGATGTCAATGCATAACATTTTCTTTGAGTGGTGGCTGTATCGGTTTAGATGTCACCAAATCAAAAGAGACTGAGAGACTCGGTGAGACCCAGTGTCACAAAGGAGAGAATTTGTATTTTGCATATGCAAAGAGTAAACCGCATGAAGGAAGAAGGCATTACGCTCATGGATCAATGCCGTTGAGTATGTTTGCTGACTCCCTCGATCTTGGACCTACAAACTGTGTAGCCAGTGAACCCCCGATATCCGTAGGTTTTAGTGTCCCAAACTAAATTATGGCTGTTCTTGATGGTATATCTCACTGCACATCAGCCTTTTTTCAGAATTTCGATTTCCAATTCGTAAATTTAAGTAAGTGCACTATTGAATTTGTGTAATTGTCAAGTCCCTTGGATAGGGATATTGACTGTAGGTCTATATCTGGCTTCTCTATAATATGTGTAGTTTTTGTTTTCTCATACATCTTTTGCTCCATGCCATTATTTTTATTGCAAAAATGTGCAAATTACTGACCAATAGACTTGCAATTGTCCTTTTTGCAATTGTCCATTCTGAAGATAATTTGTGATCCAAATTCATTAGATATTTGTACAATCATAAGATTGTTATAGATTCAATGAATTTTGAAAAATCATCTCAAAATGAAGTTATGAAAAGACAGGGATACAACCGTAATCTGCATATTGTATCAGTGTATTAAAAAAAAAAAAAATGATAAAATGTAAAATATTACTTTAGGAACTCACTACAAAGAAGATAATTCACATGCTCTCATCCGTCTCAACACTCTAGAACCAAAAACTCTCCTTATTTATAACTTGTAAAAAAAAAACAGACATGATTGAGTACAGTCCCAAAGAGTCTTGCTCTTAAGAAATAATATGCAGTTCATTCTCATTCATATTTATTTTGACATTACAATTCACCATTTTGTGACAGTTAGAAATATGGATATGTATTCATGTGCAGAAATGATTCTAACTGATGTGCACTGAGTGAGCATCTTAACACAATACATCGCATGCTTAATATGAATTGAGAATCTTTAATATATTGTCCAAGTGCTGGCAGATATTCATTAAGAAGATGTCAGTCATTGTAATTATGTATTGAAATATTGTCAAAAATGTGGTAATAAAGAGATGCATTTAATATGTTTAAATTCAAACTCTAATATTCTAATCTTTGTGTTTTACATGTATTTTTCTGTTAAAAAAAAAAGCTTTACATGTGTATATAACAGGGAACCAAGATTCATTTTTTTTCATACTCTATGAAGTTTGTACACTGATATCCTGGGCTCCGTAACACAAAGGTTTGAAATTATTAGCAAAATATTATTCAAAAAGACTTGCGAGTAAACCAATCAAACTTGTACTTTTAAATTTGCCATTGATCACAAATCTTTGTATGAATGGGCCCATGTCCTTATTGGCCTAGCAAAATGCACATATGAAATCATCTTTTGAGTTTGATAAATATCAATATAATTTCCATAGGGCTTGCATGCTATCACTTAAATAAGGGCTTGAGATGTTGCGGTAATCAATGAAAGTCTGTAATTCATGTAAGGAAAAGTTTACTAGATCTTTAAAAATATCCCATAAATTTCCTCACTCAATATCATTGCTATTTTGGCATACGTGCATGTGTTTCACAATGGTGAACTGAGGGGATACAAGCTGTAGGGATTATTGTTGAGTGATGGCGCCCTTTAATTGTATGTAATGTGTACATGTATAATATAATGTTTCTCGAGTAATGCAGGGGCAGAGAGAAAGAGAGAGAAGCAGAGAAGGGGAGAGAGAGAGAGAGGCAGAGAGAGAGGGGAGAGAGAGAGAGAGAGAGAGTGTGTGTGGTGTGTGTGTGTGTGTGTGTGAGAGAGAGAGAGAGAGAGGGGGGGGGCGATGAAGCAAAAATTAGAGACAGACAGGACATACATGTGAATGGGCAGTGAGATGTCCGCATTGTAACTATTACTAATATTACAGAATTTCATGCTTTATTAGGAGAGAGAGAGAAGTCAAATTATTTCACTCTGTGAGAATATTCGTGAAGTACGGTGCAACAACAATAATTCAGATGTAGAATGCATGAAATACAGTCTTGGCAAACAATAATTGAGACAGCTGTACATAAGATCTCATTTTTTTTTAACGCAACAAAAATGTATACGATTATATTAAGGGGAGATCCAAACCTGAAAAAGATGCCTAGTTAGTGATTTTGATGTTGTTTCTGTACAAACTAAGCACACCTTGTCTATTCTGAAGAAAATATTATAGGGCACAATATTTGAGAGGTGTGCTCTTCAAAATTTGTTGCCATCACCTCTAAATTCAAGGGGCGTCCAAAATTGTTGCCCTTTTTATGACAAATAGTGTTTTAGAGATAGCAGTTTAAGGAAATATCAAATCGCTCCAAAATGCGGATCATATAAAAGAGAAATAAATTGCCTACAGGCTGAAACCTACTTTGGTGGAATTTGAATACGTAAAAATGAATAATTAGCCCAAACAAGTTCATTTTTCATATTTTTTTCAAACAAATTGAATGTAATCTAAATTTATACTTCGCACATACCAAAACTGCGAACGAAATTTTTAATTGTAACTATTTAGAAAATTGTTGAAATATATGCACTAAATCTTGTGAGAACTGCAGGTTCGTATATTATTTTAACAAAAAGTTGTATCATCCTAAAGTCGTGATCTTGATTTCGCCGAAAAAAACATTCTGGTCAATATCTCTGAAAGCTCCGTACCCGAACGTGTATTACTCTATTGGAATGGGTATGGTGTCTTATATTAACAAACCATCTTTCAGTCTAAACCCTAACTCCATTGTATCAAACGAAATGATAATGAATCAGGTATCAGTCTAGGCTCTATGTAGAAAAATACGGATTATAAGCATCGACTTTAAATCGCTGGTATCAACTTAATAGTAATATTACTAATCAAAATAATCAAAGGGGAAAATCTTTAAAGTGATAACGAATGATGAGTCTGCACTCTCCATTCCTGTGAGGTGCAACTATTTCCTTTATTCTGTGAGTCCTACGTATTTGCTTCTTTTTTTAACGATGCATTTTAATATTGTATAACTTATGTAGGAATTTCTTCCTTTTTTAATGATGCAAGAGTTCTTAAAAAATATGGACTCAGATCCCTAAACTGCTTGTTGCCTGCTAGGATTTTTATGGGGGGGGGGGGTCGAAAATTGAAAAGTTGACCTTTTCAGAAGGAGTAATCTTTTCGAGCGCGAGCCGAAAATTTTGGTTATGATGACATTGAGGCTGCACATTAGCTTCTTTTTTTTTTTTTTTTTAGATTCCTACAAAACAAGATGACCATCACCTATACCTTGAAAAACTGAAATGCGAGCATGAAGTCGAGAGGAAAAACTCTTATTAAATGGCTCGTATTTCAATTCTTTATTGTAATATTTCCTGAAAACCAGGATGAAGGATGGGGGAGGGGGAGAAGCTGCAGCCCCTCCAATTTTTCCGATAGATATTTAAAAAAAAAAGCTTATATACTTTTCCTCGTGTTTAGCCCATCAACTTTTTACTCACCCCACCCCCTCAAGCCCTTTCAAAATTGCTCCGCGGTCTCTGAAAATAAAGATTTATGCGAGAGCCAGCGAAAAAATTGCACAGACCTATCTAATTTTGTGCACTATTTTTTTAAAATTAATTATTTAGCTCATGAACATTTTGAAAATTAGGTAAGTAGGTCTATTTAAGAATCCGTTTCACACCCTGTTTTCCTC
>CALNVZ010003014.1:5717161-5751385 GCA_940671915.1 Paracentrotus lividus | reverse complement strand
CGGCGGTGTGGGAGGCTTCCTGTACACTTTGGTGAGATGGAAATCCGTGGGAGTAGTCGTTGACTGGACGTACGAGGAAGGCAGATGGAGTCTCATGTTGGATTCCATGGTTGAATTTTGATGTTGGATGTTGCTCCGTTGAGGTGGTTGAGGAATTGGTTGAGTTCAGGTTTGCTGTTTGGGGCCAGTGACGAGTGTCGTCGACGATATGGAGGCCAGAGAGAGGTCGGTGTCGGTGGTCTTGAGTCTTGAGTCTTCGGAAGTGTTCCATGAAGATGTTGGCGATGATGGGGAGAGGGTGGTGATCCATAGCTGCTCCTTGGAGTTGTTTGTAGAAGTGCAGTGCGCCACTTGAGGAGTTGGAGTTCTGCAGTGAGTGAGAAGGGTCGTGGGATTTGGTCTGGAGTGAGCTTGGTTCTTGGTTGAGGTCTGGGTCTGAGATGGCAGGCGGTTGTTTGATGATGTCGCAGGACTTCTCGAACAGGAACGCTGCGTGAAGGAGAGACAACATCAAAACTTACCATAGTAATCTTGAAGGGTGATGTAGTCTTGGAGATGATGTCTCGAAGTGCTAGAGAGTTGGTTGATGTGTGTTCTGAGAGTCCAACGAGAGGTCTAAGTATGGTGGCAAAGGATGTCTAGCGTGTTGGTTTGCAGGTGATCTCTGGTGGAGATATGGGTCGAAGTGGGTTGAGGGGCTTGTGTATCTTGGGTTGGTCCGAGAGAGATGGGGCAGGTGGCGGAGGAAGAATCTGAGTTGAAGTAGAGTGGCTTGGTAGGCATCGGATCTTGTAGAGCGCAGTAGTTCTGGTTGATCCTTCTTTCAGTGGCGGCGGTTGGGTTCTCGTTTAGTTTGGTGTTAGGTCCTGGTGTCGTCTAGGAGGTCTTGAATCCTTGTTGTTGTAGACTTCTTTGTCCATGATGACAGTAGCGTTGCCCTTGTCTGCTTGAAGGATGTGGATTGAGTCGTTGTTTGCGTTAGGTCCTTGATGGCGGAGCGTTCAGCTGTTGGTGATGTTTGGGTCTGGGGGCTTGGCGTCGGAGAGGGCGTGGAGAGACTTGAGTCGGATGTCGTCGGCGGCTGTTTTGGAAGAGAAACGGAGTTTGCGGTTCTACCTGCTGGATGATGTCGGATGAGAACGCGGACTTCTTTGGGGCGATGGCGAAGTTGAGGCCTATACAGAGGAGTACCTGTGTTCGTGTCGGAGAGCTGATGCAACAACGACCATCCACATCCTTTCAAGCAACAAGGGCAACGCTACTTCATCATGGACAAGAAGTCTACAAACCAACAAGATTCAGACTCCTAGACGACCACCAGGACCTACACCAACTCAAACGAAGACCCACCGCCGCCACTGAAGAAGGATCAACAGGAAACTTACTCGCTCTACACAGATCCGATGCCATTACCCAAGCCACTCTACTTTCCACTCAGATCTTCCTCCAGTCCACCCTGCCCCATTCTCTTCGGCCAACCCAAGATACACAGGCCCCTCAACCACTTTCGACCCATCATCTCCACCCAGAGGATTCACCATTGCTACAACCACGGCTAGACATCTTGCCACCATACTTCAGCCTCTCGATTGGACTCTCAGAAACAAACCACATCACCAACTCTCAGCACTTCGTAGGAATCATCTCCAAGGACTCCACATCAGCCCTTCAGGATTATCTATGGTAAGTTTGATGTTGTCTCTCTCTTCACCAGCGTTTCCTGTTACAAAGTCTGCGACATTTCATCAAACAACGCCCATTCTCAGACCAGACCTCACTCAAGAACAAGCTCACTCCAGACAAATCCACGGACCTTCTCCTACCTGCCTGAACTCCAACTCCTTCAAGTGGCGCACCACTTTCTAAAACACTCCAAGGGGCAGCTTATGTGATCACCCCTCCCCCATCATGCCACATCTTCATGGAAACACTTTCGAGACTCAAGCACTCAGACACCGACACCCTCTCTCTGGCTTCCGTACGTCGACGACCACCTTTCTCATTTCTGGCCCCAATCAAACTGAACATTCAACCAATTCCTAACACCTCAAACGAGCAAACATCCAGACATCAAATTCACCATGGAACTCCAACAGTGATGACTCCATCTCATTCCTCGACGTCCTAGTCAGATACTCCCAGCGGGATTTTCCATCTCACCAAGTCTACAGGAAGCCTACCCACACGACCGCTATCTTCACTACCCGCTCCACCACCACCCATCCATCCTGCAATCGTCCACACCCTCATCAGACGAGCCTCCAATCAGCGACAAGCAACATTTTCTTCCTCAGAACTCCGACATGTCACTCAAGCCCTCACCACCATCCAACCAGTACCCACGCCGATATCAACACCAAGCCTCCTCCAACCAGAACCACCGATTAGCTTTCCACCAACGGACCAAGCTCGCTACCAAACCCTCCTTCAACGTTGTACTCCCCTACCTCTGGCAAGATTCCCACCACTTACACGCATCCTCCGAATCGGCATCATACTTCAAGTTAAGACACCGCTCTCCCCAAGCTACCTCAATCTCTTACTTCAACTAGGCAGGAACCCATCAACAATGCAGAACCAGTTGTTTACAGCATTCTGTGAATGCGTAAAGTGTAGCATCGGGGAACAGGCGCAACTTGACACCAAGACTCAAGGCTCACAAGAACTATGCCAAACGACTCAGCGACTGGACAATAAATCCGCATTGTCAAGCACGCCAACAAGAGAACCACATTGCATCGACTGGTGAAACAGCACTTCAGTCCTTAACTCTACGTCCAACTTGGAACTCAAGTAAGGATTAGGGAAGCTTATTCGAAATCCATCGCCATAACAAATACCGTACCCAAGACACAGGACTCTACATAATAGCATCTGGAACGCAATTCTACCACACGAATCCTAACACCACGTCGACCGTCTTCGTCTACCGCGCACCTCTGCTTCAACTTCGCCGACCGAGCACCAACATCCAGTCACCTCACACCTGAGAACAGCCACCTACGCTACAGTAGCCGACTCATTATTTAAATTAACTCAGCTACTATAACGTTGCGCCTACGCCGGTAATGCACGCCCAACGCCACACTCTCGACCAATGCTATAATAGAACTAGCCTATCACGGCTCCTCGCCATGACGCCCTGCGGCAGCCCACGCCCGATTTCACAACTGTCCGCCATTCGACACCGCGACTTTCCCGCCAACCAGCCCCACTGCGCCACAAGCAATAGAGCTCCACCCTTCGCGGACCTGTCCGGCGTTGATAGACTACTCACCACAGATCCGTCAGCACAAGCTATACATCCGGCTCATCTTACTACATCTTTCACTTCCTGAATGACGGACAGTCAACTGTCCGAACGTCGAGCACTCTCTACTACTACTCAAGCTCTCGCATCTCGTCTTTCTATCAGATCTGGTTCGTCTTTTCAGGACTAAATCACGAAGAAGATATATCCTTCTATCCATCTCCCCTCCCCACTCTCTTACTCTCTATCTCGCCTATCAATTTTTCTACTTTTGTAACTTTCATTTCATTCTTCTTACTTTCTCAAACGTCCTTCGGACAATAACACATGGTGAAACGCGTAAAACTCTAATCGGTATTATTGTTTTATGGTTACGAAATGCTATATCACTTGCTTGCTATTTTTCTTATTCCGATTTCATTTTTGTTAGCTTTATATGATAGCACTAGGTGATGGCTTCAAACTTCTTCACAGAATTTTGACCTTTGACCTTTGACCTGATTTTTGACCTATATTGTGTACATTGGTTACAAAATGTACTCCTTTCGCTATTTTTCATCCGATTTCAATTTTGTTGCTTATATATGATAGCACTAGGTGATGGCTTTCAAAACTTCTTCACAGAATTTGTACTTTTGACCCCTTTGACCTTTGGACCTTGATTTTTTGACCTATTTGTTACATTGCTTACAAAAATGCTACTCCCTTAACCTTCTTTAGTATTCATTATTATCATTTTATTACATAATTTCACATAGCTTGTAAGAAGCATTCTTTTTTTTATATTATTTGCGAACATTTTCTGTTAGCTTTTACATATTTTGGTTGTATAATTGTACAGGAATACAGAGAATTGACTTTTTCGTTTTTATCTTTCTGATGCGATATAATGGGAATTTTATATTATTGGCGGGGACATATATTCCGCATCGCGTAATATACTAATCCACTTGTTTGATTTAGACTGTAGTTCATTTGGTTCAATTCCATTTGAGTTCTCAATTGGTAAATCGTATGAATATTCGTATTATCCAAGTCAATAATAAAAAGCGATTCCATAACAAATTTAAAAACACGTCATTGTAAGATTAAGTATTTACTTACATGTATATTGGTACCCCCCCCTTATTTAAAAAACCATGTATCAATCAATAAATGCCAAGACGGAAGACAATATGAACCAAATGTAATAGTTCTGGAAAATTATGTCCGGTGGTGCATCACCTTTGAAGCATATTTGATTCAATAAAGTCAAGTTTCCCGACTTTAGAGAGAAAGAAAGAGGGAAGGGAAGGGAAGAGAGGGGAATATAAATGGGAATTTTTACGGTTTACAATAGTTAATTAGCCGAAACAGCTTAACTTTACCATAAGTGCCACTATTTCGCCTGCCGAATTTATCAAATGATTCGGGGAGAGAGGTTTACGTTAATTGGAAAATATTGGAAAATTGTGTATTGGATGCTTTTCCCCCATGTCATAATTATTTCTGTGGATAAATCAAAGTAGAATTGTATTATAGTTAATAAAATATTTATGTATAATTTTCATCTCATAAGAAACAAAAATCTTTTATAACGAATAAATAGAAATAAAGAAATGGGAGAGAGAGAGTGAGCATGGTGAGAGAGGGGTACCCATTTTACACTTACAGTCTATGGATGTACTGTAACGAATATTATGGTTGATAAAAAATAGGTCATGTTAAACGTTATATAAACCCCTCAAAAAATGTCTTGCAATTCAACTTTGAGTCCTCGTATCTTTTTTGTTCATTGTCTATAATTCATTAATTTTATACCATTGGAAAGTTCATTTATTCCTCTTTACACTGATACCCCATTTGTAAAGGTTGTGGAGATGGCTTGAATGCCAGTATTCCCCGAATACAAATCAAAGTCAGATGTGGAAAGTTGCCAAATGAATGGCTATTGTTGAAAGGCAGAGTTTCTATGAGTATCATTAAATGGGTCATGCATTATTCCCTCATGTTTTCACTTATTGTTTGGATAGATGAAATGTGCCTTGCCCAAACTTTTTGCTTGAGTGCTTATTTTTTCATGAGTATCGTTTGATAAAGCAGATGGCGCGCTTATCAATGTTGAAGAAGGCCCCGAGCAATGTTTTTTTTTTTTTTAGAGAAGAGGGAGGGGGAGTGAAGAGGCATAAATACGTCAAGAATAGAGAACGATTGTGTGCTGAAATGGACAAAAAAGAAGTTTGTTTATACTGCTTGCTTTGTTTGTTGGAGATGGATGAAAAAGAGATGAGTAGCGAATTTGTTATGCGGAAACTTGCAATAACCTGTAATGTAACCAATACACAAGTTAATGCTCAAACCACTCGCATGTTATTAAAACAGTTCTTTTACAAACAAATTAACAACAAATACTACCTTAAATTACCTGAACATTAATTTGACATTCACCAAGAGATCCAACATTGTATTGAGGCGCCTAACGCACAAACCAACAAACAAAAGAAACACAAAACTTTTATACAGTTAAGAACTCGAGTAAGCATAGCCATTCATTTGGCAACTTTCCTTTTCTGACTTTCATTCGAGTTTGCGAGTACTGTGCATTCAAGCATAACATAACCATAACTAAATGGGGTATCAATGTGACAAGGAATAAATCAACTTTCCAATGATATCAAATTTAACCATCATAAACAATCAAATAAAAAGATATCAGGGCTCAAAGTTGAATTGCAAGACATTTTTTGATGGGTTTATATTTATAAAAAAAAGAGAGAAAAAAAAGGCAAATGCCACTGTATTCACGATTGATGCTGGAATAGAAAAATGCAGCCTTCTGGCTTATACTCTAGCATTCACAACTTGCTAACTGATGATGCGGCGGTCACAACTCGTCGTATAGGCTACGGGGCACGTGCAATCCACGAAGCCTGCGTTGCATGAACAATGCACGCACAGGTCGCGGGTCAATTTCTGCGATTCCTGCGTTTCTGTAGTAAGGGTATTGAAAAAACTTCCTGCACATCGTACAGGCAACGTGCCTGCATGGTACATACGCTGCACGAATTTTTCTACGAAATCCATCGTAGGGAGTAGCACGTCGAAGGTACGGCGAGTTGTGATCGCCGCATTAATGACTCTATTGTGAGATAAATTATGAAAAGTACAGATTCGGTGCAGCTTATTCCCCAGAATGGAAACGTGATTTCATGAATAAAAATGGAGATCAAAGATTGAAAATAAAAAGTCGCTTTCAATCGCTGGTCGTATTTCTAGTGAGATTATCTCACTTTCTCTAGTCATTCCGGCCTATTTGGTAAAATTTAATGTCTTCTGTATAGAAGATGATCAGAGAAGTTCGTCATTATAAAATTCCATTGAAGTCAAGCTTATGTGCATACCAAGACTCAGATAGGACGTAAAGCCGTAGGTCCTAGAGGTCGATTACTTATTAGCATTTATTTTTTTCCTCAGAAGTTGGGTAAAATAGAATTATCAGGTGATTTCCAACATGTTATAATGCTGAGTTATCATAAGAACACGAAACCTGCAAAATTCCGCCATTATGATGTAATTCTGTGTGTTTCGTGTTCTTGTCATGTAGAGATAAACTGCTACACTTACATCTCGTCAATTTGTAGGATGTAAATAACCATTCACCATACCAAAATAAATCAATCATCACACCTTTCGAATTCTGCTTCTTTAAATGGCAGAGTGTTAATGAAACGTGTTGGGAGGAACAATAATAATAATAAGAAAAGAAAAAAGCATTTTGCACATTCTAAAGTTGCTCTCCGCATCTATTCAGGGCGGAAGAACTACACAGTCTTCTTTGAGGCAAAAATGAAACCTGTGTTTCTTTTCTTGTCTCCCCCTTTTCTCAAACCCATTGACTGATTTCAACTCTCATTCAATAACTTGATAAATCGCTGTTTTGATGTCCTAGCATGGATGTCGCCGGGTAGATGCATTGTAACCCCATTGTTGTTTAGACAACTCCCCGCGGCAGAGCCCTTTCAAGTCACTCCATTAATACACGCCGCCTTTACATGAATGATGTTTGTCACGCTATACTAAAAACATTAGTTTTGGTCTCATTACGCTTTCAACTTTCATGAGGTGTTTTTGTCTATATGCTGGTGTTTTTAGCTGTTGTCTTTTGGTGATTTTAATGAGAAATAGGACCCTCCTGCATGAAAATCTTGTCAGTATGTTTTTTTCTTCTTCTGTGTTTTGGTATCTACTTATCTCTTTTGATGTCACTTATGGCTATCAACGTTAAAAGGAACCTCGGGTTTCAAGAATAGCTTGTCTTGAAAACAATTTCCATATTTTCAAAAAACAAACAAAAAAAAATTACATAAATCTTTTAATGCGGGAGCGGAGATCGTCTGAAACTGATGGATTGTAAAATGATGCGAACGGGTTTCGAACTCGAATTTTATTTTAAGACAAAACAAAAACCAGTCAGTTTTATTTAGTGTTGACAATGATTCATAATTGATTTTCATTCTCTCCATAGAATGAAATCGACGAGCCCATCATTGTCACTATTCGTCTCGTGGATACTGGTGGTCTTGCTCCTCGTGGTCGATGACATCAGTCCGTGCTCCGATGGCGAGGTCGCACTCGGTAACAATGGCCAGCTGTATGTCATCTCATCGCCGTATTTCCCCGATGTCTATCCGCAGAATCTCGACTGCGTCTACCACATGGTCGCTCCCGAAGGTATGATTTTTAAAGTAGAAAGTGTAAAACATTGTTTTACGTATGATTAATTTTGCTTGCCAATCAGGAGATTGCCATTTTTTGCCGAAACATTTTATAACTTGAAAAAGTTTTAAAGTTTATGCTCACATTTTGAACAAACGTTGCTGACGTTAATGACTTGAAATATTGACAGATGATTATCCAGCGTATAGTAATAACTTATGTATGCTAGGGGATTCTATCCATTCAATTGCCATCATTAATTATGTTCACCACCAACATCATAATCATCATGCTCTTGGAAGACAAATCCATAAATAAAAAAATACTTAAACATATAATTATATAGGTATGTCACGCCATCACCGTTTCAAAATCAACTTTTCATTTCATTTTTATAAGTATTTACCACAATTCCTCCGGCCTAACAGATCGACGGATCCGGTTATTCTTCAGCTCCTTTACACTCGAGAATCCCAACGACCTCGGCCTATGCAACTTCGATTACCTGGCCATCTACGACGGGGGCTCCGAGACCGACCCCAGCCTGGGCCGGTTTTGCGGCCCTCAGAACCCCTCTGTCACCATCACCACCGGCAACGAAATCTATGTCGTGTTTCATACGGACTCGTCCATCCAGAAGACTGGGTTTAGAGCGGAGATAACAGATGTATCTTTAGATTATGTGGGTAAGTTTGGATAATAACGTCAGGAGTTATTTACATTTCTGTTTTTCTTTTGAATTATTTTGTAATACAAGGCGCAAAAATGTCATATAATGCATGCTATGAAAGTTTACTATTTTGGTAACTTTGTTATTGAAGTAACTACATTGTCCTGGAGACAATTGGCTGTCGACCCTGTTACCATGATGGCAAAGTTATTATTATAGTATAGGTTGTTCTTTTTTTATGAAACGGGACCCTGCATGGTCAGCAGTAAGAACTGTTAATTAGCCTCATCTGGGTTGAGTATTCTACCAAATTCTATATTTTGTAGAACAATGTTAATGCTGTTGCCAGGATCCCAACCCTGGTTTACCTTGAGTTTTGGAATAAATGGACAGCTGTTCCGATACAGAAAGGGTTAACTACAGCCTCGACTTAAGAGTCCCTTTGAATTGTTACGTGTCGTTCATCGGACAGAATATTGAAATTACTTATGTGAAATTAAAATAGTGAAATGTGAGGGCATTTACATGATTTAGGTAGGCCTACGTTGCACAGTTATTAATACAAACAATTATTCTCAGTTCATACGGAATTGTAGGACTGTCTACACTACATAATGGTTTCATCGTTTCATTCATTCTGTTTTATTATCCTCTTCATTACAAAATCTCCACTTTTGTTTTTTTCCCTAGAACCTGTACCGACTCCTGCACATGGCTCCTGCTTTTACACCTATACCGAAGAACATGGAGTCTTCTACTCGCCAGGGTTCCCTGATTACTACGGCACTAGTCTGCAATGTACATACATCGTTACTAGTGATAAGGCTGATAATACAATCATGGTAAGTGATGGTGCTTCCAGAACAGTTTCTAGAGGTAACTATCTTGTGGAGGAACCGCAAAGTTAACTCGGACAATAGTATTTTCAGACCAGCAATAGAGGTAAGCTCCTGGATTAAGACTTGATGTTACATTATTGATTATAATGATGCGTTGTAATGTCCGAAAGTAGTTTTTGATATTTTTCCAAGTGTACATCTACATCCAGGATAGTCAGCTTCCCCTATCAGGCCCGTAACTAGGATTTTTACGGGGGGGTTCGACATCTGAAAAAGTGGACCTTTTTCAAGGATCTTTTTTCGAGCGCGAAACGCGAGCGAAAATTTTGAGTTAAACTTTGAGTATAATATGCATTATCATGATTATAGACTCTATTTAGGAGCTAAAAACTGGGGTTAATTGTGCATTATAGTCTCTACTTATAGTATCCGCGAGCGCGAAGCGCGAGCTGAAAATTTTAAGACTCTTAATGGCTTTTCTTTTTTATTGTTCATTGAGTAATGAATATATAGGAATGCGAGCGCGAAGCGCGAGCTCAAAATTTTGAGAACAAAATTGCAGTTAATTGTGCAATATAGAGCCTATTTAGTATCCGCGAGCTGAAAGTTTTGAGCTAAAAATCGTGCCTTATAGATTCTTACTAGGATCCATACAGAAGATACATAATAATCTTGGCTCATTAATAATCTTTGCTATGAATATTTTGTGAGCTGCGAGCACCTAGGCCTCCCCCAATCTAGCCCAAACATAATTGCAACAGTTCTTTTGACAAGGTTTGTCTCCAGCAGAGAGCACTGGGTCCAACCTTTTTTTAAAATACTTATTGTTTGTTAATTTTACAGTTCGAGGTCGCATAGTGACCGAGCAGGAAAATTTGGGGATTTAAAAGACATATGAAGTAAAGAAAAGGAGCACTTTTTAGTATTGTAAGTGATACTTTTTAAGAAATGTTATTTTCCATGGGACTTTTAAAGAGTATGAAAGGCTTCTTTTTAGTATAAAAAGGGCATTTTTAGCTAAAAAAAGGGGGCACTTTTAGAGTGCATGAAAAAAATGGAGGCACTATGCCCCCTGCCCCCGGTTCTACCGCTTCTGTTAGAAAAACTTTGAAAACTTTGAGCTCAAAATTGTAGTTTATTGTGCATTATAGACCCTATTTAGTATCCGCGAGCGCGAAGCGCGAGCCGAAAATTAGGGTTTTTTAAAGACATATGGAGTAACAAGGGGCCCTTTTTAGTATTAAAAGTGCCCCTTTTTTAAACATAAATTGTCCACGGGACTTTTCAAAACTCTGAAAGATGACACTTTTTTTAGCTTAGAAAAGGGACACTGTTTGGTCATGAATAAGGGCACTTTTATAGGGTGGATTAAAAAGTTGGGGTCACTGTGCCCCTACCCCCCCCCCTCCCCCCCCCCGGTTCCACCGCCTCTGCCATTAGGCCTTATTTCTGTTATATCATTTCCTAACATTGAAGATAACATCATTTAAAAATGCAAAAATAGAACACAAATGCATACGAAAACATTCCTGCGAAATGGTTCAAGTGTATTTTCTGCGTAATTTGTTCTGAAAAACATGATTATCATCCCCAAAATAGAATGTTGCGAGCGCGAAGCGCGAGTGAAAGATTTTACATGTAGGGGGACTGAAAGCAAAGTGTTTTAATCTTCCTTTCTTGTATTTCTATTCAAGTATCTGCTGCATTTCTGCCAAAAAGTGGGAGTTTTAATTTTTTTTTTTTGTTTTTTGTTCAAGCGGACCCTGCTCGCCTGCGGGGGGGTTCGTTCGAACCCCCCGAACCCCCCCTGGTTACGGGCCTGCCCTATGATAATATAACTTCATCCATGCCAATGGAAAAATATCCTGAACACTTTCAGGAGTTGTTGTACAGATTAATATTTTGATATTTCTTCTAATATTTTGGGTAATATTGAATTCTTTGGTAAAATAGGGACTGATGGCAAAGGGGTTTTGTCTAGGGGTAAACGTTCACATGATATTTTAAGGGCTCCATATATGGCTCAGGCTTAATTAGTTGTCATTTCAGATTAATCAATCTTCACCTTTTCATTGTTCTCGAGTTCTGAATGAACTAAATATTTTTGTGATTAATTCAAAAGAATGCTTTAATGAATTAAAATGTATTATTATTTGTTTTTAGCTGCGTTTCCCGTCGTTTGATTTAGAAGAATCCATCAATTGCGTGTACGATTACGTGGAGATTCGAGATGGTGATACAGAAACCAGTGACTTACTCAACCGCTACTGCGGGGCAACTCTACCTGAGAATACGGTAATGGCGATGAATGTGAAGACGATATCAGAAATTAATTCATGAATTAGTTATAAATGATAGTATTTAAAAAATATGTAACATAACAACGAATATCCAACAATTTCTTTTTGTTGTTGCAAATGTTAGAGAAGAAAGATAGGCTCTTTTGTAAAACAGAATCATATCCTCATATCATGATAATGATGAAGAAGACATAAATTAAGTACGAGTGTGTTAACTCTAATGTCTGTGTCCAACTATCTGAGATCAAAACCGATTAGACAAAACTGGTCCCATCAAAAAGTTTTCCTGATTATCGAAATTATATATGAAGAGTTTGATTCCAAAAGGATCTAAATCCACTTTTGATGAAAATTGAGTTAATGACACCCGAAAAATGTTAAAACAGTTCCTGTCTCTGAGCAAAAGTTGAAACCTAACTTCAGAGAGCAATTATTACAAAATCTACATTTAAATATAACTTTTCAATACACACCTGTACAAAATTTTGCAAACAAATGTCTTTTTCTAAGAAGTGACAACGGTGGATGAAGCGTCTTTTGGAATCAAACTCTTAATATAGAGATTTCTTAATGATCTTACACGGTAGTCCTATAGAGCAAGCCTACTACAGGAGGATCTCCAACTTCAAGTGGAGGAAGGACAAGACGAAGAAGACTACAAATTCAAAATGCATGGGAATGTCGAGACATGTAGGATCATCCTCAAGAACGAAACGAAACACTACATCATTAAATTCACTACCCTAAGAAATCTAATTAAATTAAGTTTAACAAAATGTTATGTATACTAAGTAGTAACCGGACATGATAGCTCAATCGGTTAGAGTGCCCGTAAAAAGGTAGCCTTTCTTGCTTTCATGAATGGGAGGTCGTGGGTTCGAAACCCGGCCGAGTCATACCAATGACTTGGAAAGTTGCCTTTTAACAAGGAGCTTGGGGGTAATAATAACATCATGCAGGGAGAACAGTTGCCAGAACTGAAGTGGCTACCCTGGGTAAATAAAACGATATTATTATAATTATTATTATTATCTCACACATTGTACAATTTTTGTCTGTAGATTTCTTCGACGGGTCCATCAATATTTATACGGTTCCGTTCCGATTCATCGAATGTCTTTAAGGGATTCTACGCTGAATATGCAGACTCTGACACGGGCTTCCAAGACAATAATGAGAACTCAAACTCCAAGCAATTTTCAGGTATTCAAAGTAAAAAAATAATATTATGTTTAATTATAGAATACAAACAATTTTGCTCTTCATCTTTGTAATTGGTTTCTACCATCATAAATATGGCTTTTCCAAAAGTCCGGTGCGTTGCTATCTAAGTGCTTATCATCAAAGAATAATAAATATTTTACTCAAATGAAGCACTAAATTTATTACATATAAATAAATGAATTATTTTAGCAATAAGAAAAATCAATTTATATATCAGGAAACCGATTGAACAAATTTTCCAACAAATAATAATCTAATACATCTCTTTAACTCAGTAAGCAGTCCGTCAGCCCAACCAACCAACCATCATCATCCAAACCAACCCATCGATTTACAACCGAGTTCACCCATCTTCTATTATGTTTCTCTTTCAGTGTGTGATCTGTCCCACGCTGCATTGACGGAGAAAGGAGGCACCATTGTCTCACACGAGTCCTACTCTCAAGGAAGCTATGATAACTCTCAGTACTGTACTATCACCATCATCGCCTCAAGAGCGCATGAGAGAATATTCTTTGATCTCATCGAGAACGACTTGCCGCCATGTAAGTATAAGAAAATCTGAATGTATCGATAAGTGGAATGCGATTCATCACATTAACTAAAAGACGCAGATATAAACATTCGAAAATCCCGAAAACTATGAGAATGAAGAACAATGTCACACATCAACGTTTTCAAGCAACGGCCCTATGCCCAACGTTCACGAAAGTTGGGGTATATTTTCAAATCAGAAAGCTGTTAACGATTGATGATATAAAACAACTCCATATAGAAGACATTAGGTGAAGTTTGATGTAATTATTTACAAACAATTTTATAATAAGAGAAAGTGAAAATTGACAGAAAGAAAAAACAAGAAGAAGTCAAAGAATACCTATCATGCATATAACAACTTCGTTTCTTATAGCGAATGACTGTGGAGCGAGCGGAGACTATCTCCAACTCCTGGACGGAGACGCCAGTGCACAGAACTCGGAGACACTCGGCTTCTTCTGCGGCCAAGACGTAGGGCGTTACACGACAGAGAATTCCTTCGCCGTTGTTCGGTTCATCTCCGACAGTGTGCCGAACTCCGATCTGGAAGGATTCAAGCTTGTTTATTCAATCTTTTACATGGGTAAGGAAATTTCTGAATGATTACAAAATTACTTTATGTACTATTTCGTCGATGTCACTACTTTAAGACATAAAACAGTCGTTCAAGAATCGTGTACTCACTTGAATCATATGAGCTAGGGAAATACAATTCTTCTATAAGGGAGTTTACAGATACAATCTGCGCATGCGCGAGTCTCCGATATCCACTTTCGGGGTCAGGCCAACTGTACATAAAATGCGGGGACCGTACAGTCAACCCATGAGTCAACCAACGAACGGCATATCTACAAATTTTTATCAGACAAAAATCTAGCTGTAGGGTACATGCAGGTAATATGGGCCCCCTAAGCTCATTTGCCTAATTTGCATAAAATTACGAAATGACACACAGTCTAATCTTTGTTTATATGAACCAATAACTACTGCTCTAACTTTTATTGTGAAGAAAAACAATTATCACCACCCCCCTGTCTGCAACATTCAAATGTTGACGTCATTACCAAAGTGCCCATATTACCTGCACGTATCGCCTATCGGTAACTGTAACTCCCTTATAAGGGAGTTTACAGTTACCGATAGGAGCTCTGTGACGTCATTGGGTCAGGGGTCACATGTACATGGTCTCCTCTATAGCAGGAATTCTTACGTGTAAAGTCTATGATACCTTTTGATTTACATATGGTTTTCATACTTTTTTTGCGCTCATATTGTGAAAATATGGATGAAGAATCGCACTTGTCTATTGATAAATAGACAATGTACACTTATTCCTATCTTTATTTTGATACTATGTTTATTTGAGTCTCTTTTCTCAACTGAAAGCGAATTTGTAAGTTACCAACGCGCGTACGGCAAAGCGGCATTGAGTTCGCCGAAACCAACGGGGCTTGAAATCTCGATATTCGGACCGGTGTGCATTAGTACACAGTCGGTGTTTTTGCAACTTTCTGGGAGGAAAACGTTAATTAAAGTCATGAAAATGTCTCATCATATTATTCAACATGGCAAACGAGAAGGAAAAAACCGACAAAAAGAAATATACAGCTAGATTTTTGTCTGATGAAAATTTGCAGATATGCCGTTCGTTGGTAGACTCATGGGTTGACTGTACGGTCGCCGCATTTTATGTACAAATGGCCTGACCCCGAAAGTGGATATCGGAGACTCGGGCATGCGCAGATTGTATCTGTAAACTCCCTTATTGTCATGTAACCATGAAAACCATGAAATCTTATTTTGTTTTAATTGCGTATTTTGAAGACAAACATTTCTCTTTTCTTTTGGGACAAGATACACAGTAACTTTATCAATAATTGTGTGATATTCTCATGTTGTAAGAGCGCCATGAAAATTTAATCAAAATTTAAAATGGAACGACATATATTTGGATTATCATTATTTTTGTTTTTGGTCATCGTCTTTTTGTGACAAAGGTTCACCACGGCGGTGTAATTGGGCAAACCCGAAACATTCACTGCAGCGTTGTTGTTTTGTTTCTTTGTTTTAGGCGACAACGGGTGTGAAGATAGTGACTGGCATTGTGATAACGATAGATGTATCTCAAAGAATCTGATATGTGATGGATACGATCACTGTAGGGATAACTCGGATGAGGAAAGAGGATGCAGTAAGTTGAAGATAATTATGGAGGATAAGGAGGAAAAGGGGAAATATAGGAAGAAAGGATATTACAGGAATTGACATGGGGAAAAGAAAAAAAAAAAAAAAAAAGGGGGGGGGGACAGCAACAGAGCTTAAAAAAGAAAAAAAGAAAGAAAGAAAGAAAAAAAAAGAAGAAAGATGCCGACTGCAGGAAGATTGACAACGTAGCAGTGGCGGATCCAGGCGCCCCTCTTTAATTTAAAGACCACTGGTTGAATTGACAGGTTAAAATTGGAATATTTTAGGTTATTTCTAAAAATTTTGGGGTGCGCCCCCCCCCCCGTATTTTCGAGTCCTGGATCCTCCACTGCGTAGTAAAACAGTTTCAATGAAAGGATAAATATTTGGAAGAATAAAGTCGAACGTTAGCTCCTGAGGATCAAAGCGGATTGATTTTACAGATCAAATTATATGAGTTAAAATAAAATTACTTAGATAAGGCTAACTTTGTCAATCTCATCTTCAGAGACAGAAGTTCTCTGACGTTGAACCTAAACTGTTCATATCTTGGAGATGCACAGATCGATTCATGATTATTTAGAGTTCATTATGATGTTAATCCATCAAAATATCTAGCATGCTTAATCATACTCCGCTTTTACCAATTTTTATCAAGAGTGAAATTTTTGCTGTGGAACATATTTATAAAGGAGACAGTGGTGTTGATTTTGCTCATTTTTTTTTCAAGCGGACTACAATACAAAAACTACTCCATAGTTGTTTCAATTTTCGTAATTACTCCTTTATTTCCTCCATAGGGTTGATTTCGACTAGAATATGGATGATCGCGGTGGGAGTCAGTGCTGCTATCATCATCATGGTCGTAGCCACTGGGTGTTTCTTGAAAAAATGGTCCCACCGAAAATCAACTTTGAGTCCGGCCTACGAATCTTCAAGCCCAAGCTCAGCCTCTGTTCCAATGTAAGTCTTTAAAACCCATGTGCCTATTTATCATTTAATAATTTAATTAATTGTTCTAAATATTGGACAAAACATTTCTAAAATTTACCTTGTTTCTAAGAGTGGAGGGTTTTATGTTAGATTCATGGTTTAGTTTCGTGAGATGAAGCCCATACATGCATTTACATAATCATTCGATCTTCTTACTAAATTATATGTTTTTGTTTTCTGCGATCCCAGGGGTATTACGAATTCGCAAACTCCACAGAACAAAACGATGACGGCATTCACTATTTCAAGGAACGATGACGTAGCCGTTGACCATTTTCCTCGACGATCAGCCAATCATTCCCGCAACGTCGTCGAACCTTTGGAAACCTCGCCGACCACGCCGCCACCATCGTACGGCGACGTCACCTCAGAACAACAACCGACATCGTACCTCGAATTTGGACAACAGGAAAGTAGAACGGACCACCGATCACGCGCTGTTCCGCGAGAACCAAGACTGAAACCGTTGTCGTCATTGCCATCGTCGGAGCCCACGTCGGAACCGACGGCGATGTCGAAAGTTTTAGATATGGAATCATTGCCAACGGGGAGGAAGAACGTGCTGCCGCCAATAAAAAATGAGGACAGATGATCCAGGGGAAAGAAAAGTTGGCGTTAGATTGAAACTTATGCGAAACGGGACCTTTCTTTTTAATTATGAACTTATCATTCAGCCTTATGCAGTGATCATAACACGTTGTACGTATAACGTGCAACTCTCTACGACATAATTATATCGAAGACAAATTCTGTGTCCCTCGTACTTTTCTATTTATACACGAACGTTACGACACGACACGGTACGACACGTAGGAGGATTTTACAAAACTTTTCGTACAGAAACGTACGAATCGCAGAAATTGACACGACGGCAATGCAAACTACTTTGCGCTCACATGCAATGAAGCCTATATAACGTGTTGTGACCACCGCATTATCAGATGTGCATGGAATATTTTCACTACTGCATCACGAAATTATTCCAATATTATGTTTCGTAACTTATTTATTTTGTATTCTTACGCCATGAATATGCCAAATGTACAGTAACATTATGATAGATATGAATATTCAAATATTGTATATAATATTTTGACGATTAGACAAAGGTCTTTGACGTTTGATACTATTTTTGAAATTGAGGTTAGCTTAAAGCCATATTCACTTTCGGGTCATAATGGCCTAAAATACTATGCTGATGCAATTCTACTACCATAAAGTCACACAATTTAATAAGTATTTTAACTTTATTTCCAAATTAACAGTGATATGTTTACAAATGACTTTAAAAATTACGATACGAAATACATTTATCAGGAGTATATGAAATATTTCAAAATGAAAGCCAATGATAATCATGGGAAAGTTTGCATTATTTTGCATGTGCAAACTGATTTTTATTTTATTTTATTTCGGTTATCATAAACAAGCAATATTTGTATCGTATCTTAACGTTTACTATGGGAAATAATGATTTTATCTAGAAAACTAAAAAATTGAAAAATGTATTATGTTTTCGTGTGCGAGAAAGCGAGGAGCGAGCGAGCGAGAGAGAGAGAGAGAGAGATAGAGAGAGAGAGATGGAGAAAGATAAAACAAAGATAGACATAATAAAAAAGGAGAGAGGGAGAGAAGGTGTGTGTGTGTGTGTGTGTGTGTGTGTGTGTGGGTGTGTGTGAGAGAGAGAGAGAGAGAGAGAGAGAGAGAGAGAGAGAGGAAGAGAAAAAGAAGACAACTCTGTTTATGAGATATTTTTGGAAACTACTAGGTTCATTTTAGGTACAACCACGAAACTGATCAAGATCCTAACTGCGGGTCAAAGGCTCTGAGTTACCCAGATTCCGTTTCAATAGGTTGATGACTCCGAAAGGGTAAAAAAAAATTGACGCGTTGAAGAGTTTAAAAAGTGACCCTTCATTTATAGGGTATAGCTAATATTGAAAAATAGTGTTTTTTTTATACGTAACAGTTTATATTTAATGAAAATTTCATTTAAAATACCAGAAATGGCCAAATCACAATCAGTTAACAAACATGATCATCACAGCAGAAATACATAACAGTCAAGAAAATGATCTCTGATTCATTTCTTTCTTATGTATGAGGTTTATTTAACTCTTTGCCTGCCAAATTCGACTATAGTCACAATTGTACTTATTAACTATACAATTGTAATAATTCATTTTCTCTGTAATGGCAGGGCTAAACGATCTGAAAATCATTGATAATGCTTGGGCCGGATCTGAGGCATAATGTCTCCTAGTTAATACTAGGCAAATATTGTTATACTATTTTTAATAATTGAAGAGAAAAGTCTTCTTTTTTTATGCTTAAAATTAATGTGGCGGGCAAAGAGTTAATGTGAAATTTTATCTTGCTCATCAATCAGCTTGATAATTACAGCAGCAGAATTTCATTGTAGCAATTTACAGCCAATAAATTTCGTCAGCTTTTCTTAAAGAGATATATAAAATATATCACCAACAGAAAGGCGTTGTTGTCAACAGGGAAGGCGTTGTCAATAAGGTTTGTAATGTGCAAGAGTAGATTTAGTCCATTAAAATAGCAAACGACCCAAAACAAATGGCAACAGAAACGAAATTTTCAGCACTGCACTATTATAGTGATCAAAATAACATATCAAAAGTATAGGAAAATCGAAGCTGTGGAACAATGTCTAATTTGCATAAATTCAAAATGGCCGTCATATGACAATGTTTAAACTATATTTTAGTTTCCATTCCATTGTTTTCAGAATTGATGAATAAGTTAATTGACATCAGTTGGATAATTTGATAACATAATATGCTGTTTTAGAGACATTAAAGCAGTAGAACAATGACTAATTTGCATATTTTCGAAATGACCGCTATTCAGCACATTTGTTTTGCCTGTATCTCCGGATCTAGGATGTATTTCTTTGTTTTTATCTTCCTTTCTTTTTCTTTTCTAACATTTCTTATGTACACTGTTGCTCATAAAGGTTGGATATTGTTTTGTGTGATCCAGCGACATCTATTTGCTCCGACTTAGATTTCTTGAAATTGTTTTGTCCCTACTTTCACTTTTCTGGACCCTGGCTATACCTTGGACACCCCCAAACTATTCCCTGGGAATGAAAATAAAACAAAAGTTTGGCAACCCCCAGAACTCCCATTTTTGTAATTTTTTCTCATTTAGGGGCCCCTATTTTGTTTACCCGGCTAACCAAGGCCCCCATGATTCCACCCTCACCAAACGCGTCTGATGTATAGGGTAGTTATTGTTCTTTGAGTTAAATCTAAGTTTATGATCACAGACTAAGATTTATTGTCTAGGGGAAGGGTCAAAGTTTACTACGTTTCGGGTTGAAAATTGAATTGATTCATTTTTACAACATAGACATTTCTACCTTCTCAAAAATGTATTGTAGAATCTCAGCCAAACATAAATCATAATGAAAAATAGACAATGGTTACCGTTTACAACCTTGTCATTAAGGCTGAAACAAGATTTTTGGGGAAATGACCATAATTAAGGGTTCATAGTTGTTTTTCATTTCCTTTGTTTTGACCATAAAGGTTGGATAGAATACATCCGTTTTTTACAGATTTCACTTTTTCCTTCAACCCCTCCCCTAGACAAGAGACTAACGCTTGTGATCTTAAACCTTGATTTATCATAAACAACAATAACAACTCTATATTTCAGACGCTTTTCGAGGGGGTATGACGGAGGGGGCCTTGGTCAGCCGGGTAAACAAAAATGGGCCCCAAAATGAAACAAAAATGGCAAAAATGGGCGTTCTGGGAGTTGACAAACTCTTTTTTATTTTTATTCCCCAGGAATAGGCTGGAGAGTGTCAAAGGTATAGCCAGGGCCAAGAAAATTGATAGTAGGGACAAACAATTTCAAGAAATCTAAGCCGGAGCAAAAAGATGTGGCTGGTTCACACAAAAAATTCCAACCATTGTGAGCAACAGTGTATTTCCTTGCTTTCACCTTCTATCAATTTCTTATGTATTTTTTTTTGTTTTTCTCCTTTCTTCCTTTTCTTTTCTATCATTTCTTATGTATTTCTTTGTTTTTCTCCTTCCTTTTTCTTTTTTTTCCTTTCTTATGTATTTCTTTGTTTTTATCCTCTTTTCGTTTTCTTTTCTATCATTTCTTATATTTCCTTGTTTTATCTTCCTTTCTTTTCTCTTCTATCAATTTCTAATGTACTTCTTTGTGTATGCCCTTCTTCCTTTTTCTTTGCAATCATTTCTTATGTATGTCCTTGTTTTCACCTGCTTTCCTTTTCTCTTCTATCAATGTATTTCTATGTTTTCTCCTTCTTTCCCTTTCTTTTCTATCATTTCTTATGTATTTCTTTGTTTTTTTCCTTCTTTCCTTTTCTTTTTTTTTTATCATTTTTTATGTATTTCTTTGATTTCCACTTATTTCTTTTTATAAATTCTTATGTTTTTCCGTGTTTTATCCTTCTTTCATTCTCTTTTCTGGAAATTCTATGTATTTCCTTGTTTTTTTTATCCCGGTGCTGTTGCGAAGTTCCTTCACACTGAAGGCACTCCGCGACAGCAGCGGGACTGTCCCGGTGCTGTCACTTAAGGCCCGGTCTTACCGCCCGAACTTTGTTGGAGAGTTCCTTGAACGGTAGAGAGAGGGGCCGAATTTCGACAACGCTCGTCACCGAGCACAAAATGGGGAACAATATAATGCAGGTGTCACATGCACCGTGTTGGCCTACCGTTCGCTACCGTTCTGGTCAAATTTGTTCACACGGCGGCAAACGGTGAAGCACACGGTGAAGCGGTTGAAGCCCGTCCAACACGTTCATAGGAGCTCACTGGGCACCCTTTCCCCGAAGGATTATCAAGAACGGCCGAACTTTTGCCGGGTTCTTTCCGAGTGATGAACGGGTATTTCAGAACGGTCTTAACCGGACCAGTCGTTAAAAGGGCGGTAAAAGGACTGAATGAGGACGCCGCACCCGTTTCATGCCCGTTTGCAGGACGGAGATGGACCGTGGTGAGGTCGGGCAACATGAATCGATCACCCCCTTTCCTTCTCCGCATCAAGTACGCCCCCTTGTGGCTAAACTTGCCAACTCCTCGTACATGAAAACTTTACGTGAAAACTTATTTTTAAAATCGGTTGTCCTCTTGATCATGTTGATTGTTTACCAACTAGATTAATCAATAACTGAATGAATTTAAGTTAAAAACTCATACACAGATTGATGAATTTAAGTTAAAAACTAATACACAGATTAAATTTTACAAAACAAATGTACTATATACCATGAGGAATAAATCATATGACATAAACACGGAGATGATTATCAACTTTTTTGGGGGGCTGGTTTTCTCGGAAATTATAGTTTTATAGGGGGCCATATTTTATCGCATTTGTTTCATTTACTTTAAGCCTCTGTTTCTGTTTTCATATCAATTAATTCCTGGTTTAATTATTTACACTTTGTAATAGATTTTATACAATATCGAATTGGTCGTACTTATTAAATTGTTCTAAGTTAGAGTTCTGAAAAGGTGGGAAAACCTCAAAAGTTTTTTTTCCCATAAAGTTTCTTCATTTTTAAATAATATTATTTTGTATGTTTTGATTATAATTATTGATAGGGGGTCTGCATTTTGGTCTTTGGCCTTCCAATATCCCATCATTATTCAAACAACAACCATGGAGTAGGAGTCGTTCCACATGGGTCACTCCATCCATTTATATACATGTATATTATTATTTATTTGTTCTGGGGGAGGGGCGGGCGATAAGGGGGTGGGGGCAAAGGCCCCTAATTCTCAATTTTAGGCACTATTTTTAACCTAAATATTCGGTCGGGAAATACCTGGGTAAGTCTCTTTTTTGTATTTTCGATTCTTTGTAGGCTTCCTTGAAAAGTGGTTCAATTTTGGTATGTCATTACCATAACTATATACCCTATTGAAATTAAATTAATTGCATGAATTATATGCAATCTATGGCAAACAAAAATAGCACTTTTTTGGCAATCTTAAAAGCGGTTTCTCAGATATGAAATACAATGTCATTTAATTGCATGTATTTTTATGAATAAAAATATTATATTAAGATATTGTCTAGTTCTGATTAATTTATTTAATCACAGTAAAATCACTTAAAGGGGTCGTGTGTAAAATAATGAAAATAAAAATAAACAAAAAACTAATCCATGGATCATACAAAAATATCCTAAAAGCAGAATTTTGAATGATGTAGACAGTTTTCTTGATCCGATTCTATAGAGGCTTATAATTTGGCTAAAAGAATAATGCCATGAAATGATTATGGCAAAATATTAGACAGTTCATAACATAATGATTAAAAAATAATAATAAAGTACTTTTATTATGTTAACAATATTTCATTTGATATAACAAGATTTAAATATTTTAAAAGCATGGGGAAATTTTTGCGGAGAAATTAAAATAATATTCGATAAAACCAATACAATTTTTTTTTAAATGAAACGCGGGTATAAAGTATACATGTAATTTGGGCAAACGTTTTAGACCAAACTATATTGGAGCTTATTAGGAAAGTAATGTAATGAGATGGCCACCATTCAGCATTAATTTGCCTGGATATCCTGATCTAGGACGATTAGAATGGCCGCCATCACATGCAAATTAGTTATTGTTCTACTGTTTCAATGTATCTGGAACCACACAGGCCCGTAACTAGGATGTTCAAAAATTTTCTGCATTCGGCCATTGAGAAGAGTATCATATTACTAGCTACAGGGGTAGGCTATGGTCGCTCTTTACACAATCTTCTTTCTTTTATAATTTTTTTTCTTTTTTTGTCAAGCGGACCGTTGCCGCCAAGCGGGGGGGGGGGAACCACCCCTTGATAGTTACGGCCCTGCCACATTTATGTTATCTAATGATCTCATTTCTGTCAACGTATTCCTCTACCAATGACAACAGGTACAGACACAAAAATCATGTTTCTATGACTCCTAGATCCGAAGATACATGCAAAACATTTATTGAATAGCGCTCATTTAAAAAAAAAAAATTAGTCATTAGTCATTGTTCTAATGCTTTAATGTTTCTAAATTTGTGTTATCTGATTATCTCAATACTGTCTATTAACGTATTCCTCAACCCTGAAAACATAGGTATAGACACAAAAATTGTGTTTCTAATACTCCTAGATCAGGATAATTATATACATGAAAAATAATGCTGAATGCTGGCTATCTTATGTAAATTAGGCATTGTTCTACTGCTTCAATGTTTCAGAAACCACATTTATGTTATCTAATGGTCTCAATACTGTATATTAACGTATTCCTCAACCCTGAAAACATGGGTATAGACACAAAAATTGTGTTTCTATATTATATCAGGATAAATACAGGCAAAATAATGCTGAATGGTGGCCATTTCATGCAAATTAGTCATTGTTCTACTGTTGCAATATATCTGAAACCAATTTTATGTTATCTAGTGATCTCACTTCTGTCAATTAACGTATACCTCTGCCATGACAATATAGGTATAGACACATAAATTATGTTTCTATGACTCCTAGATCCGAAGATACAGGCAAAACATATATTGAATAGTGTTTATTTTTTTATATTATGCAAATTGGACATTGTTCTAATGCTTTAATTTTTCTAAAACAACATTTGTGTTATCTAATGATCTCAATACGTAACTGTCAATTAACGTATTCCTCTAACATGAAAACATAGGTTTAGACGCACAAAAAAAAAAAAAAGTGTTTCTAATAGTCCTGGATCAGGATATACAGGCAAAATAATGCTGAATGGCAGCCATTTTATGCAAATTAGTCATTGTTCTACTGCTTCAATGTTTCGGAAACGACATTTATGTTATCTAATGATCTCAATACTGTCTATTAACATATTTCTATACCCTGACAACATAGGTATACAGACAGAAATTATGTTCCTATGACTCGTAGATCCCAAGATACAGGCAAAACATATATTGAATAGCGGCCATTTTTTTTAGATATGCAAATTAGTCATTTCCCACTGCTTTAAAGTCCGTAAAACAACATATCTGTTATTAAATTGTCCCACTGATTTCAATTAACATATTCATCTATCCCGAAAACATTGGAATGGAAACTAAATTTATGTTTATCCGAGTCTTAGATCCGAATATACAGTTCTAACATTGGCAAATGGCGGCCATTTTGAATTTATGCAAATTAGACATTGTTCCACAGCATCGATTTTCCTATCCCTTTGATATGTCATTTTGATTACTATAATAGTTCATTTCTGTAAATTTCGTTTTTGTTGCAATTTGTAATGGGTTTCGCCATTTTCTTCTTTATTTTTACTGGACTAACTAAGGATTTCGTTAGGGGATGGGGTGTCCCGTCGGTTTTTAGATTGTTAAAAATTAAACTAAATAGTGCAAAGGGCGCAGGTAAGTTCAAAGCCATCAATATAAGGTCCACAATCCAAGCCCCCACCAACCAGACATCTCACTTCAGTCAAGTACAGCAGAGCACCATCTTGGTTTCCTCGCGTTCCGGGTTTTGGAACCATCGCTCGATCCACACAAATAAATTCTGACTTCTTGTGTACATGGCGCTTTGCCATGAGGTAACCAGCGTACTCCAAACGCCACTCTGTAGAAGGACACACGTTGCGTGCAGGAATCATGAGTTTGGTTGTTCTCCCAGAGGGCGCCCTGCAGACTGCACACATCGGGGTCTCGTCATGCATGGGTTGCATACGTGAGGGAGCGGCATAAGATGCAGCGGTTTGGTATTCAGAAGAATAAAGCAGGGCTCGGTTAGTGTTTAAGGTACTTTCAACTTCATCATAGATAGGTACTTCTGGCATACATAGATGATTTGAGCCACTACCAGTATGGCTGTAGTGTGCGCCTCCAATAGTACCTGAATGAACGATAGAAAGTACGGTACAGATATGAACGCATTGGTAAAATTCACGCTAATACAACTCTTGAAAGGCCTGAATACGGTGCGGATTCAGCGTCCAAAGGAAAGGGAAGAAGCATGAAGGGGGGGGGGGGGGGGGGTTATAGGCAAATTGTTACACTTCTATTTGGCTCATTTCTGAAGAAATGAAAAGAAATAACCCTCCAAAACCAAATATCAGTAGAGAGGTTATATACCAAAGAATCTTATGGACGAAAAAAAAAAAATCACCAAGAATGGAATGTCTGTTGCTGTTCAAAATTTGCATGCTTATTGGTGAAATGTGTCTCTGGGGAATGCATGGATCAGAATTTTGAATAAAGTTTTTTTTGTTGAAAATATTAGTTTTCAGGTAATAATATCATGAATATATAATTAGCTAAAGAGCAATAAAATACAAAGAAAAAATTCATTATATATATATATATATATATATATATATATATTTGAAATTCCAATCCATACATTCCCCAGACATTTGTTTGGAGAACACCTGTGAAAAAAATATTTGTGTGTAAGTTATTCAGTAGATCTTGTTTTGGGAAAAAAGGGCATAAATTATGCTAATTAGGCATTTTTGGTGATTTTTTTCGTCCATAAGATTCATTGATATATAAACTCTCTAATGATATTTGGTTTTGGAGGGTTATTTCTTTTTATTTCTGAGCATATGAGCATTACAATAAATAATAAATAAGAACTGGGGCATTTATTCTGTATTAGCTGATACTTATTGACCAATATATTTGGTGATAATGGTTTGTGCTTGTTTTTAAATGGCAAAGAACCCTGCGGGAGTAATGATAATAATGATAATAAATAGATAAATAGCGTGATCGTCATTATAAATCATAATGCTGTCATTATCATCGTCATCGTCTTCGTCGTTATCGACGTTGTATTATAAATAACAAACCTGCATAGATGAGTTGAGCTCCCTCAGGACATTCATCGTTACCCCATCTGATATAGATGGTTCCTGGAAGAGTCGTGGTCGTGTTACCGATTGGACGTATTACCGCATCATCATCTACAGGGTTTGATGCGTCATTAGGTGCAGCGGATGTTTCCTCAGCTTAAATGTGAGTATAATTATATTAAAAGATCTTTTAATCATGTATAATTGACATTTTGAACTGAATTTTGTTTGTTATTTTTTGTCATTTTTAATGTTTTTATTTATTTATTTATTTATTTTATTTTATTTTTTTTTTATCTTGATACTTTATTATATCATTATTTTTTTATTAATTAATTTATATTAATTAATTAATCTTTTTATTATTATCATTATTATTATTATTGTTATTATTATTATTATTTTTTTTTTTGGGGGGGGGGGGGGGGAATCACAATAGAATGTGACATCCCCACTATTATGTCAATCACACGAGGAGGGAGGGAGGGAGGGGCATGGGAGGTAACAAGTATCCTTAAATTACGTTTTGTTTTATAATAAAAAAATACAATTTTATAATAATTTGTAGCGAGGTCGCCCCCCCCTCTGCACCAGACGCCGAACGTTATGTGACACGGGTTTAAAACAAGAAAATCTGACTTTCTTCAGAATTTCCCCTCCTCATTCGGTGCTGTAGATCTTGATATATAATTAGCTTTGATTGATTAAAACATTTTTTATAAAAAGAAATACTAGATTAATACAGTGCTGATTTTGCTGAATAAAGCCAAATATTACTTAATTATTTGTAGAGTTTTACACTACCAGAGGATGCTGGACGGAATTTGATAGTTACCTTGTGGAATTGTTTGCGAATCCCTACCGTCACGGCCATCCCTTCCCGCGATCCCCTGAATTCCTGGAGGTCCTCTAGGGCCAGGGACACCAGCAGGACATAAGAAACATTGACCTATGTATAAAAGAAGAAAGAAAAAATATATGTTTCCCGTCTGTTAAAAGCAGAGGCGGCGGAACGAATTTGAAAGTGGGGGGGGGGGGGTCACAATGGAAAAGGGGCACTTTTTCTGAAAAAAGGGCCACTTGAGACCAAAGGCTTAAAGAGAAAAGTATTCAGATAAGTAGGGGTGCGCAGAAAATTTGCCTCAAAATTTGTGCTTTTAAAATTGTAATGGCTTTGTATTTTATTAATGATAAACATAAGGAATGCGAGCTCGAAGCGCGACCCGAAAATTTGGAGATAATTGTGCAGTATAGACCCTAATTAGTATCCGCGAGCGCGAGCTGATTTTTTTAGCTGAAAATTTGAGTTAAATTGTACACTTATATAACCTATTTAGGGCCATTTTTTGAAAAGTGAAATTTTTTTGAAAAAAATAAAGTGTTTGCTTTTTGATTTTAAGCTGCATATTCAAATAGAGCAATGTCTGAAGTTTCAAGAACGGAAGTTTTTCGTGATTTTTGCATTTTTTTTCATGCTCATTTGCATAAATCAACATATATGATAATTAAATAGAAAAATGGTAGATAACCCTTACTGGATTGGATATGATGACTTCCTCACTTTGATTACTGTCATTATATTATTATTTACCTCTATTCCTATTAATCTAACCCAAAAATAATGTTATTACATTGATTGTATTATGATAATTAACTGTGGAAGTTAATTATCTTACCTTCATGTCACACAAGTGACTAGAAAACACAAAAAGTTTATGCCACGCCTTAGCTCTGGTATTATTATTACTTTTTCTCAAAAGCTTGATTTTAATGTACCTTACATCTCACCAAATATGAATCCATGAAAAGTTTTAATTTGATTATTAATTAGCAAACAAATTAGTCACACACGTGACCCAGTGGTCATAAACGTCTGATTATTTTCACTTTCATTGGCTGAAATTAATTCATTTTAGCATCACTATGCTCCAAAATGGTTTTGCAATAATTTTTGCGAAAATGACAACCAAAAACAAAACGTCGAAGACTAAGAAATACATAAGAAATTAATAAAACAATGAAATAATGTCATAAGAAATTGATTTTGATACCAACATTTTTTGCAGTCTTGTAGTTTACATCACACACTACCATAGTGCACATTTTCAGCGCGCTCGGGGGATCAGCAGCCGAGATCCTGGGGGGGGGGGCATCATGCCCCCCAGTCTTGACACCAACATACCCCAGTCTGATTAGGGTTAAGTTCATAAAAGTTTTACCATAGCTGATAAAGTAATTGCTCAAAATGTACATTTACTGAATATACATACTTTCATTTTCCTGTACAGTATGCTATATGTCACACACGTGACCCACTGAAATGTCACACATGTGACCCGATATCACGATATTAAATAATAGATTATATAAAAACGAAATTTCAGAGATTATTCCTATCCAGTGGTATTTTTGGGTTAACAGATCCATAATGCATATCTCGCAGCAATAAGAACATTTTATCATTTTAAAAACTCACAGGAATTTCAAAATGAAATTGAACTTTCAAAATCATGCCGTTCTGTGAAGTCTCACACTGGACCAACTACTTTTGACATCTGACCTTGAACATGCATATTGTAAACATAAAGAAATATTTCCAAATGATAGCCAACAAAATATGTTAGTGTAATATAAACATTACATCAGTATATCTTTAAAACTTTTCGAGTTATAGCCAATTAAAGTCGAGATTTTTCATAATTCAATCATAATCGTGTACCCTATTAAATATCCGCCACCGCGAAATTCGACATGAAAATTATGAGCTTAAAAATGGAGTTTATTTTGCATTACAGACCCTATTTATTATCTGCGCGCGCGAAGCGCGTGCCGAAAATTGGTCCTTTAAAAGACACATGGAGCAACAAGGGGCACACTTTTGTATTAAAAGTGCCTTTTTTAAAGAAATAAAAGTGCCCTTTTTTAAAAATAAAATTGCCCCTTTTTAGTACAAAATGGCATTTTTTTAGCTAAGAAAAGGGGCACCATTTAGTCATGAAATGGGGCACTTTTAGGGGGGATGAAAAAGTGTGCGTGTGTGTGTGTGTGTGTGTGTGTGGGGGGGGATGTTTACAGTGCCCCCTGCCCCCCCCCCCGGTTCCGCAGTCTTGGGATAAAAGACCCACTTCGACCACAGCGGTGGATATATCTTGAACGAACTTCGAGCCTCAGCTCTTTCAAATGGCTAAAGCAATTCATAACACTAAATCTGCTATCAATCATAACTCAAAATCGAGATAAGTTCGTCGATCTTGTTTCTAAACATGTCCATTTCCTCCTCATTCTTTCCTTCTTTCGCTTTCTTCTTTCTTTGAACATTTACAGGTGTTTTAACAAAAACTGGCAGTCTAAAATATAGGTTTTAGGTGGTGTGAATTATTAAAAGCAATTTTGTATGGCACATGACGATACATCTAACAAGATAGATTCTTACCAGAAAACATTGGATATGAGTATGGCCCGAGCTGGTTAATCGGTGACAAATCCCTTCGATGTCGTGTTTTCTTAGGTTTACCCAGTGTATGCTGGGTTTCGGGAGAGGCTGGACTAGGAATCTTGGACATCAATGAGGGGTTCTTTGTGACAAGCTCGAGCGTGGAGAAGGAACGAGTTACCTCAGCAAGGGAATTCTGAGGTTGAAGTTGGAAATAAGATTTGAAAAGGAAATAGGGTTCATTCGTCCGAAAATGAAATAGAGGTCATTCGTCCGATAAAATGAAATAAGGTTCATTCGTCCAAAAATGAAACAGGGTTCATTAACCTAAATTATTTTCCTACGCTCGTACCATTTGTAAAAAAAAAAAAAAATAAAAAAAAATACAGACTGCATATCGGTTAAAAGAGACGACTTCTGTGCATTTTTAACTACCTATATCAATTGGGAGGCTTTCAATTTCGATTTGAAAGATAATATGTACATACCTGCAAGAGCAAAATTTGTTTGTGAATTTCAGAGATCTTGTCTTCTTGAGTCTGGACCAGTCCATCTGTATCACGAACATCTTCATTTGATACGGCATTGGCTTGGATGATATCAACAACACACAGACATGAAAACACAACTCCGGTTATCCCGAAGAAAGACTTCATCTGGAAAGATGCCTTTTCTCTCGATCTGAAAGAATCGATTTTCTGCGAACTTCTGTTCCAAAATGTATTGATATGTTTTCAAATGTCGAATGTTGGAGGAATTGGATTATGGTGATATTTATACCAATTTATTCTGCCTGAACCCTTCATATGTTGCTTGTGAGGATGATAGTTAAGTTAGACTTCGGAGAATACGTTATTTATACTTGATGCGATTTTCTGCTAAATTTCACCGTCTCGCAGTATCATGTATTGTTTATTATCACAACTTGAATACATAATTTATTTTTGAGAAATTGTAATAACAAAAATCGAATCAAATACAAATTCCGCTCCTGGTTTCGGGGAAAAGGATACAAACATGTTCATCTGATTCTCGTTTAAAATAACTTAGACCACCCTAAATAATTCGGGAAATGAAGAGAAACTTGGAGGCGGGAGCTGAACAATGTTTATTTCCTCGAATATTTTCCTTGCCAATTTGGTACCGCACATCCCGTTTTGTTTGAAATTCCCCACGTTTCACCGGATCTTATGTTTATCTAACTAAAGGGTCAGACAGGGCATCGAATATGATGCGTGAGAGATGAGATGGGGAGAAACAGAAAGAGAGAATCGATGGGAAAAAATGCAAAAGAAGAAAAAAAACATTGTAAACCAATAATGAATCAGTTATACTAAAGGAAAGAAAGAACAGATAGCAGTGACAGGTTTAATGGTAAAAACACCAAGACTAGTAATATTTCTCGTTGAGTTGAGTGGACCTGAAAATCTCCGCCGACTACTCACTCTCGAAGTTTCAGTGAGCATGTTCTCAACGTTTAGAGAATGGAACGTAAACATCATGAAATTTTGTGCCCAAAACAGCGATTTAAGCTGAAAACATCCCTATTTTGATGTAAAAATGCTATGGAAGTTCAAAACACCCCTTAACGTCGACGACGTCGGAAGGCTAAAAACAGACGCGCATGCGCTGCACATCATTTGGTGAGTGACCCCCCCCCCCGAGAACGGGTAAATGAACAGTCCACTTGGTCTAACACACTTGGTCAATATCTGATTGTCTAATACAGCATGGGCTACGCCGTTGCATTTTCGTCTAATTACCGAATGAATATTTGGTATATTACCATTTTGTTTTAGGAATTAATTGTTTCCAAAAATATTATTGTCATAATCATGTACCATGATGTAAATTTGATTCTATACTCCGGACATTTGAATATTATGGGAAAGTGTTTTAAAATGTCACAGTTTAATATCAAATGTATTTAGATTTAAGGACCAACGTTCGTGAAAGTTCAGATGTGTAGCAATTGCGTTATCATAAGATACATAATGAAAATCTAATGTACATTTGATTTTCATTATTTCATTTCATATAAGTTTAAAATCACAATATAACAGCACAATGTAACGTAATAATTCTATACGAAATGATAACCAAGTATTAACAATATCATTACAAAAACAGATTGTTAGCTTTTGTTGTAATCTAGAATATTAGAATTAAAATAAAATACAACTCTATGAAAACGTTGGCTTATAATGATTTAATTTTGACCTTCTTTTTCTTGAGTTCTTTGCTCATCGTTCTGTTTGATTGTATCATTGCGTGTGTTTACATTTTGAGAGATCGTGATTTATGTTAGCAGGTTAGAGGAACTAGAATCTGAACCAAACTCTACCCATTAAATAGTGAACGCAGGCGATCCAGTTTCGATTGTTTGAATCGGGTTCTAGGACATCTCCTCCGGAGGACAACTCCCCGGGGACAACTCCCGGAGGACAGCTCCCCCGGAGGACAACTCCCCCGGAGGACAGCTCCCCCGGAGGACAACTCCCCTGGAGGACAGCTCCCCCGGAGGACAGGTCCCCCGCAGGACATCTCCCCTATCCTCCTGGAGGACAGGTCCCGCGCAATGGAAACGGAGTGCCGGAGGACAGTCTTTCCCCAAGGGACAACTCGCCTACGTGAGGACAACTTCCCCTTGTAACAACTCCCGGCTGGAGCGAAACTCCAGGATGGGACAAACACCCCGCTGAGGACAGTCCATGCGGAGGGACAACTCCCCCGCTGGGGACAACTCCCCGCAAGGGCTACAGACTCCGCCTGGAGGACAACTCCGCTGGAGGATAGGGTCCCCCCCCGAGGACAATTCCCCGGATGACATTCCCTCACTTTAAAATGCTTTATAACTATTGATTTTAGTGCCAACGCCGCTTGGTTTTTCTTTCTGTTTACAATATATTGACATTACTTTTCGCATATGGAGTAGCCCTTCTGTAATGACAAGAGAGGATGGGAAATGGTTTTGGTTTAATTGCTAAACCATCCATTGGAAGCACCGCCAAGTTCAATGCGTACTGAATGAGCTATCTCTCCCGTCAAAAGGTTGTTAGGTTTTGGCAGATTCAGTAGGTAGTGCGGTACCTTGTACCCACAACAAATGGTGGACCAACTCAAAAAAAAGGAAAAAGGAAAATTAATGAAAATGCAAGAAATAAAAGAAATGTTGAAGAAACAGTATGGGGATGTAAATGGGGGAACCTAACAAATAAGGAATGGGGGCGCAAGTTTAACACGAGGAACGAGCAATTTGTTTATTTATGCAAAAAGAAATTCACGAAAACCTCAATTCCAACATGCATCTACTTGTTTTGTCTTATTCACATAGGTATATATGTATATCATCATTGTTCTTGTGGTTTATAGATTTTCTTTCTTTTGTTATAATTGTTTTATTCTTGAATGGTGTGGTGGTTCATTTTATGGCACTTGCACTAGTTTTGTCAGTTTGTCATTTTGCCGTGTCATTAGTGCTTATTTCAATATAGAGTGGTTATTGTAACATGTGATGGGTATGTAAAATTATCGTCCAGAAGGTATATAAAGTGAAAAAATTAAAAAAATTGGACATATATTTTTTCAAGCGTCAAGGTTTGTTTTGTCAGATATTTCTCGAATCAACATATCATCATTATGAATAATTTATTAAATTGGTAGAAGAACATGTTGGACATGAAAAAGCTATAATAGGACCAAAACAAACAAAACAAACCCCTTGGGTATGCAAATGTTGTCAACTGGTAGAGTGTATGTAACAGAATAGAAACAACAACTAAAAGAATAGAACAGAATAAAGTAAAAAAATATTATCTGCTGTCGGGGTCATATTTTAAGTAACAAGAAAAAAAATATTTTGGAGCTGCGGGCTTTAAACAGGGGAGGATGCTCAAAAGAATCATAATCCGTTTCAAAATAGCTGGTTCATATAAGTTTTTTTCAAATTTCCGGAGAAAGCCGATCCGCTGGGTCAAGAAATCCCGAATGGAGCTTAACGTATGGTCATGAGACCTGTATTAGACATTACTACTCATTACTATTCAATAAATCTAGTCAGAGAATTCATTGCTGTAATTACTCACTGATGGTGTAAGATTGAGATCCATTAATAACATGGATTGAAGCTATGGAGTGATAGCTGTCGTCTTGTGAATTTCCATCTCATATTTTGAGAAGAAGTGATGAAATTAATGCGGATTCAGATAAAGCAGCGTCTATTGATAAATGA
>CALNVZ010003014.1:5680542-5717036 GCA_940671915.1 Paracentrotus lividus | reverse complement strand
TTTGAATCGATATCTAATTTATAAGGATGTATACAAATATTTTGTTTATACGAGACGTTTGTAATTATGTATGAATTCAGATAATATTTATCTCCTCTAAAAATGCTCATCATGTTATGGAATCAGTTGTTTTAAGAAGACTCGTATATTATACTGCAACGTTATAACGTGAGAGAACCTAAAACCATATAGAATATAACTGTTCACATGATTCTGAATTGATGTCACTGCTAATACTGAAGTCATATTATATTATAACTTTGTAGTCATAGCAAACATGCCGTCAAAACTTGTGTCTTTTCATATTTAAATATGAAAAGACACTAAATTTTCATATATAGAAATTGCAACCTGAAGGCTGAGTTACATTCCGTTTACAAACAATGCCTAACCATCGCACAAATATAGCACTCAATCATTTTATTCAGTTGGATATCGGCAGCAAGATTTCACAGCAGCAATAACTGTAGTCAGATTTTCTGAAAACATATGTAAAAGATAAACGTTGTACAACGTACAACACGATGCAGGAGTAGGTTTAAGATTTCATTATGAGGGGGTGGGCATGTCCCGCCTATTTTTAGATTTTGGTACTCTCGGGGAAATCAAATAGTACAGAGGGCGCAGGTAAGTTCATAGCCATCAATATAAGGTCCACAATCCAAGCCCCCACCAACCAGACATCTCCCTTCGGTCAAGTACAATAGAGCACCATTTTGATCTCCATGTGTTCCTGGTTTTGGAACCATCGCTCGATCCACACAAATAAATTCGGATTTCTTTTGTATGTGGCGCGTTGCCATGAGGTAACCAGCGTATTCCAAACGCCACTCTGCAGAAGGACACACGTTGCGTGCAGGAATCATGAGTTTGGTTGTTCTTCCGGAGGGCGCCCTGCAGACTGCACACATCGGGGTCTCGTCATGCATGGGTTGCATACGTGAGGGAGCGGCATGAGCGGCAGCGATTTGGTATTCAGAAGAATAAAGTAGGGCTCGGTAAGGGCTTAAGGTCGATTCAACTTCATCATAGATAGGTACTTCTGGCATACATAGATAATTTGAGCCACTACCAGTATCGCTGTAGTATGCCCCTCCAATAGTACCTGAATGAAGGATAGAAAGTACGGTACAGGAATGAACGTACCGGTAAAGTCCATGCTAATACAACCCTTGAAAAGCCTGAATACGGTGCGGATTCAGCATCCAAAGGAAAGGGAAGAAGCAGTAAGGGGGGGGGGGGGTTACAGGCAAACTGTTACACTTCTATTTGGCTCATTTCTGAAGAAAGGAAAAGAAATAACCCTCCAAAACCATATATCAGTAGAGAGGTTATATATCAAGTAATCTTATGAACGAAGAAAATTCACCAAAAATGCCTAATTAGCATAATTTATGCAAATTAGCCCTCTTTTGCAAAACAAAAATCTGAAGAATGGAATGTCTGTTGCTGTTCAAAATTTGCATGCTTATTGGTGAAATGTGTCTCTGGGGAATGCATGTATTAGAATTTTTAAAGTTTTAGTTTTCTGGTAATAATGTCATGAATATGTAATTAGCTAAAGAGCAATAAAATGCAAAAGAAAAAAATTAATAAAAAAAAAAAAAAAAAAAAAAAAAAAAAAAAAAAAAAAAAAAATATATATATATATATATATATATTTTTTTTTTTTTTTTTTTGAAATTCCAATCCATACATTCCCCAGACATTTGTTTCGAGAACATCTGTGAAAAAATTATTTGTGTGTAAGGCAGGCGCGGATCCAAGAAAATCGAATTGAATGCATTTCGGTGGCCCAATTGTCTGGAAACAAAAGCGGCTCTATTATGTTTACCCATGGGCCCGGGAAGTTCATTGGGTGACTCCGGTCTGCGTCTGCTACTGTAAGGTATTCAGTAGATTTTGTTTTGGGAAAAAGGACATAAATTATGCTAATTAGGCATCATTGTTGATTTTTTTTCGTCCATAAGATTCCTTGATATATAAACTCTCTAATGATATTTGGTTTTGGCGGGTTATTTCTTTTCATTTCTTCAGAAATGAGCCAAATAGAAGTGTAACAATTTGCCTATATCACCCCCCTTAGGCATATGAGCATTACAATAAATAAGAACTGGGGCATTTATTCTGTATTAGCTGATACTTATTGAACAATATATTTGGTGCTAATGGTTTGTGCTTGGTTTTAATTGGCAAAGAATCCTGCGGGGGTAATGATAATAATGATAATAAATAGATAAATAGCGTGATCGTCATTATAAATCATAATGCTGTCATCGTCATCGTCATCGTCTTCGTCGTTATTGACGTTGTATTATAGATAACCAACCTGCATAGATGAGTTGAGCTCCCTCAGGACATTCATCGTTACCCCATCTGATGTAGATGGTTCCTGGAAGAGTAGTGGTCGTGTTACCGACTGGACGTACGACCGCATCATCATCTATAGGGTTTGATGCGTCATTAGGTGCTGCGGATGTTTCCTCAGCTGAAAGGTGAAGAAAGCTCTATCAAAAGACCCTGTAATCATGTATAATTCACTTGTCCCCTCTGCACCAGACGCAGAGCGTTATGTGACTGGGGTTTAAAAAAAGAAGAAAATCCGACTTTCTTCCAAATTTTCCCACCTCATTCGGTGCTGTAGGACCTAGACCTTGAAATATAATTAGCGTTGATTAATTACAATATTCTATGTTAAAAAAATACTTGATTAATACAGTGCTGATTTGCTGAACAAAGCCAAATATTACTTAATTGTTTGTAGGAAGCCAAAATGTGCGATTTCAGAAAATTCAGCATGTTCAGAGAGTTTTGCAACTAACAAAGGGATGCGGCACGGAAATTAAATAGTTAACCTTTGTGGATATCTGCGATCCCTGCCGTCACGACCGTTCCCTCGCCGCGATGCCCCTGGATCCAGGAGGTCCTCTAGGCCAGGGACACCAACAGGACATAAGAAACACTGCACTATGTAAATAATGAAAAAAAAAAATGTATAAGTTGCCACTTCGGCCACAGCGGTGGATGTCTCTTGAACGAACTATGAGCCTCGGCTCTTTCAAATGGCTAAAGCAATTTACAACACTAAACTACTACCTAATCGTAATCGAGAAAAGTTCGTCGATCTTGTTCCTAAACATGTCCATTTCCTCCTCATTCTTTCCCTATTTCTCTTTCTTTTTTCTTTTAATAGTTACAGGTGTTTGACCAAAAAACTGGCGGTCTAAAATATAGGTTCTAGTTGGTGTGAAATATTAAAAGCAATTCCGTATGTCACATCTGGCAAGATAGATTCTTACCAGAAAACATTGGATACGAGTATGGCCCGAGCTGGTTTACACCGCAGTTTGTCTGCTGGTCACTCGATGACGAGTCGAGGTCCCTTCGAAGTCGCATCTTCTTATGATCACTCAGTGTACGCTGGGTTTCGGGAGAGGCTGGACTAGGAATCTTGGACATCAATGAGGGGTTCTTTGTAACAAGCTCGAGCGTTGAGAAGGAACGAGTTACCTCAGCAAGAGAATTCTAAAATCAATGAGGTTGAAGTTGGTCATGAGATTTTTAATACGTAATATGAAAAGATCTTTAGGGCGTTTGGTATTATCTTTATTTTCTTTATGGCAGCAATATATTTTAACGAATTTTCAAAATTTTCTATTATACCGGTCACTCTACCAACAATGCTTAACATTTCAAACAATGTTAAACAATCGAAGTTGAAAATTGCACCTGAAGCCCATATTGCAACTTTGGGTTTGGTAGTAGTTTAAAATGTGTTTTATATACATATGATCGAGTATGGAGACCTCTTTTGTCAGATGCGTTTCACGTCGAGCTTTCAACATAAAGACATCGACAAAATTATATTAATGACGAAAAGTGTAGTTTGTTTCACTAATGACTCTGCTCTAAACTTTTTACTCATACTACACTGTTCGTCATAAAGGTGGAATATTTTTTTGCCGCTATGGCGACATGATTTTGCTCTGACTTTAATTTCTTGAATATGTTTGTCCCTGCTTTTATTTTCGGGACCCTGGCTATATCTTGGACATTCTCGCAACCCTTCACATGGACCTTTTTCCAAAAAAGTTTTGTCAACCCCCATGAAGCCCATTTTTGTCATTTTTTTCTCATTTTGGGGCCCCTTTTTATTTTCCCCGCCGATCAAGCCCCCCTCAGTCCTACCCCATTAAACGCGATTGAGGTGTACTGTTTTATTTTGTTCTTTAAGTTAAATCTATATTTCTGGGGACAGGCTTAGGTCTCTTGTCTAGGGGAGGGGTTGAAGTAAAAAACGAGATTGGTGAAAATTCGAAATATTTTATTCCATATTTATGCTGAAAACAAAAGAAATGAAAATCAACCTTTAACCCTTAAATATCATCATTTTGCCCGTAAATTTCGTTTAGCCTTGATGACAAGGATGTAAATAGTCATTATTGATAATGTTTTATTTTGATTTATGTTTGGTTGAGATTTTACAATACAATTTAGGGAAGATAGAAATTTCCATGGTGTAAAAATGAATAAAATGAATGTTGAACCCCCATCAAATTTTTTTTGGAGCCCTCCCCTAGACAAAAGAGTCAAGCCTGTAACCATACATCTAGATTTAATTTAAAGAACAGTAACACATCTCCACCTCTGACGTGTTTCCTAGGGGTAGGACTGAGGGGGCCTTGGTGGGTCGCGTGAACAAAAAAGGGCCCCCAAAATAAGAAAAAATGACGAAGAAGGCCATCATCTGGGGGTGACAAACTTTTTTGAAGAAAAATCTCCGGGAAGGGTTGAGGGACCGTCCAAGATATACCCAGGATCCCAGAAAGTGAAAGCGGTGACAAACACATTCAAGAAATTAATAACGGAGCAACATAATGTCGCTTGAGCCAGAAAAAAATATTCCACCTTTATGACGAACAGTGTGAATATCATTCACGATCTCAAAGTGTTTGGCATTTCCATAAGGCAGGAAAAACAGACTGTCTTCTGCAATTTAAATAAATAAAAAAAAAACAAACTTATTTGGTGCCGCAGATCTTCAGATAGGAATAATTTTCTACAATCAATAAAACGCATCTGCCACGTCCATGACTTTTTGTAGGTTTTCAACATAAGCCAAGTTGACCGTGACGACGAAAAGAGGGTTTGTGTAATTTTGATTTGCTTCTAGTCGCACAAAATTTATCATAACTTTTGTTTTAGCTTTTAAAAAGCAAATTACTAAAAATAAATTGTAATTAGGTACAATTTTTATTTTACTTTAACAACGTCCTAGATGATTTTTATACCTAAATTATTTCCCCCCCGCTTGTACCATATATATATTAAAAAAATACAGACTGCATATCGGTTAAAACAGACAACTTCTGTGCGTTTTTAACTTCCAATATCACTTGAGAGGCTTTAAACTTCGGGTTGAACGATAATATGTACATACCTGCAAGAGCAAAATTTGTTTGTGAATTTCAGAGATCTTGTCTTCTTGAGTCTGGACCAGTCCATCTGTATCACGAACATCTTCATTTGATACGGCATTGGCTTGAATGATATCAACAACACACAGACATGAAAACACAACTCCGGTTATCTTAAAGAGAGACTTCATCTTCATGATGCCTTTTCTCTGAAAGAGTCTATTTTCTGCGAACGTATGTTCCAAAATTTATGGATGTGTTTTCAAACATCGAATGTTCGAGGAATTGGATGAGGGTGATATTTATACCAGTTTATTCTGCCTGAACCCTTTTCACGTTGCTTTGTTAGGATTATAACTAAGTTAAATAGACTTCGGAGAATACGTTATTTATACTTGATGCGATTTTCTGCTAAATTTCACCGTATCGCAGTATCATGTATTGTTTATTATTACAACTTGAATACATTATTAAATTTTGAGAAATTGTAATAACAAAAATTGAATCAAATAAAAATTCCGCTCCTGGTTTCGGGGAAAAGGGCACAAACATGTTCATCTGATTCTCGTTTAAAATAACATAGACCACCCTAAATAATTTGGGAAAATGAAGAGAAACTTGGGGCGGGAGCTGAACAATGTTTATTTCCTCGAATATTTTCTTAGCCAATTTTGTTTGAAATTCCCCAAGTTTCACCGGATCTTGTGTTTATCTAAGGGTCAGACAGGGCATCGAATATGATGCGTGAGAGATGAGATGGGGAGAAACAGAAAGAGAGAATCGAAGGCAAAAAATGCAAAAGAAGAAAAAAGACATTGTAAACCAATAAGAATCAGTTATACTAAAGGAAAGAAAGAACAGATAGCAGTGACAGGGTTACACTGAAAACCTAACCTCGTCAGTCAATGGACAGACTATAGCTTTAAAGCTAGTCGGTCAAGACGGACTAGTTTTAAAGATAGTCCGTAATGTTAGTCCGTCAAGACGGACTAACATACAACTGAATCTCTATCTCTCAACTTGACGGACGAGCTTTAAAGCTAGTCCGTCAAGCTTGATGCTCGTCCGTCGTCTTGACGGACTAGGTCAATAAAAATAGGTAGGTGAACTGAGTTTACCTATTAGAATGACCGACTAGCTTTTGATACACATAGATGCAATGTCGTTTCAATGCAACTTCTCTATTTATTCTGTTTCCGAGCAAATTAAAAGTGGATACATTCTCAAACCAGGAACTTCCTGCTCAAACAAAGGTTGTTTTGGCTTGGCAATTTTCAATCTTCAATTACATGCTAATTGAATACCCTGTTACTAGAGAACCCAAGAACCCGGTCTATTCTTACAGATTGCGGTGAATGCCCGCTTACCAACAGCAGTGGATAGAATGTGGATAGGAGTACAATCGACATTCTCAAACAAAGGTTGTTTTGGCTTGACAATCTGAAAGCTTACGATAGGTACATAACATCAATCACGACAAGTATGCAATTCACAAGTAGTTCAAAATATTGTCCATTCATTAATTACAGGCTAATTGAATACCTCGTTACTATGTAACCCAAGAACCGTCTATTATTACAGATTGCAGGTGAATGCCCGGCTTAGCAACAGTAGTGAATAGAAGGTGGACAATCGATTGAATAACATGCGCATTGCGAAAAGGAACATTACTATTAGTTGCATTATCTGTATGTAAATTCCATTTAATGAGCAAACTGTACAGACGCAGTCGCGATACCCCGTAAAGCTTAAGATTTATAATGGCGATCCCTTCGTGTGTGACATGATTGCGTGAGTACTATTTTTGAATTCCTTATGTTTCAGTTCACAGACAGCTTTAATTTTTTCACATAGATTAATGCTATAATCACCAACGCGAAAAATTATCTCTTGCTAAGTCAATTTATAAATTTTGTGAATTTTACAACAATAAATACAATCACATTAACTTATGAAAATTAAATTTAATTAAATAATAAATATAGGCGCCACTTTTCTTTCAGATTACTTGTATCTGAAAGAAAATGCAGAAGCAGGTAGGCCTACAACAAAAAGTGATGATGATGCAAGCCATTGGCGGCGACCCCTCGGCCCCTGCCCCCATTACTTGATAATTGTCATAATGATGTTAACTGATTGTGCCTCCTGTATTTATTCCTGTCTTCTGACTTATATCATCATAATAAATGTTTTTGTTTTCGTTGCTTTTTTCTTTTTTCTTTCTTTTGCTCGAATTCTTGTGACAAAATACATGTTTTTTAATCGTTATCTTTCAAATGTCTTCTAATATTTCAGATTTGACGTCTCTGACAAGCTGGTGAAGCCATATTAAGCTAGCCGTCATGCTAGTCGTTCAAGACAGAAGCAAGAAACTCGCGGCAGAAAAGCGAGACGGACTAGCTTTTACACCATGACCGACTAGCTGTAAAGCTAGTCCTGCTCAAAAGCTCGTCAGTCTGGGCATCACTACGACTAGCTTTTATGCTAGTCCGTCAAACTAGTCGGTCACGACGGACGAGCTTTAAAAATTAGTCCGTCGTGACCGACTAGCATTAAAACTAGTCCGTCTTGACCGACTAACTTGACGACAGCTTTCAAGCTAGTCCGTAGAAGACGGACGAGCTTTAAAGCTAGTCCGTAATAACCGGGTTGCGTTGAAGGAAAGCTTGTCCGTCGTGACCTACTAGCTTTAAAGCTAGTCAGTCTGGGCATCACTACGACTAGCTTTAAAGCTGACTTATACCTTTTGTGGACGCGCATGCGCAGCTCATCATTTGATGAGTGACCCCCCCCCCCACCGAGAACAGGTTAAATAAACGGTTTATATCCACTTGGTCTGACAGCACTTCGTCTAATTTTTCACTTGGTCTCATGCCAATTCGTCTAATAGCCAAATTTTCTAATTGCATTTGTCTAATTCGAATGAATATTTGGTATATTACCATTTTGTTATAGGAATGAATTGTTTCCAAATATATTACTGTCATAATCATGTAACATGATGTAAATGTGATTCTATACTCTGGACATTTGAATATTATGGGAAAGTGTTTTAAAATGTCACAGTTAATATCAAATGTATTCAGATTTAAGGACCAAGGTTCTTGAAAGATCAGATGTGCAGCAATTGCGTTATTAAGATACATAATGAAAATCTAATGTACATTTGATTTTCATTATTTCATTTCATATCATTTTAAAATCACAATAAACAGCACAATGTAACATAATAATTCTATACGAAATGATATCCAAGTATTAACAATATCATTACAAAAACAGTTTGTTAGCTTTTATTGTAATCAAGAATATTAGAATTAAAATAAAATCAACTCTGTGAAAACGTTGGCTTTTTTAAATATAATTTTGACCTTCTTTTTCTTGAGTTCTTTGCTCATCGTTCTGTTTTATTGTATTATTGCGTCTGTTTACATTTTGAGAGATCGTGATTTATGTTAGCAGGTTAGAGGAACTAGAATCTGATCCAAACTCTACCCATTAATAGTGAACGCAGGCGATCCAGTTTCGAGTATTTAAATCGATATCGAAACACAACAAAAAAGAAAGTTCCCCCTATTTCAGAAATCAATAATTTTTGAACCAGGAGGAATTTAAAAATCTAATTATATGTCCATGTAGGGAATTTATTTAGCAACAATGGGAGCGAATTTTAGGAAAAATCATCAAGTCATGCTTCATTGAGCAATGGTTGAATGCCAAAAATGTCATTTTTGACTAGTTCGCAAGCCTAAAATGGCAATATTGATTCAATGGTAACGGATCCATTTTCAGATTTTAAACATTTTACACGTCAAAATTTTTGACGGAAAACGTGCTTCCCAATATACGGAAACAAAATTTGCGTCAAATTTGATCTTTATTCAAATTACGTATTCGAAAAGTCACTGAACAATGACGAAGCCCCAAACTTTCTTCTCATTTTCTTCTCATTTCTTGCGTGAAACATCGGATTTAAAAAAAAATCAAATCAAAGGTACTCCTCCGAAAAGAATTGTTATATTCAACAATAGTAAGAATTTGAATTTTAGTCCGTACGTGAGAAAAGGGCTTTTCCAGTCTCACGTGCTCACTGAAGCAGGAATTTGTAAATAAATGCCCTAGGATCATTGACACTTTCCCAAAGAATATAAATACAAGCCAAAAATGTTATTAAGATGCATTTTAGTGCATAAAATTACTACAATGACTCTTCGTAATTCTAAAATGGCCTATTTTTGGCTGTTTGATGGGTTCATTCAACCGTGAATAAATGGATATTGTTGCATACACTTCGACAACAGGAATCAATCAAATTTGATCAAATATACCATGGCAAAGAAGTAAAAAATGGCAGTTTGGGCAATTTTTGCTGCATGCTCACTCAACCGTGAAATTGGCGCAAATTTCGTTTCCGTATATTGGGATTTGGGAAGCACGTTTTGCATACATTCTGACGTGCAAAATGTTTAAAATCTGAAAATGGGTCCGTTATCAATGAATCAAAGTTGCCATTTTGGCTTGCGAACTTCAAAAAATGACATTTTTGCATTCAACCATTACTCACTGAAGCATGACTTGATGATTTTCCTAAAATTCGCTCCCATTGTGATTGATTAAATTCCCTACATGGACATATAATTAGAATTTTTAAATCCTCCTGGTTAAAAAATTATTGATATCTGAAATAGGGGAACTTCTTTTTATGTGTGTTTAATTTATAAGGATGTATACAAATATTTGTCTATACGAGACGTTTGTAATTATGTATGAATTCAGACAATAATAATCTCTTCTAAAAATGCTAGTCATGTTATGGAATCAGTTCTTTTAAGAAGACTCGTATATTATACTGCATCGTTATAACGTGAAGACCTAATTAATATAATTGATCAGTTGATTCTGAATTAATGTCACTGCTAATATTGAAGTCTATTATATACCGAGTGAGTCAGAAAAAAATAGACACCAAGAAAATATCAATAAAAAGAAAACCATAATAAACCCCAAGTATTATTAACATTCCGAAAGAGTAACCGTCCAGCATCTTTGTACCAATTTTGTGTGTTGTATCTCTACTCTTGGATGAACATGGCACATTGTTTGTGAACATGTAAATTTTGAATTGTGCAAAGTGGAGTAAAATCAAAAACAACAAAAGCTATAAAAAAGCAACTACATCCTGATTAAAATAGCATAACTATTCAACGAAAATATATTGAGCTAATAACTTGACAGGGGTATTGTTAGACATATCAACTACATTTTGTGTGAAAAAGAGATAGATGTAGAGTCAGGTATGAGTGAGCACACGTCAAAGACAAAATAATCCCTTTTCAAAAGTATTAAGAGGCCTTTTAAAGTCAGTCAGTGACAATTTACTCTTTGATGTGTACTCATTCTTGGATTACTTGACAAATTAATCTAATTTTTACACAGAATCTAGTCGATAACTGTAACAACACCTTGCCTAGTTATTTGGCTAAAAAGTTTTCTTAAAATGTTATGCTATTTTATGCAGGATGGAATTGCTTTTTTGTCCGCTTTTGTTGTTTCAATCTATACCCCCATTCCACTGAGAATTTTGGAGCATCGGTCACTAATCGGAAGCAATTTTTAATCCTTCTTGTTACCCACCGAGTGGTCTCATGTCAAACTCTGATGGGCCGACGTGTGATTGTCGACTATCAGGTACTTGTCGCACGTGTTGGACGCGATCTAAAGAGGCAAAATAGTCCGGTCAGGGAACTAAGCTCAGGCCTTAGTTCGCTATCTGACTGACCGGACACCATTTCCGTTTCGACCTCGAGTCAATATTGGACATGTGTCAGTCCGGTGTGTATAAGATTCTATTGTTTTCAGCTGTCCGACGTCTCTGGCCGACATCTGATTAAAATTGGGTGATCAGGTACTCGTCTTATTGTATAGCGTTTTTCTTTTTCTTCAAGTTTGCGAAAAGAAGTGTCGTTTTCAACCCGACTGTTGTGGAATGTTGGTAGTAATCGAGTCAATGTACGATCGAACTCCGAGTAGTGACTGTTTAATTTGATTAGAGTTGGGCCCGTATCAGATGGATGTTGGAAGTGCCAGTTTAGAGTCAGGTAGCCCCCAAATTACACTCCGAAAAAGAAATGCATGGATTGGACAAGCGATGAAGACGGCGGACAGATATTGGGCAGATACCAGTCTTCATCCGATTTCATGCGGATAATAATAAAAAAAAAAAAAAAATCAGGGTCACCAAAACAGGCACCTGTTTTCATCAACTCATCGAAATTGACATTTTTGGGATCAGATGAGCTCTAGATGAGAGTCCGATTGTCAGTGGAATGGGGGTATTACCCCACTCTGCACAATTCGAAATTGACATGTTTCACAAACAATGCGTCGTGTTTATCGAAGCGTAAAGACATACACACAAAAATGGTACCAGAAAGATGCCGGAGAAGTTACTCTTTCAGGATTATGTATGTAGTTTGGGGTTCATTTATTGTTTTTCTTTGTATGGACATTTTTCTAGGTGTCTATTTTTTCTGACTTACTCGGTATAGTCATAGCAAACATGCCGTCAAAACTGGTGTCTTTTCATATTTAAATATGAAAAGACACTAAAGTTTGATATCATGATAGAATTCGCAGCCTGAAGGCTGAATTACATTCCGTTTACAACAACAACGCACAACCATCACCCAATAGCACTTAAAGAGATCATCATCTTTTCCGTTTTGATATCACCAGCAGGATTCACATAACAATAACGAAGATTTGCTAAAAGATATGTAAAAGATGAACGTTGTAATTCTTAACACACAGACGCAGGAGTAGAGGTGTCCCAACGATTTTTTAGATTTTGCTGCTCTAGGGAAATCAAATAGTGCAGAGGGCGCAAGTCAGTTCATAACCATCAACATAAGGTCCACAATCAAAGCCCCCACCAACCAGACATCTTACTTCAGTCAAGTACAACAGAGCTCCATTTGGTTTCCGCGTGTTCCGGTTTGGGAACCATCGCTCGATCGACACAAATGAATTCGGATCTTTTGTGTCCGTGGTACCCTGCCATGAGGTAACCAGCGTACTCCAAACGCCACTCTTGCAGAAGGACACACGTTGCGTGCAGGAATCATGAGTTGGTTGTTCTCAAAGGGCGCCCTGCAGACAGCACATGCCGGGGTCTCGTCATGCATGGGCTGCATACGTGGAGGAGCGGCATCCCCGACACTCGTTGGTATTCAGAAGAATATAGTAAGGCTCGGTTAGGGTCTAAGGTAGTTTGAACTTCATCATAGATAGGTACTTCTGGCATACAAAGATGATTTGAGCCACTACCAGTATGGGTGTAGTCTGCGCCTCCAATAGTACCTGAATGGACGACAAAAAGGTTTGGTAGAGGACGTGTTTGTAACGTGTTAACGTGTTTGTAAAATTCATAATACAACGCTCGAAAGGCCTAATACAAGAAAGGGCGGATTAGAATCCAAAGGGGAGGGCGTGTATTATGTTATTATCCATACAGAGGGTTTTAGAGGCCAATAACAAGTGTATTTTATTGATGCACTTCATAAACTGACCTACTTTACAAAGTTTGTTGAACTCACCCAATATTTGGCCTCGCTGCCCAATATTATAAATATTGGGCAACAAGAGGGGGGAATCCCCAAAGTTGAACGTGAGACAACCGAGAGAGATTAGTTTTTGTTTTTTTTTAAGGAAGACCATGGACCTATAAGTTATAGGTCCATGGAAGACCAAATATTCTTTTTATAGGGGTCGGGGCATATTAAATTTTTTTTTTGAGGATCGGGCCATTTTATTTTCAGTTATTTATTTATTAATTTATTTATTATTATTATTTTTTTTTTTGGGGGGGCAATTTTATTTATTCTGGTGGGGGGCATTTTTTTTCAGAATCCTAAAAATATATATACTTTTTATATATATATATAATATAATATTATATTATTATAATATATATACTTTATTTTGTAAATATTATTTATTCCAGAAAAAAAAAGTGGGGGGGGCACTTTTTTTGGGGGGGGGGCGGATTTTTTTTCTTCTAATTTTAGAAGTTTAAATATTGAATCGTAATCCAGAAAAAAAAAATGTGGGTTTGGGGTTTAGAATCATAATGAATAAAAAAAATAGAAGAAAAGGAGGGGGGGGGGGCCTATTGGTAAAATCCTCGGTATAGATAATAATGCTAATATTAGATGTCCTATTTTTAGGTCAATACAAGGATATATTGAACTCACTTTTCAAAATATTGGACTCGTCTTCGACTCGTCCAATATTTGTGCATATTCCTTGTATCAAGCCATCCAATATTCTATAAATGTTGTCCCCTAAAAAAACACTAGTGACTACCAAATGTACCACCATGGTACGTACATGGCTGGTTCAAAGCACTGTTATAATGGTTAGAACTATTTTTTCATGAAGTTAGGTGGTATGGAAAGTGAAATATCATCCCTCAGAGGCATGCCTAGCTGCCCAGAGATTTAAACAAACCTGATCTGAAAGAATCACAGAAGGGACATAGTTTTATGGAGTTGATAGTCGCTATAATGGATTTGTACTGAATGGATGAGAGCGTGCAGCACTGACACAAAATGATATAAAAATGGGTTACAAAATAAAAAGAAAAATTAGAATATAATCTTTCATTTGATTTATAATTTTACTACGTTTTCTTGCATTAATCAATTTTCATGATTTTTTTCCAATTACATAGTATTTAAACTATAAAGACAATTAGCTTGGCTACATGGTGTCTGTAGCGTTAAGAATAATAATATTATTAGTGGCTATCTGTAGGGAGGGAGCACACGTCCGCCTTTCGGTGATCATGGCGCTTAAAAAGTAAAGAATGTAGTATATCAAGCAAATACAAACTGACATTAGATGTAACAACAATATGAAAAACATATGCTTTATTGGATGAACAAGATTATCACTATATCCACTGCTGACTATGACGAGAAGGCATCCGTGGGGATCCGCAGAAAAAAGAGAAATTTTTGGACGCAACGCCGGACGTAACTCAACGTAAGTGTCTGTGGGACTGTAGCATAACGAATGGTTACTATATTATCATCATCATCATCATCATCGTCGTCGTCGTCTTCGTCTTTATTGACGTTGTCATATAAATAACCAACCTGCATAGATGAGTTGAGCTCCCTCAGGACATTCATCGTTACCCCATCTGATGTAGATGGTTCCTGGAAGAGTCGTGTTACCGACTGGACGTATTACCGCACCATCATCTACAGGGTTTGGTGCGTCATTAGGTGCAGCTGAAATGTGAGTATAATTATATTAAAAGATCTTGTAATCATGTATAATTGACATTTTGAACTGAATTATGTTTGTTATTTTTTGTTATTTTTAATGTTTTTATTTATTTATTTATTTATTTTATTTCATTTTGTTTATTTTTATATTTTATTATATTATTATTATTTTTTTAAAATTAATTAATTAATTATTTAATTATTATTATCATTATCATTATTATTATTATTATTATTATTATTATTATTATTATTATTATTATTATTATTATTATTATTATTATTTAATTATTATTATAGGTTTTCCCGCCCAATTTCATAGGTTGTCATTCAAACCTATAGAAGGTTCATTCAAATTCAAGCGATATCTTTTTCCGATCGATATCGGCATTTTAATTTTAAATACGGGAAATCAAGTTCATTCATAGTCACGAAGCTTTATTTTAAGAGCATTCAATTTCATAATTGGGGCAAAACCATTTCCATGAATTGCATTCAATCCATTTTATCCGTACTTTATTTTATTTATACAGCAAACAAGATCTTTAAACGTGCATACAAGTTCATTAATGTATGTACAATTTCGATTATGTTCATTCAAATTAACGAGGCATCGTTTTTAGGATCCCAATTAGCCTGTTCGGGCAATCAATTTCATTTTGAGGAACTCAATTTTAAGAAACTTCCATTCGGTTTAAAATTCCGTTTATGTTTTGTTTCCCTTCATTCTCTATATATTTTCGCATTATACAAGATTTTCATGGCATTGGTGTGCCATATAATTATTTAGGCTTATCCTTTAAATCATGTTTATAACCTAGGATTTTATATGAAATTATAACGAATCCGCGATTCCATCGAGGGAGATTCAAAGGAGCCTGACGAGCTTGGAACCCCCCCCCACCTCACCGGAGCCCATAATTGAGAAAAAAGTGCATAAAATCTGGTATTTTGCGGAGCGCCCAACTTAAAACACCCCCCCAAAAAAAAAAAAAAAAAAAATAAAAAAATAATAGCAGGATACATTATTTATGGATGACCGACTAAACCCTACCCCTACCACGGGTGAAATATGACTGTGAGGATGACGAATGCCGAATATCTTCACACCTACCCCTCCCCTTTTTGTTTTGCTCTATTCGCATCTGATTTTAATCTTATATCAAAGAAACATTATCATTTTTTTTGCTTTGTTTCTTTCTTTTAATCCTTACGTCTTGCATTAAGTCGAAGACACTTAAGAGAACACATTTAATAAAATGGATTTTTTTTTTCTTTTTAGTTCGGACATTACAGATATATTTTTTTTTTTTTTTTTTTTTTTTGTATATGGGGGCATATACGGGCCTTTTCTTAGGCCTTTTTTTTCATAATGGTCCATGTGAAAATCAAGTCTTGATTTTTAATAGGGAAACATACAAGTCTTGGTATTACTTTCAATAATAAATTATATGTGCGTGTCCAGTGTTCTTTCTCTTTTGCCTTTGCATCCGCTATTTCATTTTCGTTGCTATGAGGGACTTATCCATGGCTACAGGGTAAACAAAGTCATGGTAAACCGTTTTGATAACCTACATATATATTCTTCTTGACGAATGAATAATCTTAAATAGAGTACACTTATTTTTAACATGGCTTGTTATAATGATATTGAATGACCTAAGAAAGTCCGAGGCCATCCCCATTTGAATTTGAATGCATTTCTAATAATCTATGCATAAAGTTTCAATGCAAAACGACTCTTTTTCTAAATGTGTTGCACGGATAATTAATTCGATCGAGCGAAAAAGAATATTAACATTTCCAATTTTAAAGTTGAATGTTCTTTATCTAAACTTAGATGACTGATTCGAAGAATGCTTTACAAGGATTCAAATCTCAACGAAGCAAAATGAAATTGAATCAAAATTCTTAAACGCTTATGCTACTCTTTAAAATCGACTTGGCACATTTAAAAAGATCATTGCATAAATAAATGAATTGAACGAACTTAATGTAAGTTTAAATGGAGGTTGCGCCAAACGATCACAACTGTGGTGAAATTGAATGATCTTAAAATAGATTCAAATGATATTTGTATGAAAGTGACCAGGAAAACCTATATTATTATTATTATTATTATTATATTATTATTATTATTATTATTAATTATTATTTTATTATGTTATTTATTTATTTTTTTTTTTTTTTTTGGGGGGGGGGAGGGAATCACAATAGAATGTCACGTCCCACTATTATGTCAATCACACGAGGAGGGAGGGAGGGAAGGGCCTGGGGGTTACAAGTATCCTTAAATTACGTTTTTTTTATAATAAAAATATAATTTTATAATAATTTGGAGCGAGGTCGCCCCCCCCCCTCTGCACAGAAGCAGAACGTTATGTGACACGGGTTAAAAACAAGAAAATCTGACTTTCTTCAGAATTTCCCCACCTCATTCGGCATGTTCGGTGCTGTAGATCTTGATATACAGTGTGTCCCACAAAAATGCTAATGGCACTTTAGATGGGTATAATCTAAAAATAATATTATATTATTTATATCTTTACACCCGTAAATGACAATTTGTTTTCTACAACTGGATTAAATTTTATGCGATATGGTCCAACGAATCACAAAGATATGAGCATTTTGTCATTACACATCAGGAAACCTCTCCATCCAAGTTTATATTGAGTAGTACCGGATGTATCGAATAATATAAAAACAAACCCAAGTTTGATCATTAATACTTTGAAACATTTTTCAGGAGTAATTATGAAATTTATATGACTGTAAAGTGCAACTCATTACCATTTTAATAATACCTCTCTCAGCTCACCAATATCATGGATCACTGAACCCCGTTGTTTTAAATATGTCTTGCAAAATTGTGAGTGGTTCACTTTCACGCTTATTGATGGTCAAAGTTGGGTTTCCTTTTACGCACAATTGAATAGCGCATCTCAAGGAGCATGAAAGTGAACACTCACAATTTTGCAAGACATTTTCAGAACAATGGGGTTCAGCGATGCGTTATATTGGTGAGCTGAGGGACATATCATTAGAATGGTAATGAGTTGCACTTTACAGTGATATACATTTCATAATCACTACTGAAATATCTGTTCAAATTATTAATGATCAAACTTGGGTTTCTTTTATTCGATATACCCGGTACTGCTTAATAGAGAACTTGGATTGAGAGGTTTCCTGATGTGTGATGAAAAAATGCTCATATCTTTGTGATTATTGAACCATATCACATAAAATTTCATCCAATTGCAGAAAATTAATAGTAGTTTATGGGTGTAGAGATGTAAGTAATATAATAATGTAATTTTAATATTATACCCATCTAAAGTGCCATTAGCATTTTTTGTGGGACACACTGTGTAATAATAATAATAATAATAATAATAATAATAATAATAATAATATCGTTTTATTTACCCAGGGTAGCCACTTCAGTTCTGACAACTGGTCTCCCAGCGGGCCCTGCATGATGTTATTATTACCCCCAAAGCTTCTTGTTAAAAGGCAACTTTTAGGTACCATTTTTTGTAAGTCTTTGGTATGACTCGGCCGGGTTTCGAACTCACGAAAGCGAGGTGGGCTACCTTTTTACGGGCGCTCTAACCGATTGAGCTATCATATATAATTAGCGTTGATTGATTAAAACATTCTTTATAAAAAAAATACTTCATTAATACAGTGCTGATTTTGCTGAACAAAGCCAAATATTACTTAATTGTTTGTAGGAAGCCAAAATTTGCGATTTCAGAAAATTCAGCATGTTCAGAGATGCGGCACGGAAATTGATAGTTACCTCGTGGAATAATCTGCGAATCCCTGCCGTCACGACCGTCCCTTCCCGCGATCCCTTGGACGCCTGGAGGTCCTCTAGGACCAGGGACACCAACAGGACATAAGAAACACTGACCTATGTATATATGAAAGAAAAAAAAATGTATAAGTTGCCCGTCTGCTGAAAGACCCACTTCGGCCACAGCGGTGGATGTCTTTTGAACGAACTATGAGCCTCGGCTCTTTCAAATGGCTAAAGCAATTTACAACACTAAATCTACTATCAATCGTAATCGAGAAAAGTTCGTCGATCTTGTTCCTAAACATGTCAATTTCCCCCTCCTTCTTTCCCTATTTCTCTTTCTTCTTTCTTTCAATAGTTACAGGTGTTTGAACAAAAACTGGCGGTCTAAAATATAGGTTCTAGTTGTTGTGAAATATTAAAAGCGATTCCGTATGTCACATGACGATACATCTGGCCTGGCAAGATAGATTCTTACCAGAAAACATTGGATATGAGTATGGCCCGAGCTGGTTTACACCGCAGTTTGTCTGCTGGTCACCTGATGACGAGTCGAGGTCCCTCCGAAGTCGCATCTTCTTAGGATCACCCAGTGTATGCTGGGTTTCGGGAGAGGCACTAGGAATCTTGGACATCAATGAGGGATTCTTTGTAACAAGCTCGAGCGTTGAGAAGGAACGAGTTACCTCAGCAAGAGAATTCTAAAATCAATGAGGTTGAAGTTGGAAATAACATTAGAAAATGAAATAGGGGTCATTCGTCCGAAAATGAAATAGGAACCTCTTTTCAATTTTGGACAAATGAATCCTATTTCACTCTCGGACGAATGAACCTTCGGAACATCGAACCTTCAGACAATTGACTTCGGAACAACGAACTGCATCCTATGTGATTTTTATTTGCTCTTCGTCCTACAAAATTTTATATACCGGTAACTTTTGTTTTAGTTTTTAAACAAATTATCCTAAATAAAGTTAATTAGGAAGAATAAAAAATATTTTGGGTTTAACAACGTCTGGGTAGATTTCACACCAAAAAAATTTTCCCCCGCTTGTACCATTAAACAAAATTACAAACTGTACACTGAAAACCTAAGCTCGTCCGTCAATTGACGGACTAGCTTTAAAGCTAGTCGGTCAAGACGGACTAGTTTTAAAGCTAGTCCGTCATGTTAGTCCGTCTCGACGGACTAGCTTATAACTGAATCTAAATCTCTTAACCTGACGGACTAGCTTTAAAGCTCGTCCGTCAAGCTTGAAACTCGTCTGTCGAGTTGACGGACGAGCTCACTAAATGTAGATAGACGGACGAGGTTTACCTATAAAGTTAACGGACTAGCTTTTGATATACATACACATTTGCAATGTCGTTTTCAATTATTAATGAAAATTATTCCAAGGTTACTGAAGTAGTGATATAGGATAATGCACACGGTGTACCTATCAAGCCAAAAGTATTTATAACGAAAGTTTGACAATAAATTTGATATGAAATTTCTTAAAATCCCTCTTTAATATTTACTGAGTACCGCCAAAAATTATTGGTTGTGTTTTTTCTCTTTTGTGTAGCCTATTATTTAGAGCAATCCAATTATCGTCTGTATTGTAAATTAGGTGCGTGTAAATACACGCACTTACTCCATTTATTCTGTTTCCGAACAGGATCAATGTGTATTATTTTTAAACAAATGTTGTTTTGGCTTGACAATCTGAAAGTTTATTTCTACATAACAACAAGTAATCTATAGGCACGAGTAGGCCTATAGATTCTTAATATTGTCGTTCATTATTTAATTACAGGCTATAACTGAATACCTCGAACCCAAGAATCTCGTCTATTCTTATAGATTGCTGATGATTGTCGTTCATTATTTAATTACAGGCTATAATTGAATACATCGAACCCAAGAATCTCGTCTATTCTTATAGATTGCTGATGAATGCCCGGCTTAGCAACAACAGTGAATGATCCAATTCCATTCACTGTTGTTGCTAAGCCGGGCATTCGTATAGCCACCTTTCATTCACAGACACAGTTGTTGCTTAGCCGGGCATTCATCAGCAATCTATAAGAGTAGAGTCCATCCACTGAATAACATGCGCATTGCAAAAAAGGACATGATCTATTATGTGCATTATCTGATTGCGAATTCGATTTTACGTGTAAACCGAAAAGATGCAGATTCGATATTCACCGTGTAACAGTCCCGCCGTGTAGAATAGTAGATTTTGATCATGGTGACGGTTTCCTTCATGTGAGTACTCGTTTGTAATTCCTAATTGAAATATGGTTAATTTCATGAACATCGTTAGCCAATTATTTGCACATAGATTAATGTTGCATAACACGCGAAACAAATTTTGTCTTGCCAAATTAATGAATAAATGTGTGTGCTTTAGAACAATAATAACAATATCATTAAATTATGAAAATTGAATTCTAAATCTAATTATAAATTTATGTGTCACTTTTCTCTTAGATTAATTGTATCTGGATGAACTGTCTTATAAAATTTCAGATTTGACGTCTCTGACAAGCCTGTGAAGCCATATTAAGCTTATTTGTCATGCTAGTCGGTCAAGACAGAAGCAAAACCATCGATCGCGACTGACTAGTTTTTACACCTTGACGGACTAGCTATAAAGCTAGTCCTGCTCAAAAACTCGTCAGTCTGGGCATCACTACGACTAGCTTTAATGCTAGTCCGTCAAACTAGTTGGTCACGACGGACTAGCTTTAAAACTAGTCCGTTGTGACCGACTAGCATTAAAACTAGTCCGTCGTGACGGACTAACTTGACGGACTAGCTTTTAAGCTAGTCCGTAGAGACGGACGAGCTTTAAAGCTAGTCCGTAATAGACGGGTTGTGTTGAAGGAAAGCTAGTCCGTCGTGACTGACTAGCGTTAAAGCTAGTCAGTCTGGGCATCACTACGACTAGCTTTAAAGCTAGTCGGTCTACCCGTTTAGGTTTTCAGTGTATAACGGTTAAAAGAGACAACTTCTGAGCATTTTTAACTACAAGTAATCACTTGGGAGGCTTTAAACTTCAAGTTCAAAGATAATATGTACATACCTGCAAGAGCAAAATTTGTTTCTGAATTTCAGAGGTCTTGTCTTCTTGAGTCTGGACCTGTCCATTTGTATCACGAACATCTTCATTTGATACGGCATTAGCTTGGATGATATCAACAACACACAGACATGAAAACACAACTCCGGTTATCTTAAAGAGAGATTTCATCGTGAAAGATGCCTTTTCTCTCGAACTGAAAAAAAATCTAATTTTTGGAAACTTCTGTTCCAAAATGTATGGATATGTTTTCAAAAGTCGAATGTTGGAGGAATTGGATGACATTCATATTTATACCAATTTATTCTGCATGAACCCTGTGCATGTGAGGATTATAGCTAAGTTATACTTCGGAGAAAACGTTGTTTATACTTGATGCGATTTTCTGTTATATTTCACTGTCTCGCAGTATCATGAATTGTTTATTTTCATAAATCCATTATTAAGTTTGTAGAAATGGAAATGAATAAATAAATCTCTCTCTCCTTGTTTCGGGGAAAAGGGTACAAACATGTTCATCCAATTCTCGTTTGAAGTAACATAGACTATCCCGAAATAATTCGGAAAATGAAGGGAAACTTGGGGCGGGGGCTAAACAATGTTTATTGCCTCAAATGTTTTCATTGCCAACAGGTACAATTTGGTACCGTATATCTCGTTTTGTTTGAAATTTCCCACGTTTCATCGAATCGTATGTTTATCAAAGGGTCAGACAGGGCATCGAATATGATGCGTGAGAGATGAGATGGGGAGAAACAAAAAGAGAGAATCGAAGGCAAAAATTGAAGAAAAAAAAAGTTAAAAAAAAGAAAAAAGAATAAGATAAAATAGTAATAAAAAAAAGACATTGTAAAAACGAATCAGTTATACTAAAGGAAAGAAAGAACAGATATCAGTGACAGGTTTAATGATACACCAAATAATATTTCGTGTCGAGTTGAGTGGACCTGAAATCTCTGACGACTACTCACTCTCGGCGTGTCAGTGAGCATGTTCTCAACGTTTACAGGTTTAGAAGAATGGAACGTAAACGCCATGGAATTTAGTGCCCAAAACATCAATTTCAGCTGAAGACACCCCTACTTTGATGAAAATTGCTATGGAAGTTGAAAACTGAAAATACCCCTACACGTCTACGACGTCGGAATATTGTGAAAACAGACCATTTTCGACGCATTTTGTGGACGCGCATGCGCACCACATCATGTGGTAAGTGACATCCGGGAATGGGTTAATGAACAGTTTATATCCACTTGGTCTAGCAGCACTTGGTCCAAATATCTGATTGTCTAAATACAGCATGGGTTAAGCCCATTTGGTCTAATTTCCACTCGGTCTAATACATACTTCGTCTAATTCTCACTTGGTCTGATGACCACTTGGTTTCATTGCCGATTCGTCGAATAACCAAATTGCCTCATTGCGTTTTCGTCTAATTACCATTTTGTTACAGGAATTAATTGTTTTTATTTATTTATTCATTTATTTATTTATTTATTTATTTATTATTTTTTTTTTTTGGGGGGGCTCATGTGATTATTTACCATGATGTAAATTTGATTCTATACTCTGAACATATGAATATTATGGCAAAGCATTTTAAAATGTCACAGTTTTATTATTATTTTAGAAAAATATTTATTTAGCCTCCACAGGCTGCTTTATTTTTATAACACAATCAAAATAGCATGCAAATAATCATACAATATAAGCCATCGCAAGATCTTTCCAAACTAACTTCTCTAAACAAACAAGGGTTGAAGCAACTGCCACTTAAGAGCAAATTTTCTTTGCAAACCAGAAATATTACATATAACCTTTAATTTTCGTGATAATGAATAAAAGTTTTATATCAGATATACAGTGCGTCCCAAAAGAACTATACACTTTTGAAATGGCTACCAAATAAACAAATATATGGTTCTTGGGAAAAAAAAGTTTAGATATACATGTATATAAAGCTTATATCCTCAACTATCATTATGACACAAAAAATTCCGAAAATAACCCATTCTTCATTGTACAATGCCCACCTTTGTGTAGGACACAAAAATTAGCCTGCGCAGGAATTCGGTATTCATTCATCACCTTTGTATGGCACGCCAAGAGGGATTCAACCATAATGGAATAAATCAGCCAACGAAGACAAAAATTAACTGAATTCAAAGCAAAAAATCAATCACATGAAAACAAAACGGTGAAAAAAAAATGTGTATAATTTTGATTGTTTATTTCTGACTTTTGGTATATCTTTTACTCTGTTAGCTGAGTCATTCCATTATTCTTTGATTCCCTTCTAGCGTGCCATACAAAGGTGATAAATGAATAGCGAATTCCTGCGCAGGCTGTTTTTTGTGTCCTTCACAAAAGTGGGCATTGCTCACTGACGAATGCGTTATTTTCGGATTTTTTTTTTTGGTGTCATAATGATAGCTGAGGATATGAGCTTTATATACATCTAAACTTCTTCCCCAAGAATCATTTATTTTTTATTTGATAGCCATTTCAAAAGTGTATAGTTCTTTTTGGGACGCACTGTATATATATTTAAAGACCGAGGTTCTTTAATGTTTAGATGTGCAGCAATTGCGTAATCCTAAGATCAATAACGAAATCAAATGTACTTTTAAACAACATCATTTTATACGAAACGATATCCAAGTATTAACAATATCATTACAAAACAGTTCGTTAACTTTTATGGCAATAAAAAAATTTAGAATTAAAATACAATATAACTCTATGAAAACGTTGGCTTATATGATATAATTTCAATCTTCTTCTTCTCGAGTCCTTTCTCTCATCGTTCTGTTTGATTGTATCGTTATATCTGTTTACATTTGAGAGATCGTAATTTATGTTTATATTTCTTAGAGGAACTAGAATATGGATCAAACTCTACCCATTAAACAGTGAATGCAGGCGATCCCATTTTGATTATTTCAATTTGTACATCTCATTCATAGTAGACATATATTTTATCTATACGAGAAATTGCAGTCCGAAGGCGGAATTATATTCCATTTACAAACAATGCATAACCATCACACAAAACATAGCACTTAAAGAGATCATACGATCATCTTTTTCAGTTTGATATCGCCAGCATGATTTCACATCAGAAATAACTGTAGTCAGATTTGGTAAAAAGATATGTAAAAGATAAACGCTGTACAACTTACAACACGTAGATTAAGATTTCATTGCGAGCGGGAAGGGCGAGCCGAAAATATTGCCTTATAATAACATTTAGCATTGTATTTGACATATATTTTGCCTCTTCACTAGCTTCAATAGCTGATCACTAAATACAAAAATCGAAAGGGGGGGGGGGGGACGACCCCCCAGAAAAAAAGTCAAGGGGGACACGTCCCCCCGTCCCCCGGGATCGCCACCAATGTGATGTCATATTATAACTCTATAGTTATAGCAAACATGCTGCCAAAACTGGTGTATTCATATTCTAAAGTTCTGTATTAAATGACAATTTTATCCCAAAGTACGAGAAATTGCAGTCCGAGGGCTGAATTATATTACGTTTACCTACAATACTTAACCATCACACAAAATATAACACTTCAAGAGATCATACTATCATCAATTCTTTTTCAGTTTGATATCGCCAGCATGATTTCACAGCAGAAATAACTTTAGTCAGATTTGGTAAAAGAATGTAAAAAAAATAAACGTTGTACAACGTACAACACGTAGATTTAAGATTTCATTAGGACGGGGGTGGGCGTGTCCCGCCTATTTTTAGATTTTGGTACTCTCGGGGGAAATCAAATAGTACAGAGGGCGCAGGTAAGTTCATAGCCATCAACAAAAGGTCCACAATCCAAACCCCCACCAACCAGACATCTCCCTTCTGTCAAGTACAGCAAAGCACCATCTTGGTTTCCGTGCGTTCCGGGTTTTGGAACCATCGCTCGATCGACACAAATGAATTCGGATCTTTGTGTGTGGGTGCTCTGCCATGAGGTAACCAGCGTACTCCAAACGCCACTCTGCAGAAGGACACACGTTGCGTGTAGGAATCATGAGTTTGGTTGTTCTTCATATGGGCGCCCTGCAGACTGCACACATCGGGGTCTCGTCATGCATGGGTTGCATACGTGAGGGAGCGGCATAACCGGCAGCGGTTTGGTATTCAGAAGAATAAAAACTAATAAATCAGGGCTCGGTTTAGTGTTTAAGGTAGGTTCAACTTCATCATAGATAGGCACCTCTGCATACAGAGATAATTTGAGCCACTACCAGTATGGGTGAAGTGGGCGCCTCCAATGTTCCTGAATGACGACAGAAAGTACGGTACATTAAAGAACGTAAAATTCATGCTAATACACTGAAAACCTAACCGCGTCCGTCAATGGACCGACTAGCTTTAAAGCTAGTCTGTCATGTTAGTTCGTCGAGACGGGCTGCATACAACTGAATCTACATCTCTCAACTTGACGGACGAGCTTTAAAGCTCGTCCGCCAAGCTTGATGCTAGTCCGTCGACGTGACCGACTAGGTCACAAAAAAGTAGGTAGATAGACAGTTTACCCATTAAAATGACTTACTAGCTTTTGATACAATAGTTGCAATGTCGTTTCAATGTACCTTCTATTTATTCTGTTTCCGAGCATAATCGAGTTGATACATTCTGAAACAAAGGTTGTTTTGGCTTGACAATCTGAAAGCTTACGAGACATAACATCTATCGTGACAAGTATGCAATTCACGAGTACCGGTAGATTCCAAATATTGTTTCCATTCTTCAATTACAGGCTAATTGAATACCTTGTTACTATAGAACTCAAGAACCCGGTATTTTTTACAAATTGCTGGTGAATGCCCGGCTTAGCAACAACAGTGAATAGAAGTTGGATACAATCAACATTCTCAAACAAGGTTGTTTTGGCTTGACAATATGAGAGCAATACGATAGCCGAAATATCATCAATCGTGACAAGTATGTCATTCACGAATAGGTTATAATATTGGTTTCATTCTTTAATTACAGGCTAATTGAATACTTCGTTACTAGAACCCATGAACCGTCTATTCTTATAGATTGCTGGTGAATGCCCGGCTTAGCAACATCAGTGAATACGAGGTAGTACAATTGATAGAATAAAATGCGCATTGCGAAAAGGACATCACTATTAGTTGCATTATTTGTATGTGAATTTCATTTAATGAGCAAACTGTACAGACGCGAAGACACGATATACCCCGTAAAGCTTAAGATTTTGATTATAATGGCGATCCCCTTCGAGTGGCATATCTGTGTAAGTACTCTTTTTTAATTCCTTATGTTTCAGTTCTCAGATAGCTTTATTTTTTTTTCACATAGATTAATGCTATAATCACCAACCCGAAAAATTATGTCTTGCCAAATCAATTTATAAATTGTGTGTATTTACAACGATAATAAAAATCACATTAAATTATGAAAATCGAAATTTAATTCTAATAATAAATATAGGCGCCACTTTTCTTTTGTATCTGAAAGAAAAGAATATTGGATTAGAGGCACGACTTTGGGATTCTGAAGTGCCTCTCAAGGATAAGTGTAGGCTATAGGCCGAAAATGCAAATGCAGGTAGGCCTACAACAAAAAGTACTGATGATGCAAGCCATGGCAGCGACCACTGGGCCCCTTGCCCTCATTATTTGATAATTGCCACAATGTTAACTAATTTTGCCTCCTGTGTTAATTCCTTGCTTCTGATTGATATCATCATAATAAAATGTTTTTTGCTCGAATTCTTGTTACAAAATGAATGTTTTTTAATCGTATCTTTAAAATGTCTTCTAATATTCCAGATTTGACGTCTCTGACAAGCTGGTGAAGCAATATTAACCTCGTCCGTCATGCTAGTCTGTCACGACAGCAGCAAGAACATTGCAGTAGAAAAGCGTGACGGACTAGCTTTTACACTATGACCGACTAGCTGTAAAGCTAGTCCTGCTCAAAAGCTCGTCAGTCTGGGCATCACTACGACTAGCTTTTATGCTAGTCCGTCAAACTAGTCGGTCACGACAGACGAACTTTAAAATTAGTCTGTCGTGACCGACTAACTTTAAAGCTAGTCTGTAATGACTGACTGGCTTTCTGGAAAGCTAATCCGTCGTGACCGACGAGCATTAAAACTAGTCTGTCTTGACGGACTAACTTGACGGACTAACTTTCAAGCTATTCCGTAGAGACGGACGAGTTTTAAAGCTAGTCCGTTATAACTGGGTTGTGTTAAAGGAAGCTAGTCCGTCGTGACCGACTAGCTTTAAAGCTAGTCAGTCTGGGCATCACTACGACTAGCTTTAAAGCTAATCGTTCTACCCGTTTAGGCTTTCAGTGTACAGTAACGCAGACACATGTTTTATTGGATGAACAAGATTATCACTATTTCCACTGCTGACTATGACGAGAAGGCATCCGTGGGGATCCACAGAAAAAAAAAGAGGAATTTTTGGACGCAACGCCGGACGTAACTCAACGTTAGTGTCTGTGTGACTGCAGTATAACGAATTATAACCATATTATAATCATCATCATCGTTGTCTTCCTCATTTTTAACTTTGTTGTTATTATTGCATAAATAACCAACCTGCATAGATGAGTTGAGCTCCTTCCGGGCATTCATCGTTACCCCATCTGATGTAGATGGTTCCTGGAAGAGTCGTGGTCGTGTTACCGACTGGACGTACTACCGCATCATCATCATCACGGGATTCTATAGGGTTTGGTGCGACATTAGGTGCAGCGGATGTTTACTCAGCTGAAAGGTGAAGAGAGTTCTATCAAAAGACCCTGTAATCATCATGATCATGTATAATTCACTTTTCCCCTCTGCACCAGACGCAGAGCGTTATGTGACTGTGGTTTAAAACAAGAAAATCCGACTTTCTTCCGAATTTTCCCACCTCATTTTGGCCTATAGATCTTGAGATATAATTAGCGTCAATTAATTAAACCATTCTTTATTTTAAAAAAATACTTAATTAATACAGGGCTGAACAAAGTTAAATAATACTGAATTGTGTGTAGGAAGCCAATTGTGTGATATCAGAGAATTCAGAATGTTCAGAGAGTTCTGCACTGCCACTGGATGCGGCACGAAATTTGATAGTTACCTTGTGGAATAGTCTGCGAATCCCTGCCGTCACGGCCGTCCCTTCCCGCGATCCCTTGGACTCCTGGCGGTCCTCTAGGGCCGGGGACACCAACAGGACATAGGAAACACTGACCTATGTATGGAAGAAGAAAGAATAAAGAAATTGATCATCTACCAAGAGACACCATTCGCACAGGGCGGTGGATATCTGTAGAACTGTTGACCTATGAGCCGGCCAACGAGCCAGCAACGAGCCAGCTCCCTTCCACTTCGAACATGTCGAGGAAAAAAAAAAAACGCACTGGGGCGCAGAAGGCAATTTACTTAGATGTAATTATATTAATATTGTATGCTCAATGTGTGTTAAAAAAGATAAATAAAAAATGGAGGGGGCACGCGCCCCTTGTGCCCACAGCTGGATCCGCCACTCGGGATGATATGCGGCAGTCATATTGTAAACAACACAAGACCAGCGCATTAAAATTTGTGAAAATTGCCGACAACGCGCACACAGATCGTATACATAGATATACAAAACTTAAAATACGCAACGCATGCACATTGTTGGCCAAGCGCACTCGACGAATCAATAACGCACACCCAGCGCAAACTGTGCGTTGACCATGCGTCGTACATGTGACTGCGCCATTAGCTTATATTGCGTATTTTGTTTTTTTGCCTTGTTATTCTGCTCCTGTTCCTTTTCCCCTTTTCTCCTTCCGTTTTCTTTCTTCTTTCCTTCAATATGTGTGGTCACCGGTGATTGTGATGAGTAGCTAGAGGCGACTGAATAAATACTATCGGGATTTGATCAGGTTTGTGTGAATTATCAGAAACAATTATAAGCTATAATAATTGGCACATAATTATGATAATATTGAAGCTGGCATGATGGATTCGGGATGAATTCTTACCAGAAAACATTGGATACGAGTATGGCCCGAGCTGGTTTACACCGCAGTTTGTCTGCTGGTTACTCGATGACGAGTCGAGGTCCCTTCGAAGTCGCATCTTCGGCTTAGGATCACCCAGTGTATGCTGGGTTTCGGGAGAGGCTGGCTTAGGAATCTTGGACATCAATGAGGGGTTCTTTGTGACAAGCTCGAGCGTTGAGAAGGAACGAGTTACCTCAGCAAGAGAATTCTGAAATCAATGAGGTTGAAGTTGGAAATAACATTTGAAAATGAAATAGGGGTCATTCGTCCGAAAATGAAATAGGAACCTCTATTCATTTTTGGACGAATGAACCCTATTTCTTTTCGGAACATCGAACCTTCAGACAATTGACTTCGGAACAACGAACTGCACCAAGTGTAATTTTTATTTGCTCCTCGTCTCACGAAATGTAACATAACTTTTGTTTTAGCTTTATCAACGTCTGGGAAGATTTCACACCTAAATTATTTTCCCCCGCTTGCAACATTTGTAAAAAAAAATCGGTTAAAAGAGACGACTTCTGTGCATTTTCAACTACCTATATCACTTGGGAGGCTTTAAATTTCGAGTTGAAAGATAACATACCTGCAAGAGCAAAATTTGTTTGTGAATTTCAGAGATCTTGTCTTCTTGAGTCTGGACCAGTCCATCTGTATCACGAACATCTTCATTTGATACGGCATTGGCTTGGATGATATCAACAACACACAGACATGAAAACACAACTCCGGTTATCTTAAAGAAAGATTTCATCTTGAAAGATGCCTTTTCTCTCGATCTGAAAGAATCGATTTTCTGCGAACTTCTGTTCCAAAATGTATGGATGTGTTTCACATGTCGAATGTTAGAAGAATTGGATGGCGGTGATATTTATACAAATTTATTCTGCCTGAACCCTTCTCATGATGCTTTGTGAGGATTATAGCTAAGTTAAACGTCGGAGAATACTTATATTTATACTTGATGCGATTTTCTGCTAAATTTCACCGTTTCGCAGTATCATGTATTGTTTATTATCACAACTTGAATACATTATTAAATTTTGAGAAATTGTAATACAAAAAATTGAATAAAATAAAAAATTCCCCGCCTGGTTTCGGGGAAAAAAGCACAAACACGTTCATCCGATTCTCGTTTGAAATAACATAGACCACCCTAAATAATTCGAGAAAATAAAGAGAAACTTGGGGCGGGAGCTGAATAATGATTATTTCCTCGAATATTTCCTTTAAAATTTGGTACCGTACATCCCGTTTTGTTTGAAATTCGCCACGTTTCATCGGATCTGATGTTTATCTAAGGGTCAGACAGGGCATCGAATATGATGCGTGAGAGATGAGATCGGGGAGAAACAGAAAGAGAGAATCGATTCGAAGGCAAAAAAATGCAAAAGAAGAAAAGAGACATTGTAAACCAATAATGAATCAGTTATACTAAATGAAAGAAAGAGCAGATAGCAGTGACAGGGTTAATAGTGCACTGTAAAAAATATTTGTATTTTTACAGCAAATCTGCTGTCAGCAGAGTCGCCATAAAAAATGTAATATTCAAAAAACACTTTTGTTTTAAATTTCTCCTGCAAATAATTACATGAGACATACAAAATATGCATCAGGAGTAACACATTTGTTCCGTTTTAACCAAAATACGTAAGCTTTAGAACTATAATGATTTTTTCCCTTTCTCTTTCATAAATTCTTAGAGGAGAAATTTACAACAAAACTGTTTTTTAAATTACGTTTTTGTATGGCGACTCTGCTGACATCACTTTTCTTTATTTTTTGGGGGGGTTTTTGGTTCTTTTTTTTTTTTTTTTTTACAGTGTACACCATATAATATTTCTTGTCGAGTTGAGGGGAACTGAAAATCTCCGCCGACTACCCGCTCTCGAAGTTTCATTGACCATGTTCTCAACGTTTAGGAGAAGTAAACATCTTGAAATTTTGAGCCCAAAACAGCGGTGAAAGCTGAAAACATCTCTATTTTGATGAAAAAAATGCTATGGAAGCTGAAAACACCGCTAAACGTCGACGACCTCGGGAGGCTGAAAACAGACCATTTTGGACGCCTTTTGTGGACGCGCATGCGCAGCTCATCATTTGATGAGTGACCCCCCCCCCGAGAACGGGTTAATGAACGGTTTATATTCACTTGGTCTGACAGCACTTTGTCTAATATTTCACTTGGTCTCATTGCCAGTTCGTCTAATAGCCAAATTTTCTAATTGCACGTTTGTCTAATTCCAAATGAATATTTGGTATATTACCATTTTGTTATAGGAATTAATTGTTTCAAAATATATTACTGTCATAATCATGTACCATGATGTAAATGTGATTCTACACTCTGGACATTTGAATATTATGGGAAAGTGTTTTAAAATGTCACAGTTTAATATCAAATGTATTTAGATTTAAGGACCAAGGTTCTTGCAAGTTCAGATGTCCAGCAATCGCGTTATCATAAGATACATAATGAAAATGTAATGTACATTTGATTTTCATTATTTGATTTCATATCATTTTAAAATCACAACATAACAGCACAATGTAACGTAATAATTCTTTACGAAATGATATCCAAGTATTAACACTATCATTACAAAAACAGTTTGTTAGCTTTTATTGTAGTCAAGAATATTAGAATTAAAATAAAATACAACTCTATGAAAACGTTGGCTTATACGATTCAATTTTGACCTTCTTTTTCTTGAGTTCTTTGCTCATCGTTCTGTTTGATTGTATCATTGCGTCTATTTACATTTTGAGAGATCGTGATTTATGTTAGCAGGTTAGAGGAACTAGAATCTGAACCAAACTACCCATTAAATAGTGAACGCAGGCGATCCAGTTTCGATTGTTTGAATCGATATCTAATTTATAAGGATGTATACAAATATTTTGTTTATACGAGACGTTTGTAATTATGTATGAATTCAGATAATATTTATCTCCTCTAAAATGCTCATCATGTTATGGAATCAGTTGTTTTAAGAAGATTCGTATATTATACTGCAACGTTATAACGTGAGAGAACCTAAAACCATATAGAATATAACTGTTCACATGATTCTGAATTGATGTCACTGCTAATACTGAAGTCATATTATATTATAACTTTGTAGTCATAGCAAACATGCCGTCAAAACTGGTGTCTTTTCATATTTAAATATGAAAAGACACTAAATTTTCATATATAGAAATTGCAACCTGAAGGCTGAGTTACATTCCGTTTACAAACTATGCCTAACCATCGCACAAATATAGCACTCAATCATCTTATTCAGTTGGATATCGACAGCAAGATTTCACAGCAGCAATAACTTTAGTCAGATTTTCTGAAAACATATGTAAAAGATAAACGTTGTACAACGTACAGCACGATGCAGGAGTAGGTTTAAGATTTCATTATGAGGGGGTGGGCATGTCCCGCCTATTTTTAGATTTTGGTACTCTCGGGGAAATCAAATAGTACAGAGGGCGCAGGTAAGTTCATAGCCATCAATATAAGGTCCACAATCCAAGCCCCCACCAACCAGACATCTCCCTTCGGTCAAGTACAATAGAGCACCATTTTGATCTCCATGTGTTCCTGGTTTTGGAACCATCGCTCGATCCACACAAATAAATTCTGACTTCTTGTGTACATGGCGCTCTGCCATGAGGTAACCAGCGTACTCCAAACGCCACTCTGTAGAAGGACACACGTTGCGTGCAGGAATCATGAGTTTGGTTGTTCTTCCAAAGGGCGCCCTGCAGACTGCACACATCGGGGTCTCGTCATGCATTGGTTGCATACGTGAGGGAGCGGCGTAAGATGCAGCGGTTTGGTATTCAGAAGAATATAGCAGGGCTCGCTGTGTGTGTAAGGTAGGTTCAACTTCATCATAGATAGGTACTTCTGGCATACATAGATAATTTGAGCCACTACCAGTCTGGCCGTAGTGTGCCCCTCCAATAGTACCTGGATGAACGATAGAAAGTACGGTACAGGAATGAACGTACCGGTAAAGTCCATGCTAATACAACCCTTGAAAAGCCTGAATACGGTGCGGGATTAGGCACTCCAAAGGAAGGAGAAGCAAGTAAGGGAGGGGGGGGGAGGGGGGAGTTACAGGCAAACTGTACACTTCTATTTTGGCTCATTTCTGAAAAAGGAAAAAGAATAACCCTCCAAAATCCATATATCAGTAGAGAGGTTATATATCAAGTAATCTTATGAACGAAGAAAATTCACCAAAATGCCTAATTAGCATAATTTATGCGAATTAGCCCTTTTTTGCAAAACAAAAATCTCAAGAATGGAATGTCTGTTGCTGTTCAAAATTTGCATGCTTATTAGTGAAATGTGTCTCTGGGGAATGCATGTATTAGAATTTTAAATAAAGTTTTAGTTTTCTGGTAATAATGTCATGAATATGTAATTAGCTAAAGAGCAATAAAATGCAAAAGAAAAAATTAATTAAAAAAAAAAAAAAAAAAAAAAAATATATATATATATATTTTTGAAATTCCAATCCATACATTCCCCGGACATTTGTTTCGAGAACATCTGTGAAAAAATTATTTGTGTGTAAGGCAGGCGCGGATCCAAGAAAATCGAATTGAATGCATTTCGGGGGCCCAATTGTCTGGAAACAAAAGCGGCTCTATTATGTTTACCCATGGGCCCGGTAAGTTCATTGGGTGACTCCGGTCTGCGTCCGCTACTGTAAGGTATTCAGTAGATCTTGTTTTGGGAAAAAGGGCATAAATTATGCTAATTAGGCATTTTTGTTGATTTTTTTCGTCCATAAGATTCCTTGATATACAAACTCTCTAATGATATTTGGTTTTGGCGGGTTATTTCTTTTCATTTCTTCAGAAATGAGCCAAATAGAAGTGTAACAATTTGCCTATATCACCCCCCTTAAGCATATGAGCATTACAATAAATAAAAACTGGGGCATTTATTCTGTATTAGCTGATACTTATTGAACAATATATTTGGTGCTAATGGTTTGTGCTTGTTTTTAATTGGCAAAGAATCCTGCGGGGGTAATGATAATAATGATAATTATTAGATAAATAGCGTGATCGTCATTATAAATCATAATGCTGTCATTATCATCGTCATCGTCTTCGTCGTTATTGACGTTGTATTATAAATAACCAACCTGCATAGATGAGTTGAGCTCCCTCAGGACATTCATCGTTACCCCATCTGATGTAGATGGTTCCTGGAAGAGTAGTGGTCGTGTTACCGACTGGACGTACTACCGCATCATCATCTATAGGGTTTGATGCGTCATTAGGTGCTGCGGATGTTTCCTCAGCTGAAAGGTGAAGAAAGTTCTATCAAAAGACCCTGTAATCATGTATAATTCACTTGTCCCCTCTGCACCAGACGCAGAGCGTTATGTGACTGGGGTTTAAAAAAAGAAGAAAATCCGACTTTCTTCCAAATTTTCCCACCTCATTCGGTGCTGTAGGACCTAGACCTTGAAATATAGTTAGCGTTGATTAATTACAATATTCTATGTTAAAAAAATACTTGATTAATACAGTGTTGATTTGCTGAACAAAGCCAAATATTACTTAATTGTTTGTAGGAAGCCAAAATGTGCGATTTCAGAAAATTCAGCATGTTCAGAGAGTTTTGCACTACCAAAGGATGCGGCACGGAAATTAATAGTTACCTTGTGAAATAATCTGCGAATCCCTGCCGTCACGACCGTCCCTTCCCGCGATCCCCTGGACTCCAGGAGGTCCTCTAGGGCCAGGGACACCAACAGGACATAAGAAACACTGACCTATGTATATATGAAAAAAAAAAAAATGTATAAGTTGCCACTTCGGCCACAGCGGTGGATGTCTCTTGAACGAACTATGAGCCTCGGCTCTTTCAAATGGCTAAAGCAATTTACAACACTAAATCTACTATCAATCGTAATCGAGAAAAGTTCGTCGATCTTGTTCCTAAACATGTCCATTTCCTCCTCATTCTTTCCCTATTTCTCTTTATTTTTTCTTTTAATAGTTACAGGTGTTTGAACAAAAACTGGCGGTCTAAAATATAGGTTCTAGTTGGTGTGAAATATTAAAAGCAATTCCGTATGTCACATCTGGCAAGATAGATTCTTACCAGAAAACATTGGATACGAGTATGGCCCGAGCTGGTTTACACCGCAGTTTGTCTGCTGGTCACTCGATGCCGAGTCGAGGTCCCTTCGAAGTCGCATCTTCTTAGGATCACTCAGTGTACGCTGGGTTTCGGGAGAGGCTGGACTAGGAATCTTGGACATCAATGAGGGGTTCTTTGTGACAAGCTCGAGCGTTGAGAAGGAACGAGTTACCTCAGCAAGAGAATTCTAAAATCAATGAGGTTGAAGTTGGTCATGAGATTTTTAATACGTAATAATTATGAAAAGATCTTTAGGGCGTTTGGTATTATCTTTATTTCTTTATGGCAGCAATATATTTTAACGAATTTTCAAAATGTTCTATTATACCGGTCACTCTACCAACAATGCTTAACATTTCAAACAATTTTAAACAATCGAAGTTGAAAATTGCACCTGAAGCCCATATTGCAACTTTGGGTTTGGTAGTAGTTTAAAATGTGTTTTATATACATATGATCGAGTATGGAGACCTCTTTTGTCAGATGCGTTTCACGTCGAGCTTTCAACATAAAGACATCGACAAAATTATATTAATGACGAAAAGTGTAGTTTGTTTCACTAATGACTCTGCTCTAAACTTTTTACTCATACTACACTGTTCGTCATAAAGGTGGAATATTTTTTTGCCGCTATGGCGACATGATTTTGCTCTGACTTTAATTTCTTGAATATGTTTGTCCCTGCTTTTATTTTCGGGACCCTG
>CALNVZ010003014.1:5661229-5680517 GCA_940671915.1 Paracentrotus lividus | reverse complement strand
TCTATATCTTGGACATTCTCGCAACCCTTCACATGGACCTTTTTCCAAAAAAGTTTTGTCAACCCCCATGAAGCCCATTTTTGTCATTTTTTTCTTTCATTTTGGGGCCCCTTTTTATTTTCCCCGCCGATCAAGCCCCCTCAGTCCTACCCCATTAAACGCGATTGAGGTGTACTGTTTTATTTTGTTCTTTAAGTTAAATCTATATTTCTGGGGACAGGCTATGTCTCTTGTCTAGGGGAGGGGTGAAGTAAAAAACGAGATTGGTGAAAATTCGAAAATATTTTATTCCATCTTTATGCTGAAAACAAAAGAAATTGAAAATCAACCTTAACCCTTACATATCATCATTTTGCCCGTAAATTTCGTTTTAGCCTTGATGACAAGGATGTAAATAGCATTATTATAATTGTTATTTGAATTATGTTTGGTTGAGATTTTACAATACAATTTAGGAAGATAGAAATTTCCATGGTGTAAAAATGAATAAAATGAATGTTGAACCCCCATCAAATTTTTTTGGAGCCCTCCCCTAGACAAAAGAGTCAAGCCTGTAACCATACATCTAGATTTAATTTAAAGAACAGTAACACCTCCCCTCTGACGTGTTTCCTATAGGGTAGGACTGAGGGGGCCTTGGTGGGTCGCGTGAACAAAAAAGGGCCCCAAAATAAGAAAAAATGACGAAGAAGGCCATCATCTGGGGGTGCAAACTTTTTTGAAGAAAAACATCCCGGGAAGGGTTGAGGGACCGTCCAAGATATACCCAGGATCCCAGAAAGTGAAAGCGGTGACAACACATTCAAGAAATTAAAGAACGAGCAACATAATGTCGTCTGAGCCAGAAAAAATATTCCACCTTTATGACGAACAGTGTGAATATCATTCACGATCTCAAAGTGTTTGCATTTCCATAAGGCAGGAATCAGACTGTCTTCTGCATTTAAATAAATAAAAAAAAAAAAAAAACTTATTTGGTGCCGCAGATCTTCAGATAGGAATAATTTTCTACAATCAATAAAACGCATCTGCCACGTCCATGACTTTTTGTAGGTTTTCACATAAGCCAAGTTGACCGTGACGACGAAAAGAGGGTTTGTGTAATTTTTGATTTGCTTCTTGTCGCCAACAATTTATTCATAACTTTTGTTTTTAGCTTTTAAAAAGCAAATTACTAAAAAATAAATTGTTAGGTACAATTTTTATTTTACTTAACATCGTCCTAGATGATTATACCTAAATTATTTCCCCCCCGCTTGTACCATATATATAAAAAAATACAGACTGCATATCGGTTAAAACAGACATATGTACATACCCTGCAAGAGCCAAAAGTTTGTGGAATTTCAGAGATCTTGTCTTCTTGAGTCTGGACCAGTCCATCTGTATCACGAACATCTTCATTTGATACGGCATTGGCTTGAATGATATCAACAAAACAGAGACATGAAAACACAACTCCGGTTATCTTAAAGAGAGACTTCATCTTCATGATGCCTTTTCTCTGAAAGAGTCTATTTTCTGCGAACGTATGTTCCAAAATTTATGGATGTGTTTTCAAACATCGAATGTGGAGGATTGAGGGTGATATTATACCATATTATTCTGCCTGAACCCTTTTCACGTTGCTTTGTTAGGAAAAACTAAGTTAAATAGACTTCGGGAAATACGTTATTTATACTTGATGCGATTTTCTGTAAATTCACCGTATCGCAGTATCATGTATTGTTTATCAACAACTTGAATACATATTAAATTTTGAGAAATTGTAATAACAAAATTGAATCAATAAAAATTCCGCTCCTGGTTTCGGGGAAAAGGGCACAAACATGTTCATCTGATTCTCGTTTAAAAAACAAGACCACCCTAAATAATTCGGGGAAATGAAGAGAAACTTGGGGCGGGAGCTGAACAATGTTTATTTCCTCGAATATTTTCTTAGCCATATGTTTGAAATTCCCCAAGTTTCACCGGATCTTGTGTTTAAAGGTCAGACAGGGCATCGAATATGATGCGTGAGATGAGATGGGGGAAACGAGAGAGAATCGAAGGCAAAAAAATGCAAAAGAAGAAAAAAGACATTGTAACCATAATGATCAGTTACTAAGGAAAAAGAACAGATAGCAGTGACAGGGTTACACTGAAAACCTAACCTCGTCAGTCAATGGACAGACTATAGCTTTAAAGCTAGTCGGTCAAGACGGACTAGTTTTAAAAGAGTCCGTAATGTTAGTCCGTCAAGACGGACATAACATACAACTGAATCTCTATCTCTCACTTGACGGACGAGCTTTAAAGCTAGTCCGTCAAGCTTGATGCTCGTCCGTCGTCTTGACGGCCTAGGTCAATAAAAATAGTAGGTGAACTGAGTTTACCTATTAGAATGACGACTAGCTTTTGATACACATAGATGCAATGTCGTTTCAATGCAACTTCTCTATTTATTCTGTTTCGAGCATAAAATGGATACATTCTCAAACCAGGAACTTCCTGCTCAAACAAGTTGTTTTGGCTTGGCAATTTTCAATCTTCAATTACATGCTAATTGAATACCTGTTACTAGAGAACCCAAGAACCGGTCTATTCTTACAGATTGCTGGTGAATGCCCGGCTTACCAACAGCATGGATAGAATGTGGATAGGAGTACAATCGACATTCTCAAACAAAGGTTGTTTTGGCTGACAACCTGAAAGCTTACGATAGGTACATAACATCAATCACGACAAGTATGCAATTCCAAGTAGGTCATATTGTCCATTCATTAATTACAGGCTAATTGAATACCTCTTACTATGTAACCCAAGAACCGTCTATTATTACAGATTGCAGGTGAATGCCGCGCTTAGCAACAGTAGTGAATAGAAGGTGGACAATCGATTGAATAACATGCCCATGCGAAAAGGACATTACTATTAGTTGCATTATCTGTATGTAAATTCCATTTAATGACGAAACTGCAAGACGCAGTCGCGATACCCCGTAAAGCTTAAGATTATTAATGGCGATCCCCTTCGTGGACATGATTGCGTGAGTACTATTTTTTGAATTCCTTATGTTCAGTTCACAGACAGCTTTATTTTTTCACATAGATTAATGCTATAATCACCAACGCGAAAAATTATCTCTTGCTAAGTCAATTTATAAATTTTGTGAATTTTACAACAATAATAACAATCACATTAACTTATGAAAATTAAATTTTTAATTTAATAATATAATATAGGCGCCACTTTTCTTTCAGATTACTTGTATCTGAAAGAAAATGCAGAAGAGCAGGTAGGCCTACAACAAAAAGTGATGATGATGCAAGCCATTGGCGGCGGACCCCTCGGCCCCTGCCCCCATTACTTGATAATTGTCATAATGATGTTAACTGATTGTGCCTCCTGTATTTATTCCTGTCTTCTGACTTATATCATCATAATAAAATGTTTTTGTTTTCGTTTGCTTTTTCTTTTTTCTTTTCTTTTGCTCGAATTCTTGTGACAAAATACATGTTTTTTAATCGTTATCTTTCAAATGTCTTCTAATATTTCAGATTTGGACGTCTCTGACAAGCTGGTGAAGCCATATTAAGCTAGCCGTCATGCTAGTCGTTCAGACAGAAGCAAGAACATCGCGGCAGAAAGCGAGACGGACTAGCTTTTACACCATGACCGACTAGCTGTAAGCTAGTCTGCTCAAAAGCTCGTCAGTCTGGGCATCACTACGACTAGCTTTTATGCTAGTCCGTCAAACTAGTCGGTCACGACGGACGAGCTTTAAAAATTAGTCCGTCGTGACCGACTAGCATTTAAAACTAGTCCGTCTTGACCACTAACTTGACGGACTAGCTTTCAAGCTAGTCCGTAGAGACGGACGAGCTTTAAAGCTAGTCCGTAATAACCGGGTTGCGTTGAAGGAAAGCTTGTCCGTCGTGACCTACTAGCTTTAAAGCTAGTCAGTCTGGGCATCACTACGACTAGCTTTAAAGCTGACTTAATACCTTTGTGGACGCGCATGGCAGCTCATCATTTGATGATGACCCCCCACCCGAGAACAGGTTAAATAAACGGTTTATATCCACTTGGTCTGACAGCACTTCGTCTAATTTTTCACTCGGTCTCATTGCAATTCGTCTAATAGCCAAATTTTCTAATTGCATTTTTGTCTAATTCGAATGATATTTGGTATATTACCATTTTGTTATAGGAATGAATTGTTTCCAAATATATTACTGTCTAAATCATGTAACATGATGTAAATGTGATTCTATACTCTGGACATTGAATATTATGGAAAGTGTTTTTAAAATGTCACAGCTTAATATCAAATGTATTCAGATTTAAGGACCAAGGTTCTTGCAAGATCAGATGTGCAGCAATTGCGTTATAGTAAGATACATAATGAAAATCTAATGTACATTTGATTTTATTATTTATTTCATTTCATTTTAAAATTACAATAACAGCACAATGTAAATAATAATTCTATACGAAATGATATCCAAGTATTAACAATATCATTACAAAAACAGTTGTTAGCTTTTATTGTAATCAGAATATTAGAATTAAATAAAATACAACTCTGTGAAAACGTTGGCTTTTTTAAATATAATTTTGACCTTCTTTTCTTTGAGTTCTTTGCTCATCGTTCTGTTTTATTGTATTATTGCGTCTGTTTACATTTTGAGAGATCGTGATTTATGTTAGCAGGTTAGAGGAACTAGAATCTGATCCAAACTCTAACCCATTAAATAGTGAACGCAGGCGATCCAGTTTCGAGTATTTAAATCGATATCGAAAACAACAACAAAAAGAAAGTTCCCCTCATTTCAGAAATCAATAATTTTTGAACCAGGAGGAATTTAAAAAATCTAATTATATGTCCATGTAGGGATTATTTAGCAACAATGGAGCGAATTTTAGGAAAAATCATCAAGTCATGCTTCATTGAGCAATGGTTGATGCCAAAAATGTCATTTTTGACTAGTTCGCAAGCCTAAAAATGGCATATGATTCAATGGTAACGGATCCATTTTCAGATTTTAAACATTTTACACGTCAAAATTTTGACGGAAAACGTGCTTCCATATACGGAAACAAATTTGCGTCAAATTTGATCTTTATCAAATTACGTATTCGAAAAGTCACTGAACAATGACGAAGCCCAAACTTTCTTCTCATTTTTTCTCATTTCTTGCGTGAAACATCGGGATTTTAAAAAAAATCAAATCAAAGGTACTCCCCGAAAAGAATTGTTATATTCAATCAAGTAGAATTTGAATTTTAGTCCGTACGTGAGAAAAGGCTTTTCCAGTTCTCACGTGCTCACTGAAGCAGGAATTTGTAAATAAATGCCCTAGGATCATTGACACTTTCCCAAGAATAAATACAAGCCAAAAATGTTATAAGATGCATTTTAGTAGCATAAATTACTACAATGACTCTTCGTAATTCAAAAATGGCCTATTTTTGGCGTTTTGATGGGTTCATTCAACCGTGAATAAATGGATATTGTTGCATACACTTCGACAACAGGAATTCAATCAAATTTGATCAAATATACCATGGCAAAGAAGTAAAAATGGCAGTTTGGGCAATTTTTGCTGCATGCTCACTCAACCGTGAAATTTGGCGCAAATTTCGTTTCCGTATATTGGGATTTGGGAAGCACGTTTTGCATACATTCTGACGTGCAAAATGTTTTAAATCTGAAAATGGGTCCGTTATCAATTGAATCAAAGTTGCCATTTTTGGCTTTGCGAACTTTAAAAAATGACATTTTTTGCATTAACCATTACTCACTGAAGCATGACTTGATGATTTTCCTAAAATTCGCTCCCATTGTGATTGATTAAATTCCCTACATGGACATATAATTAGAATTTTTAAATTCCTCCTGGTTAAAAATTATTGATATCTGAAATAGGGAACTTTCTTTTATGTTGTGTTTAATTTATAGGATGTATACAAATATTTTTGTCTATACGAGAGAGTTTGTAATTATGTATGAATTCAGACAATAATAATCTCTTCTAAAAATGCTAGGTCATGTTATGGAATCAGTTCTTTTTAGAAGACTCGTATATTATACTGCATCGTTATAACGTGAGAGAACCTTATTAATATAATTGATCAGTTGATTCTGATAATGTCACTGCTAATATGAAGTCATATTATATACCGAGTGAGTCAGAAAAAAATAGACACCAAGAAAATTTCCAAAAGAAAACCAATAATAAACCCCAAAGTATTATTAACATTCCGAAAGAGTAACCGTCTTCAATTACATGCTAATTGAATACCCTGTTACTAGAGAACCCAAGAACCCGGTCTATTCTTACAGATTGCTGGTGAATGCCCGGCTTACCAACAGCAGTGGATAGAATGTGGATAGGAGTACAATCGACATTCTCAAACAAAGGTTGTTTTGGCTTGACAATCTGAAAGCTTACGATAGGTACATAACATCAATCACGACAAGTATGCAATTCACAAGTAGGTTAAAAATATTGTCCATTCATTAATTACAGGCTAATTGAATACCTCGTTACTATATAACCCAAGAACCGTCTATTATTACAGATTGCAGGTGAATGCCCGGCTTAGCAACAGTAGTGAATAGAAGGTGGACAATCGATTGAATAACATGCGCATTGCGAAAAGGACATTACTATTAGTTGCATTATCTGTATGTAAATTCCATTTAATGAGCAAACTGTACAGACGCAGTCGCGATACCCCGTAAAGCTTAAGATTTATAATGGCGATCCCCTTCGTGTGTGACATGATTGCGTGAGTACTATTTTTGAATTCCTTATGTTTCAGTTCACAGACAGCTTTAATTTTTTTCACATAGATTAATGCTATAATCACCAACGCGAAAAATTATCTCTTGCTAAGTCAATTTATAAATTTTGTGAATTTTACAACAATAATAACAATCACATTAACTTATGGAAATTAAATTCTAATTATAATAATAAATATAGGCGCCACTTTTCTTTCAGATTACTTGTATCTGAAAGAAAATGCAGAAGCAGGTAGGCCTACAACAAAAAGTGATGATGATGCAAGCCATTGGCGGCGACCCCTCGGCCCCTGCCCCCATTATTTGATAATTGTCATAATGATGTTAACTGATTGTGCCTCCTGTATTTATTCCTGTCTTCTGACTTATATCATCATAATAAAATGTTTTTGTTTTCGTTTTCTTTTTTTCTTTTTCTTTTCTTTTGCTCGAATTCTTGTGACAAAATACATGTTTTTTAATCGTTATTTTTCAAATGTCTTCTAATATTTCAGATTTGACGTCTCTGACAAGCTGGTGAAGCCATATTAAGCTAGCCGTCATGCTAGTCGGTCTAGACAGAAGCAAGAACATCGCGGCAGAAAAGCGAGACGGACTAGCTTTTACACCATGACCGACTAGCTGTAAAGCTAGTCCTGCTCAAAAGCTCGTCAGTCTGGGCATCACTACGACTAGCTTTTATGCTAGTCCGTCAAACTAGTCGGTCACGACCGACTAGCTTTAAAAATTAGTCCGTCGTGACCGACTAGCATTTAAAACTAGTCCGTCTTGACCGACTAACTTGACGGACTAGCTTTCAAGCTAGTCCGTAAAGACGGACGAGCTTTAAAGCTAGTCCGTAATAACCGGGTTGCGTTGAAGGAAAGCTTGTCCGTCGTGACCTACTAGCTTTAAAGCTAGTCAGTCTGGGCATCACTACGACTAGCTTTAAAGCTGACTTATACCTTTTGTGGACGCGCATGCGCAGCTCATCATTTGATGAGTGACCCCCCCCCCCCCCCCACCCGAGAACAGGTTAATAAACGGTTTATATCCACTTGGTCTGACAGCACTTCGTCTAATTTTTCACTTGGTCTCATTGCCAATTCGTCTAATAGCCAAATTTTCTAATTGCATTTTTGTCTAATTCCGAATGAATATTTGGTATATTACCATTTTGTTATAGGAATGAATTGTTTCCAAATATATTACTGTCATAATCATGTAACATGATGTAAATGTGATTCTATACTCTGGACATTTGAATATTATGGGAAAGTGTTTTAAAATGTCACAGCTTAATATCAAATGTATTCAGATTTAAGGACCAAGGTTCTTGAAAGATCAGATGTGCAGCAATTGCGTTATAGTAAGATACATAATGAAAATCTAATGTACATTTGATTTTCATTATTTCATTTCATATCATTTTAAAATCACAATATAACAGCACAATGTAACATAATAATTCTATACGAAATGATATCCAAGTATTAACAATATCATTACAAAAACAGTTTGTTAGCTTTTATTGTAATCAAGAATATTAGAATTAAAATAAAATACAACTCTGTGAAAACGTTGGCTTTTTTAAATATAATTTTGACCTTCTTTTTCTTGAGTTCTTTGCTCATCGTTCTGTTTTATTGTATTATTGCGTCTGTTTACATTTTGAGAGATCGTGATTTATGTTAGCAGGTTAGAGGAACTAGAATCTGATCCAAACTCTACCCATTAAATAGTGAACGCAGGCGATCCAGTTTCGAGTATTTAAATCGATATCGAAACACAACACAAAAAGAAAGTTCCCCCTATTTCAGAAATCAATAATTTTTGAACCAGGAGGAATTTAAAAAATCTAATTATATGTCCATGTAGGGAATTTATTTAGCAACAATGGGAGCGAATTTTAGGAAAAATCATCAAGTCATGCTTCATTGAGCAATGGTTGAATGCCAAAAATGTCATTTTTGACTAGTTCGCAAGCCTAAAATGGCAATATTGATTCAATGGTAACGGATCCATTTTCAGATTTTAAACATTTTACACGTCAAAATTTTGACGGAAAACGTGCTTCCCAATATACGGAAACAAAATTTGCGTCAAATTTGATCTTTATTCAAATTACGTATTCGAAAAGTCACTGAACAATGACGAAGCCCCAAACTTTCTTCTCATTTTCTTCTCATTTCTTGCGTGAAACATCGGGATTTAAAAAAAAATCAAATCAAAGGTACTCCCCGAAAAGAATTGTTATATTCAATCAAAGTAAGAATTTGAATTTTAGTCCGTACGTGAGAAAAGGGCTTTTCCAGTCTCACGTGCTCACTGAAGCAGGAATTTGTAAATAAATGCCCTAGGATCATTGACACTTTCCCAAAGAATATAATACAAGCCAAAAATGTTATTAAGATGCATTTTAGTGCATAAAATTACTACAATGACTCTTCGTAATTCTAAAATGGCCTATTTTTGGCTGTTTGATGGGTTCATTCAACCGTGAATAAATGGATATTGTTGCATACACTTGACAAACAGGAATTCAATCAAATTTGATCAAATATACCATGGCAAAGAAGTAAAAAATGGCAGTTGGGCAATTTTTGCTGCATGCTCACTCAACGTGAAATTTGGCGCAAATTTCGTTTCCGTATATTGGGATTTGGGAGCACGTTTTGCATACATTCTGACGTGCAAAATGTTTAAAATCTGAAAATGGGTCCGTTATCAATGAATCAAAGTTGCCATTTTTGGCTTGCGAACTTCAAAATGACATTTTTGCATTCAACCATTACTCACTGAAGCATGACTTGATGATTTTCCTAAAATTCGCTCCCATTGTGATTGATTAAATTCCCTACATGGACATATAATTAGAATTTTTAAATTCCTCCTGGTTAAAAAATTATTGATATCTGAAATAGGGGACTTTCTTTTATGTGTGGTTTAATTTATAAGGATGTATACAAATATTTTTGTCTATACGAGACGTTTGTAATTATGTATGAATTCAGACAATAATAATCTCTTCTAAAAATGCTAGGTCATGTTATGGAATCAGTTCTTTTAAGAAGACTCGTATATTATACTGCATCGTTATAACGTGAGAGAACCTAATTAATATAATTGATCAGTTGATTCTGAATTAATGTCACTGCTAATATTGAAGTCATATTATATACCGAGTGAGTCAGAAAAAAATAGACACCAAGAAAATATCAAATAAAGAAAACCAATAATAAACCCCAAAGTATTATTAACATTCCGAAAGAGTAACCGTCCAGCATCTTTTGGTACCAATTTTGTGTGTTGTATCTCTACTCTTGGATGAACATGGCACATTGTTTGTGAACATGTAAATTTGAATTGTGAAAAAGTGGAGTAAAATCAAAACAACAAAAAGCTATAAAAAAGCAACTACATCCTGATTAAAATAGCATAACTATTCAACGAAAATATATTGAGCTAAATAACTTGACAGGGGTATTGTTAGACATATCAACTACATTTTGTGTGAAAAAGAGATAGATCTGTAGAGTCAGGTATGAGTGAGCACACGTCAAAGACAAAATAATCCCTTTTCAAAATATTAAGAGGCCTTTTAAAGTCAGTCAGTGACAATTTACTCTTTGATGTGTACTCATTCTTGGATTAATTGACAAATTAATCTAATTTTTACACAGAATCTAGTCGATAACTGTAACAACACCTTTGCCTGTTATTTGGCTCAAAAAAGTTTTCTTAAAATGTTATGCTATTTTATGCAGGATGGAATTGCTTTTTTGTCCGCTTTGTTGTTTCAATCTATACCCCCATTCCACTGAGAATTTGGAGCATCGGTCACTAATCGGAAGCAATTTTTAATCCTTCTTGTTACCACCGAGTGGTCTCATTGTCAAACTCTGATGGGCCGACGTGTGATTGTCGACTATCAGGTACTTGTCCGACGTGTTGGACGCGATCTAAAGAGGCAAAATAGTCCGGTCAGGGAACTAAGCTCAGGCCTTAGTTCGCTATCTGACTGACCGGACACCATTTCCGTTTTCGACCTCGAGTCAATATTGGACATGTGTCAGTCCGGTGTGTATAAGATTCTATTTGTTTTCAGCTGTCGACGTCTCTGGCCGACATCTGATTAAAATTGGGTGATCAGGTACTCGTCTTATTGCAATTAGCGTTTTTCTTTTTTCTTCAAGTTTGCGAAAAGAAGTGTCGTTTTCAACCCGACTGTGGAATGTTGGTAGTATCGAGTCAATGTACGATCGAACTCCGAGTAGTGACTGTTTAATTTGATTAGAGTTGGGCCCGTATCAGATGGATGTTGGAAGTGCCAGTTTAGAGTCAGGTAGCCCCCAAATTACACTCCGAAAGCAAATGCATGGATTGGACAAGCCGATGAAGACGGCGACAGATATTGGGCAGATACCAGTCTTTCATCCGATTTCATGCGGATAATAATAAAAAAAAAAAAAAAATCAGGGTCACCAAAACAGGCACCTGTTTTCATCAACTCATCGAAATTGACATTTTTGGGATCAGATGAGCTCTAGATGAGAGTCCGATTGTCAGTGGAATGGGGGTATTATCCCCACTCTTGCACAATTCGAAATTGACATGTTCACAAACAATGCGTCGTGTTTATCGAAGCGTAAAGACATACAACACAAAAATGGTACCAGAAGATGCCGGAGAAGTTACTCTTTCAGGATTATGTATGATAGTTTGGGGTTCATTTATTGTTTTTCTTTGTATGGACATTTTTCTAGGTGTCTATTTTTTCTGACTTACTCGGTATAGTCATAGCAAACATGCCGTCAAAACTGGTGTCTTTTCATATTTAAATATGAAAAGACACTAAAGTTTGATATCATGATAGAAATCGCAGCCTGAAGGCTGAATTACATTCCGTTTACAAACAACGCACAACCATCACCCAATAGCACTTAAAGAGATCATCATCTTTTCCAGTTTGATATCACCAGCAGGATTCACAATAACAATAACGAAGATTTGCTAAAAGATATGTAAAAGATGAACGTTGTAAATTCTTACAACACGACGCAGGAGTAGAGGTGTCCCAACGATTTTTAGATTTTGCTGCTCTAGGGGAAATCAAATAGTGCAGAGGGCGCAAGTCAGTTCATAACCATCAACATAAGGTCCACAATCCAAGCCCCCACCAACCAGACATCTTACTTCAGTCAAGTACAACAGAGCTCCATCTTGGTTTCCGCGTGTTCCGGGTTTGGGAACCATCGCTCGATCGACACAAATGAATTCGGATCTTTTGTGTCCGTGGTACCCTGCCATGAGGTAACCAGCGTACTCCAAACGCCACTCTGCAGAAGGACACACGTTGCGTGCAGGAATCATGAGTTTGGTTGTTCTTCCAAAGGGCGCCCTGCAGACAGCACATGCCGGGGTCTCGTCATGCATGGGCTGCATACGTGGAGGAGCGGCATCCCCGACACTCGTTTGGTATTCAGAAGAATATAGTAAGGCTCGGTTAGGGTCTAAGGTAGTTTGAACTTCATCATAGATAGGTACTTCTGCATACAAGATGATTTTGAGGCCACTACCAGTAATGGTGTATCCTGCGCCTCCCAATATAACCTGAATGGACGACAAAAAGTGTTGTAGATGACGTGTTTTGTAAGCGTGTTAACGTGTTTGTAAAATTCATAAGTACACGCTCGAAAGGCCTAATACAAAGGGCGGATTTATAGAATCCATAAGGGAGGGCGTGTATTATGTATTACCATACACGAGGGTTTTAGAGGCCACAATTACAAGTTTATTTTATGAGTGCACTTCATAAACTGACCTACATTACAATTTGTTGACTCGTTGTGACCTTCACAATATTTTGGCCCTCAGCATGCCTCAATATATTGAATATGGCAATCAAAAGGGGGAATCCCCAAAGTTGAACGTGAGACATGACCAGGAGAGATTAGTTTTTTTTGTTGTTTTTTTAAGGAAGACCATGCCCTATAAGTTATAGGTCGCATGGAAGTCACATTCTTTTTGTTTTATTTTTTTTTTTATTTTGTTTGTGTATTTTTTTTTATTCTTTTTTTTTTTTTTTTTTTTTGTTTTTTTTTTTTTTTTTTATTTTCTTTTTTTTTTTTTTTTTTTTTTTTTTTCTTTTTTTTTTTATTTTTTTTTTTTTATTTGGGGGGTGCATGGGGGCGAGTGTGTGGTATTTCGGGAATAAATTTTTTTTTTTTGAGGATCGGGCCATTTATTTTCAGTATATTATTTATTAATTTATTTTATTATTAATTATTTTTTTTTTTGGGGGGGGCAATTTTTATTTTATTCTGGTGGGGGGCATTTTTTTTTTTCCAGAATCCTAAAATATATAATACTTTCTATATATATCAGTATAATAATTAATATATTATATTATATAATATATATACTGTTATTTTGTAAATAATTTTATTTTCGCAACGAGAAAAAAAAGGTGGGGGGGGCACTTTTTTTTGGGGGCGGGGGCGGATTTTTTTTCTTCTAATTTTAAAGTTGATAAATATTGAAATCGAACAGAAAAAAAAAATGTGGGTATATAGGTTTTAAATCGCAATAAATGAAAAAAAATAGAAGAAAAAAAGGAGGGGGGGGGGGCCTATTGTAAAATCCTCGATGATAGATATAGAGCTAATATTAGTATGTCCTATTTTTAGGTCAATACTAAGGATATATGAATCACTTTTCAAAAATGTTGGACTCGTCTTCGACTCGTCCATATTTGTGCATATTCCTTGTATCAAGCCATCCAATATTTCTACTAAATGTTGTCCTCCTAAAAAAAACACTAGTGACTTACCAATGTACCACCATTGTAACGTACATGGCTGGTTCAAAGCACTGTTCTTGAATGGTTTAGAACTATTTGTTTCATGAGTTAGGTGTATGGAAAGGTGAAATATCATCCCTCAGAGGCATGCCTAGCGCCCAGAGATTTAAACCAACCTGATCTGAAAGATCACAAGAAGGGACAAGTTCTTATGGAAGTTGCATAGTCGTATAATGGATTTGTACTGAATGGATGAGAGCGTGCGAGCACTGACACAAAATGATTATAAAAATGGTTAGCAAAATAAAAAGAAAAAATTAGAATATAATCTTTCATTTGATTTATAATTATACTACTTTTCGCATTAATCAATTTTCATGATTTTTTCCATTACATAGTAAAAATTTAAAAACTATAAAGACAATTAGCTTGGCTACATGGTGTCTTATAAGCGTTATAGATAATAATATTAATTGGTGCTATCGTAGGGTGAGGCGACACGACGTCCTGCCTTTCGGCGTGATCATGGCGCTTAAAGTTACATGAATGTAGTATATCAAGCCAAATACAAAACTGACAATAGATGTAACAACAATATGAAAAACATAATGTTTTTATTTGTGAAAAGATATCACTATATCCACGCTGCTATGACGGATGAAGCTACCTGGGGATCTCACAGAAAAAAAAAAGAAGGAATTTTTGGACGCAACGCGGACGTAACTCAACGTAAGTGTTCTGTGGGACAATAGCATAACGAATAGGTTACTAAATAGGTTTCATATCACTACACCATCGTCGTCGTCGCTTCGTCTTTATTGAACGTTGTCTATAAATAACCACCTGCATAGATGAGTTGAGCTCTTCCTCAGGACATTCATCGTTACCCTTTTCATATCTGATGTAGATGGTTCTGAAGAGTCGTGTTTACCCGACTGGACGTATATCCGCACATCATACTACATGGGTTTGGTGGCGTCATTAGGTGCAGCTGAAATGTGAGTATAATTATATTAAAAGATCTGTAGTCATGTATAATTGACAATTCGTTGACCTTGAATTATGTTTGTTATTTTTATATTTTTATGTTTTTATTATTTATTTATTTATTTTATTAAATTTAATTTTTTTATATTTTATTATATTATTATTATTTTTTTTAATTAATTAATTTAATATCATTAATCATTATTATATATTATTGATATTTGATTATGAGTTATCATTATTATTATTATTATTATTTTTATTATTCTTTTTTTTTTTTTGGGGGGGGGGGGGGGGACACAAAGAATGTCACGGTCCCCATCTATTATGTCAAATCACAACGAGAGGAGGAGGGAAGTGGCCTGGGGTTACAAGTATTCTTAAATTACGTTTTTTTTATAATAAAATATAATTTTTATATAGATTTGAGGCGGAGTCACCACCCCCCCCGCCCCTCCTGCACCAGAAGCAGAACGTTATGTGACACGGGTTTAAAACAAGAAAATCTAGCTTTCTTCAGAATTTTTCTACCTCATTAGGTGCTGTAGATCCGTTGAGATATAATTAGTGTTGATTAATTAAAACTTTCTTTATATAAAATAATACTTGATTAGTACAGTGCTGATTTGCTGAACGAAGCCAAATATTACTTAATTGTTTGTAGGAAGCCAAAATGTGCGATTTCAGAAAATTCAGCATGTTCAGAGAGTTTTGCACTACCAAAGGATGCGGGACGGAATTTGATAGTTACCTTGTGGAATTGTCTGCGAATCCCTACCGTCACGGCCGTCCCTTCCTGCGATCCCCTGAACTCCTGGAGGTCCTCTAGGGCCAGGTACACCAACAGGACATAAGAAACATTGACCTATGTATAAAAGAAGAAAGAAAAATATAAGTTGCTCGTCTGTTAAAAGCAGAGGCGGCGGAACGAATTTGAAAGTGGGGGGTCATAATGGAAAAGGGGCACTCTTTCTGAAAAAAGGGCCACTTGAGACCAAAGGCTTAAAGAGAAAAGTATTCAGATAGGTAGGGGTGCGCAGAAAATTTGCCTTAAAATTTGTGCTTTTAAAATTATAACGGATTAGTATTTTATTAATGATAAACAAAAGGAATGCGAGCTCGAAGCGCGACCCGAAAATTTTGAGATAATTGTAGACCCTTTTAGTATCCGCGAGCGCGAGTTGAAATTTTTTAGCTGAAAATTTGAGTTAAATTGTACACTTATATTACTTATTTAGGGCCATTCTCTGAAAAGTGAACTGTTTTTTTGAAGAAATAAAGTTTTTGCTTCTTGATTTTAAGCTGCATATTCAAATAGAGTAATATCTGAAGTTTCAAGAACTAATTTTTTTTCGGGATTTTTGCATTTTTCATGTTCATTTACTCATTTGCATAAATTTACATATATGATAATTAGATAGAAAAAATTTTTTTTTTTTTTTTTAGAACCCTGACTGGATTGGATATGATGACTTCCTTACATTGATTACTGTCAATATATTATTATTTACTTTTATTTCTTTTAATCTAACCCCCAAAATAATGTTTTTAAATTGATTATATTAAGATAATTAACTATGGAAGTTAATTACCTTCAAAAGTCACACAAATGACCAGAATGACCAAATATGAATCCATGAAAAGTTTTAATTTGATTATTAATTAGCAAACAAATTAGTCACACATGTGACCCACTGGTCATAAACGTCTGATTATATTTACTTTCATTGGCTGAAATTAATTTATTTTAGCATTACTATGCTCCAAAATGGTTCTGCAATAATTTTTGCGAAAAAGACAAAGAAAAACAAAGAGTCGAAAAAACTAAGAAATACATAGGAAATTAATAAACAATGAAATACATAAGAAATTGATTTCGATACAAAAATGTTGTGCAGTATTGTATTTTACATCGCACACTAGCAGAGTGCCTTCATTCAGCGCGCCCCGGTTATCAGTGGCCGAGATTTTGTTTTAATTTTGTTTTAAATTTATTTAATTTGTTATTTATTTATTTATTTATTTATTTATTTTTTGTATCTATTTATTTTATTTATTTATTTATTTATTTATTTTTTTTTTTTTAAATCTATTTATTTATTTATTTATTTATATTTTATTTTATTTTATTTTATTTTATTTATTTATTTTATTTATTTATTTATTATTTTTTTTTTTTTGGGGGGGGGGAAATCATACCCCCAGTCTTGACATCTACCAAAACACCCAAGTCTGATTAGAGTTAAGTTCATAAAATTTTACTAGAGCTGATATAGTAATTGTTTAAAATGTTGATTTACTGTATATGTATATTTTCATTTTCCTGTACAGTTTGCTATATGACACACGTGATATCACGATACTAGACAATAGATTAAAAAACGACATATCAGAGATGATTCCCATCCAGTGGTATTTTTTGGTCAACAGCTCCATAATATATCTCACACCAATATGAACATTTTATCATTTTAAAACTCACATGAATTTCAAAATGAAATTGAACTTTCAAAATCATGCCATTTTGTGAAGTCACATACGTGACCCACTTCTTTTGACCCCTGACCTTGAACATCCATATTGTAAACATCAAGAAATATTTCCAAATGATAGCCAACAAAATATATATGTTAGTGTAATATAAACATTAAATCAGTGTATCTTTAAACTTTTAGAGTCATAGCCAATTAAAGTCGAGATTTTTCATAATTTAATTATAATCATATACCCTATCAAATATCCGCGATCGCGAAGCTCGAGTTGAAAATTATGAGCTTGAAAATGGAGTTTATTTTGCATTACAGACCCTATTTATTATCCGTATGGGGGGTCACAGTGCTCCCTGCCCCCCCCCCCGGTTCCGCCGCATCGGGCTACAAGACCCACTTCGACCACAGCGGTGGATATATCTTGAACGAACTTCGAGCCTGGGGTCTTTCAAATGGCTAAAGCAGTTCACAACAAAAAATCTACTATCAATTATAACTGAAAATCGAAATAAGTTAGTCGATCTTGTTTTTAAACATGTCGAAGATATTGAAGACACATCTCTTCTATTCCTTGAAATAATCAATTCATTTATTTTATGTCAAAGTATGCTTTTTCTTAAGTGGTATGTCCTATTGTTCCTTTTCTTTTCTTTTTTTTTTTCTAAGCGCATAGGGACTTAAATTCATTTTTTGTGATATGCGCTATACAAGAATAAATTGTTCATTATTATTATTATCCATTTCATCCTACTTCTTTCCCTATTTCTCTTTCTTCTTTCTTTGAACATTTACAGGTGTTTGAACAAAAACTGGCAGTCTAAAATATAGGTTCTAGGTGGTGTGAATTATCAAAAGCAATTTATATAGATTCTTACCAGAAGAATTTGGACATGAGTATGGCCCGAGCTGGTTAATCGGTAACAAGTCCCTTCGATGTCGTGTTTTCTTATGATCACCCAGTGTATGCTGGGTTTCGGGAGAGGCTGGACTAGGAATCTTGGACATCAATGAGGGATTCTTTGTGACAAGCTCGAGCGTTGAGAAGGAACGAGTTACTTCAGCAAGAGAATTCTAAAATCAATGAGGTTGAAGTTGGAAATAACATTTGAAAATGAAATAGGGGTCATTCGTCCGAAAATGAAATAGGAACTTCTTTTGAATTTTGGACAAATGAATCCTATTTCACTCTCGGACGAATGAACCTTCGGAACATCGAACCTTCAGACATTTGACTTCGGAACAACGAACTGCATCCAGTGTGATTTTTATTTGCTCCTCGTCCTACAAATTTTTATATAACTTTTGTTTTAGTTTCTAAACAAATTATCCTAAATAAAGTTAATTAGGAAGAATAAAAAATATTTTGGGTTTAACAACGTCTGGGTAGATTTCACACCAAAATAATTTCCCCCCGCTTGGACCATTAAACAAAATTACAAACTGTATAACGGTTAAAAGAGACAACTTCTGAGCATTTTTAACTACAAGTAATCACTTGGGAGGCTTTTAACTTCAAGTTCAAAGATAATATGTACATACCTGCAAGAGCAAAATTTGTTTGTGAATTTCAGAGGTCTTGTCTTCTTGAGTCTGGACCTGTCCATTTGTATCACGAACATCTTCATTTGATACGGCATTAGCTTGGATGATATCAACAACACACAGACATGAAAACACAACTCCGGTTATCTTAAAGAGAGATTTCATCGTGAAAGATGCCTTTTCTCTCGAACTGAAAAAATCTAATTTTTGGAAACTTCTGTTCCAAAATGTATGGATATGTTTTCAAAAGTCGAATGTTGGAGGAATTAGATGACATTGATATTTATACCAATTTATTCTGCCTGAACCCTGTGCATGTGGCTTGTGAGGATTATAGCTAAGTTATACTTCGGAGAAAACGTTGTTTATACTTAATGCGATTTTCTGTTATATTTCACTGTCTCGCAGTATCATGAATTGTTTATTTTCATAAATCCATTATTAAGTTTGTAGAAATGGAAATGAATAATATAATCTCTCTCTCCTTCTCTCCTTGTTTCGGGGAAAAGGTGTAATATGTAACATGTTCTGTTCGGTGTGGTATGCGTTGTTTCTCTAGTTCCAGATTCATCGGTTTTGAGTAACATTGACTGGTCACACTTGCGAATATTAAAATTGGAAGTAATTCGGGGAGAAAAATGAGAAGGGAAACTGGATGGGCGGGGGCTAAAGACAATGTTTATTGCCTCCATCTCT
>CALNVZ010003014.1:5591477-5637858 GCA_940671915.1 Paracentrotus lividus | reverse complement strand
CATGGATGTGTGTCACTATATTGTCAAAAATACATGGATATTTGAGTGTGATCACTCATATATGCAAGTTCTCATTTTTTGTGTGTACTTCACGCTCGAAGTTTCGGTGACGTTTAGGAGAATGGAATGGGTTATTGAACGGTTTCTATCCACTTGGTCAAATTGTATAATACAAGATGGGCTGCACCCATTTAGTCACTAACAATTTGGTCTAATTTTCATTTCGCCTAAAACATACTTCGTTTGATTCTTACTTGGTCTAATGACCACTTGGACATATTGTCAATTCGTCTAATATCCAAATTGTGTAATTGCATTTTCATCTAATTTCTAAATTACGGATTCAATGGTGTTATTAGCCAAACTGGACATTTTACGAAATGGATATTAGACAAGATGGTAAATAACTGAAATGTATAGTTAAAACAAAAGGCCCAAAAGGCAATCAGACGAACTGGTTTTTAAATGAAATGAAATTAGACCATATTTGATTAGACCAAACGAACATTAGTCGAAGTGGATTTAAACCAATTGGCAATTTACTTATCAAATGGTGAGAGCATGCTCACCGAGAGCGAGTATCCGTGATGCACAATTAGGTACGGAAGATCCTGTAATTCGTTTTCCACCAGTGAAACCTCCAAAGAGAGAGAGAGAGAGAGAGAGAGAGAGAGAGAGAGAGAGATATATATAAATAATCCTTTTTGACTTAACAATTGAAGTTTATAGGTGGACTTCAACCTAAGGAGAGAATCAATTTGATATGAAAGACTTTTTTTTTTTATAACCAATTTTAATGGAACATCATCGTTCCTCCCATTTCACTCTTTCCTATAATGATTCTTTTTTTTTTTTGGCAAAGTATACATTTCAATAATCAGACTCAATTGAACACAGTTATATGTATTTAAAACAAAAATGTTTCCAAAATTTATTTTCATAATTATGTACATGTATATCGTTACAAATTTTCATGATGTAATTGTGCTTCTGTACGTATGCAAGACTCTGGACATATAAATATTTTGGAAAAAACATTTTGAAATGGCAATATTATTATTATATCAAAATAGATTTAGGGAAATATATACCGATATGTGAAGCATAATTCAAAGTTCAAATGTGCAGCAGTTGCGTAATCACAGGATGAATAAATGTTAAATGAAAATCGAATTCACATTTTAACAATATCACAGCACAATATTGATTAGGCCTACGCAATGTAACGTTATATATACAAATCGATATCAAATTATTAACAATATCATCATAGTTCGTTAGCTTTTATTGTGAAATTTTAATGATAATTAAGATAAAATACAACTCTAAATGAAAACTGTGGCTTATTTCATAGAATTTTGATTATTTCAATGGATATTTCCATTCATAAGGAGGTATAAATATTTTGTCATTACGAGACTTTTATAATTGTATATAAATTACAATGATGCTTTTACAAAAGCTAGACCATGTTATAAAATCATTTCTTTAAAGAAGAGTCGTATATTATCGTTAAAATGCATCGTTAAAATGGAGAGAACCTTAAACCAAATATAATCTATAGATATTATAAACACCCCACTTTAACCAACATGTGAACGGTAGTATATTAGGACAAAATAAATATAGTATTTTTTGTTGAAATGTAAGTTTGAAAATAAATAATTAACTAAAATAACGATATTGCGTAATCACAATGTAAACAATAATTGTTGCGATAATATTTATACTTGTCTGTCATATTCAAGGATCCAACTTTAACACTTTTACAAAAAGGGACATAGGGCACCCCTACTCATTGCCACATCTCGAGCTCGTTTCTTCTTCCTACTCCATATCATTTTCTTTAAAAAAAAAAATGGCGACTTGAAATCAGGGAAAACGAAACTGTACAAAGAGGTGTGATGATAGCTCAGCGATGGGCACGTACAACGGGAGATTCTAGGTTCGAAACCAAGTCGATGCGCTCGTGTTCTTTGGGCGGTCATCAATCCCCGATATTAAGTCTATGAGACAGGATTCAAAGAGGCCAGTGGTCGGTTACCATATGAGGACAACTTTCCTCGGACAATTACGCCAAGAACAACTTTCCCCTAGAAATAGGGTTAGAGTTAGGTGGCAGATTTTTGGCGGGGGTAGTTGTACGGGGGTAATTGTCAAAGGGGTAAATTTCCTTGAAGCGTCGGTTACTTATTTACTTTTAGTAGCATTTAATTGTTCAATGAGCAGTTGGGTAAAAGCAAACAACTGTACAAGATCACATGCAACCCCGAAGGCCAGGTAGACCAAACTATACACAGTTTCTTTAAATAAACCTTGCATTATTTCATTTATTATTTACAAAACAAATTGCTTGTCCTTTCATATTGCTTCTTTAGTTTGATCTTTGAAAACGATGTCACGATGCGTAGTTCTGATTTTGGTGACCCTGCAGTGAAAACAAAAAGAAATTAAAAGGATTTAAGGGGTTAATATCATACATGAAAGAACAACTGAAGTTTGAATGATACAGGACTCCGGTTCTACAACTAGACCCGCTGAGGTTTGCAAAGAACATTAGCCTTCATTAGCCGAATCAAAATTCAGATACTTTGTCAATATTTGAAATTTAATTTGACACTCACCACCATGACTACCCGGAAGTGACCGTCGACCCCGTTCCCCGACGATCGCAATGATCGCATGCTGTACACCGATCGCGTATCGTCGTTCCCGTTGGATTTTTTATGCACCGAGATGAAACGGTTTGGGTTGTGTAGGCATTCAAACTTCATGTAACTGGATCCTAATTCTTCAGCTGGATGGTACTTGAATCGGCACTGCGGATCACCCTTGCCCTAAAGAGAACAAAGATAGTAATTGCAAATTTATTGTCAAACCAAGCATCGAAACGTCCCAGATTTTAACCGTGCTCAAAGGGCTCAACCGAGGTACTTCAACAGCGCCAGCTATACCGCGACAAGTTCATCGAGTATTCCGACATGTCATGAAACGGGTAAGTGTCACCGCTTGTTTTGAAATATTTTCCCCTTTAGAGTCCTTTATAATTAATAAAGATCACTCATATTTTGTTTCCACCGATTTTTAACAACATATCTCTTTAGAACCAGAACGATTACGAAATATTTTAATTAGGCTAGTTCGAGATTCTTAGAGATAACCCCTATCGCAGGCTTTGGGAGGGGAAGCCATGTCAAAATTGTTCCCCCTATTGCAGGCTTTTGGAAGGGAAGCTGCATCAAAATTACCCCCTATATCCAGCAGAATTATCCCCTTTTCACAGGTTTTTTTTTTTCTTTTTAAATCATGTTCGGACCCTATTGCGGGAATTTTTCTAAAAGAATTTAAAAACATCCTTAATTAAAAATAGGTCGGGGAAAATGCTATATAGACGGCAAGTTTTTTCGGGAGTTTTCCCCCTACATGAGCCCCTAAAATATACCACTTTTCCCGGAAAATCGGAAATCGGGAACGAGCATACGTGTATTGTTGATCGCCTGAGTGGCGGGACCGGGGATTTATCATACATTCGGCAAACCTGTCGGCTTATTCTTGAATTATTCCAGTTATTGCATTTGCAATTCCTCTGATAAACATATACCTACACTGTGAAAAGCATAGCTATACTGTTTTCAGTGTCTGATGCGGGAAGGATGCCAAAATCACACATCAATTTGCATTGCAACCCTATTTTGAGATTTAGCGCTTTAGTGGATATTCCGGAAGAATAGGAGGTGGGGGTGAAAATGGTGAAACATAAGGATAAAGCAACAAAAAACAATCAAACAAACAAATGGGGTTAAAACAACAGTAGGCCTAAGTTGCACACTTACATTTGCATACAGAATACCGTTCCTGAGGGTGAGAAAATTGGATGTACTCAATACACATCTCAATGTAATGACATCCTCATCCTTTCTAGGTCTGTGTACAACAAATTGGGCTGTAAGAAAAATCGCATAACAAAGAGATTACAGTTACTGAATAACAAAAACACAATGACAAAATGAAATTCTATTTAATGTTTCACCTATTTTGTCTGTCCTTTTTTGTCTGACACCGTCGACGTCTTTTTTTTTAACGTCACAAATTAATATTATGCCTTGTACTACGTTTTCGTTTACAATAGGATTATATTCATGTACGTTGTGGACAATACACATGTAGTTTCGTAATTAAGTATCATCTTTAAAAAAAAACACGATTATACAGGCCTAATTCGTATCCTGGACGCTGATAATAAGTGAATAAACATTCACTTTTTGTCAAGGGGGAAACTTTCAATCCTTCTTTGAATGATATTAAATGAGATTGATTTTGCCTTCAAAACGTACGCGCATCCAAGAGAAACAATGTCTTGTAACATAGATATTGCATATGGGACTAACAAAGTAGTCTCAATATCCGAACAAGTTTCTTGTTCATAACATCTCTGTAAATTCCTAACATTTTACACCATTGTATGCGGCGGTCACAACTAGTCGTAGCCTACGGGGCACGTGCCATCGACGTAGCCTGCGTTGCATGTGCAATGCACGCACAGGTCCTGGGTCAACTTCTGCGATTCCTGCGAAAAACCTCCTGTACGTCGTACATGCATTGTACCTGCGAGGTACCTCCGCTGCACGATTTTTCTACGAAATCCGTCGTAGGGAGTTGCACGTCGAAGGTACGGCGAGTTGTGACCGCCGCATAGACAATGTTATAACATAAATTCACTCACATTGTTTTCCATAAATGCCGTTGAAATCAACCTTTCCTGATAGGGAGTTGACCCGGAGTAACCCGCCTGTAGCCCTCGATTCTAGCTGCACTATATTGCCTGTGTACAGGTCACGAGCCTGACGGAACAAAATTGGATTTATTGCGTTTATATTTATATTTACAATGATAGAGAGTATAGTAGCAAAATATTGATATTGTGTGAAATGGATAAGTAGACAAGAGCATTGTATAATACAATTTCTCTAATTGGGTTTCAAGCCACTAAGAACATGCACGGTAGTCGATATAGACAACAAAAAATGTTATTTTTAAAGAATATTTTCAGACATTAAAATATGGTAAAATGTTCAGAATTTATTGGGGCCAACTATCCGAAGAATTGAGCTAGCAAGCAAACATGTAGAAACTTTCTTCATTAATATTAAGAAATTCATTTTTAGATTTGAAGTATAATTCGTGGCGTGCTATGACAAAATTATCGGAGGTAGGGATCTCACTTTTTGGGGGGGGGGTGGGGCAAAGAGAAAAGAAAAAAAGGTCCAATCTCCTCCCCACACCTCCTAATATAAGGTCCCGAATATGGTCCAAACACCTTGGAAAAGGGGGTAATTTCATTGGCTATATTAGGCCTACCCCTCAAAAGCCTGTGATAGGGGAGGGGGTAAATTTGGTGAAACTTCCCTTCCAACTGCCTGTAATAGGGGTAGTTTGATTAGGGGTATCTCTAAAAATCTGGAACGAGCATACGTGAATTGGTTGACCCCATGAGGGGGGGGGGCGGAGTGCAATATCCTCTCCACCAAGAAGACCGATACGCTCCTCCCCCATTAAATGGTATATAGGTATATATACATATACACTCTAAAAACTGAAGTGCTAATTTCTGGGCGCTTGTATAGTGACTGCACTTGAAGTGCTATCAGCACCTGAAGTGCTATTTTAGCACTTGCCCAAGTGTAATAATTTATCAACAAAAAAATGTTCAATGTAGATATGGGATTCAAACCGGGTTCCACCTAGACATGGAAGAGTACCGCTGACCGTTACCAATAGACCAACGGAGATCTTGCTAACTGGACTTAATTATGACAGCATAGTAGATGATTATGGCAAATTTGAAGAAAGTTAAACATGCAACAATATCATCTGCTAGCAATCGTGAGATGTGAATTGGTCTAACGTGCTCGTCAGCGCTTCTCATGCAGGGGACCCAGGTTCGAATCCCAACGATGTCACGCCGTTTTTGCCCATTTTTGCTGAAAGTTCAACTCACGTCAAAGTGCTAAAACAGCACTCTGAGTGCAGTTAAACAGCACTTTGAGTGCAGTTAAACAGCACTTTGAGTGCAGTCACTATGCAAGCTCTTAAAAAATGCTGATTTCAGCCTCTGAAGAGCTAAAAGCAGCACTTCAGTTTTTAGAGTGTATCTAACTCGGAATTATCTTTTTGCAGACATATGTTTTCCAATGTTTATGCTTACTTTCAACTTTTTTTAAACGAGATTAATATTGATAATGACCACGGACGATATAAAAATAGAATAAACATTAACTCACCACTACTCCTACATTGTGTAATCCATTGAAACCGTTGTGGCTATGATGAACATAAGAACACTGCAATGGAAGAAATAATAGAAGATTAAAAATGTCACAAAAAGTGTAAAGTTACATGTGAGTATGTTGTTTTCAGACACTAGAAAAATCCCAAATAAAATAGATTTATATTGCTACTATTTTCGGGTAATGATCAACAAGCATTTTAATTGAAAAAGACCTTTTACTGTCAAGTATTATTCTCATCTTGTTAATCTTGAATAAAATTCACAAGAATTCATCTTGTGGATAATTTACAAACATTGCTTAAAAAGGGTCTACAATGTACTCAGTCAAAGAGCGAAAATGAACAAACTAAATTATCAAACAATATAGACGATGGTAAGATAATTATGAATTTTGGGCTGCACGGTCGACTTTGACTGCATGCTGATACTGTATTTTGTAGAATAATCCACACAATATTTAAAAAATCTACAAAACTCTGTTTACAAAAGAAAAGTAAATATGGCTTCAATATCATGGTAATAAGATGAGATAAAAGAAAATTTATTTTCACTGACCTGTTCTAATTTTGGTTTCATAGTGGATGGAGCCCATCCATATAACGTATCCATCCAGTGCTATAGAGAGGAAAAAATACAAAATGATAATCATAAAAATGATGATCGACAGAACAATATCATATTTAGTTGTAAATCATGGCGATTATGCTACGGCAATGCCTTTTGTGCTTAAATCGTAGTCTTCTCCCACGAATAAAACTCTAAAGGCCACCGCACACCTTACGATTGGTCTGCGATCCGATTGTGTAATAAAACGTCATAACATTGGTGTGGATATTTAGAAATAGAACCTCATACTGTGTAGAGTTCTAAATCATCGCAGGAATACTTATATATGTTCAAATCAGTGACTATGTAACCTCCTTCTTAAAATAAAAGCGAATTCAAAATCTAATCGTAATGACGTCATAGCAATCGCACGATTGGCTACGATTTCAAACCAATTTGCCCTTTACTCGTAAATAAAGACTTGCAATTTTCCGAAATTCGATATCAGTATTCTTACAGTTAATTTGAACCTCTAATGATAAGATTCTATTCATTCATACTTTCGAAAAATAAGCAAAATGCGATTTGTTCCAAAATCGGATCGCAGACCAGTCGTAAGGTGTGCGGTGGCCTTAAGGAGGCGATCGTTGTTGCGACAACTGGCGATCTTGCTATTTCGCGTGTGATAGCAAGTTGTTGTTGTTGTAGCCTAGCGTAGATAGAATCGTAAGTATGTCTAAAGTCACCTATTTTAGCCGATTCCCTTACGATAATGAAGTTCTCAAGTTGTCGCCACAACTATCGCCTCCTGTGGGACAGACCCTTTAGAATAATTAAAAAAAAAATGATTATTTGAAAACTGAGGGTACTATATCGCATGCAGGAAAAAAAAACAAAAAAAACTTTGAACTACATTGTGATTTGAGGGCTGTGAAAACTATTTAACAAAGTGAATACGACAAACTTTACATTTTACTCCCATGAACAATTTGATATTTCATGGCATTGCATAACTTTACTATGAAGGTATACATAATATATTAAATTTTCTTGTTATGTCATCGCACATCACACATTAAAAAATAAATAAATAAATGAACAATAATAAAATGTTACACACCAATCCTCTTGAAATGAAATAACACGTTTAAAACCGAATTATCAAGTCTATGCAGCAGCCTGTTTACTTTCGTTTTCTTTTATATGTTTGTTGGATAGATATAAATTCTGCCCAAAGCATCAAATGAGAGGGGAAAATAGAATAAAACAACGACATCAACTTAAAAATTTTGCTCTATCAGATTTGAAAGAAATGTGATGTAAACATATGCAAATGTTTATATTAATATCTCAACGAATCTATAGTAATTAAGGAAGGATAGGCGTTAATGATGATTGGAATACATTAAAAGGGGCATTTGGCATTTAATATTGAAGAGGACGCAGTTAGTTACGTCATAGAAAAGTTATACGTCCATGGTTACGTCCACGGCAACACTCTTTGACCTGCTTATTCTGTATTCAAAGCTAGATGTTAGCTTGCAAAATATTCTTTGAAATAGGAAGCAAAACATTAAATGCTTAAAAAGTGCATAATGATATATTAGAGCAATTCTTTAAGATCACACAGAAATAAACAAATGGACTAAGAATTTACTACATGTACAAATGCACTTTGCGACTTGTTAGTATTTTTGTCAACTATTGTTGTTGGGGAAGGGAGGGGGGGGGGCAGGGATCAAACTTGGGTAGAGGAGGAAGATGGTAACAAACCGCATAACTTACTGAAGTCTCCATGTATTTTGTTGATTCTTCAATTAACCAAACACTACGGTGAGCAGAGTGAATAAGAGTGACAAATAAGAGAGCACAATTCGAAAGTGTAAATAACAATTGCAAAGATGGTGTGAAAACGTGAATGCAAGATTTAACCCTTAGCGTGCCACGGACACGTTTTCGTGCAATTGTACTTATTATTTATACATTCATAATAATTCATTTTATCTTGATTTCTGGTGGTATAGACTTAGCAAATAGTAAAGTTAATTGTATTGTGTCTGTGGATCGATTTTCAGTCATTTACACCAAGCAAGACTATATCATACCGTTTTAAAAGATTTTAAAAGAAAGTCTACCTTTTTTCGCTTTAAATTAATATGGCAGAGTTAAGTGAACGTACATTTTACTTCATTAACTATGGCGAAAATTAGATTACATCTACTTGCAATCCTCATAACAAAAAAGTGACTTATTCTTTGAAAAATCGTTTTTTTTCCCCTCTTGAACAGAATCATAATTATGAGGGGAAAAAATAAATGAATGAAATATCAAATCAAATATGTAATGATATTACGGTGAACATGTTTATGATAGCATGATTATGATAATCATGATAATAATATAAGCAAACGTTATGTAAATTTGCAACTGACGTGACCATGGATAAAAATAAAACATCTGTAATATTTCGAACTTTACTAACAGGTCTATGCTTTATACGGAATGTTAAAAGTGAAATCAAAGATGCAATTTATACGCTATATAAAAATCAAGCAGAAAGCAAGGGCTGAAAATATTTTCTTTCTGTTCAAGCATGAATGTAACCAAATCTCTCGAAATGCAAATGAATGAGTTTCCACTCGTTCAAGGAGTTAAACGAAGGACAACATGCTTATGAGTGGAAAACCACTTTGAGAGGAGTGATAGTTGTTATGTGGATAAGAAGTTTCTACTCTTACAAAGCTAACAATTCACTTCCACACTCATTTTAGATTGAAATTTTATCACTCGAAAATGTGTTGTCCTCCGTTTCACTCCCGTTACTCCTTTTTCCACTTTTTCCACTCGTTTTACAATTAGAGAGAATGAGTCGATATCAAGAATTGCTGTTTATCTTTGATTTGCCCTTGACAATAATTATTGTGCCCAAAGATTGTAGGCAGGGGCCGCGGAGCGTTTTTTGGAAATGGAGGGGCTGAAGCGAAAGTGGGGGGGGGGGGGGAGATGAACAGGTTAAAATCACAAATCTATGGTCATCTTTGCGTGTTGTACACGTTTGCTGAAAAAAGTGGGGGGGGGGGCTGAAGCCCCCCCCCCCGGCTCCCCGCGGGCCCCTGTTAGGTGCATACATTTTGAAAGAAAAGTGGTCATAAAGAACTTATTCTGGTTCCATTTGGACCATCTAAATATGGTCCAAATGGACATGGAAATGGTTCATTATGATCCATATTGAACTTGTTGCTGGTTTAGAGAAGAGTATAGTGCTTTAAGATATAACAAAATGTGGTGATGACACAAAATCATTATCTTGCAACATCTTTATTCAGGGCATAAATAACCTATCAAATTACATGTATGAAAATAATAAATTTAAACGTATTATTTCTTAAATTTTCCAGTAAAGATTGGGATCGGCATTTCTAAATCGGGAGTTGGTCATTAATGCGGCGGTCACAACTCGTCGTAGGCTACGGGGCACGTGCCATCAACGTAGCCTGCGTTGTATGTACAATGCACGCACAGGTCTTGGGTCAACTTCTGCGATTCCTGCGTTTCTGTAGAAAGGGTACTGTAAAAACTTCCTGCACATCGTACATGCATCGTACCTGCGAGGTACCTCCGCTGCACGAATTTTCTACGAAATCCATCGTAGGGAGTTGCACGTCGAAGGTACGGCGAGTTGTGACCGCCGCATAATATGTAGATAAACGGTATACAAACAGTACAATCTAGGTTTTAATAGGTGATCTGTAAATATATTGAGAAATAACAAGTAATCAACGCTTCCTAATGAGATGATAAGGCGGTTGCTATCCTGTACTGTATAGCAAATTCAAGTATTTGTCAGAACAATTAAATTAGGTTATGATATCTCCGCGGGTTTATCTCACTTCTTGTATTTACTATAATTTGTCAAATCATTTTGGTCCCCATTGGGATTGGACGTTCAGACATTATAAAAAAAAAAAAGTTACGTTGCACTTTCAAAATTTTAATCTTATACCGGTACTCTCTTAAGAAAATCGACTGAAAATGTTCACTCTTGACGGAGTGAATAACAGAAAATAGTGAATTTAGAGTGACTTTCGAGGGAATTTTGAATGAAAAATACACACTTTCACTCATTTTGGAGTGTGTGTTTTCACTCCCAAGTTCACTCGAATTTTACTATAAATCCACCCTTCACTGAATGAATATGTCTACACCACGAAGCCAAATCACGCTATTTCGTGTTGACAATTTGATATTAAGAAGTGATATGATTTCCATTTAACAAATACCGGGGATGCTTTAAAGCATAAAAATAAAGTTTCCGAAGGCTCATGACTTTGACAACTAAATCATGTACATGTACGACTTCGGCATCGTTATAAGGTGAAACTACAGTAAACTGTTATTAAGTGTATTGCATTAGCCAGGCAAGTCGATTGTATTTAAAGCTTCCCTCTCGGAATCAATCATGAATAAACATGTTAAACGGACGAACTTGATCAATTTAATGAATAAAATAATATATAAATGTTAATATATATTTTTAATTTTAATCATATTTGTGCTTAAATATGACACATTTATATCATTAAGTGGCGAAGAAAATCACATCAGTGTGACACATTATTTGATAATATTTAAGACCGTAACATTACCTTTTGCAAATACTTTAGATGATATTATACATGTAGGAGGATAATGTAAAAACGATTATTGTTAGTTTTCTCTGAAGTGAGAGATTTAGTGTAAAATAATTACCTGTAATTGAGCCATGGAAGATCCAATATATAAATTATTTTGTAAGCTCTTCCCTCAAGTTATATGTAGGCCTATATACGAGATGTCTGGCAAACGGATGATTTTCCACGCTTAAATGATATCGACTCAACAACCTGCGTCGTCTCTATGTGAACTCACTACCAAAACACAACCCATACAAAGGACCTCTCTCCTTTCTATAACTTGCCCCAAAATCCAGAAAGCCAATTAAAAAGAGGGGCTCTAAAATGCATCGAATATGTTTATACAACAGTACACTAAGTTAAGGGGGTGGGGGATCGAAACTTTATTGATTGCCTTATCTCCGGGTGATTGATTTGCATAACAAGTTGGTATACAATAGTAAAGTTGAGATAATCTTCGTTGGAGAGGGTGCCATAAAGAATGGTATTTATGGGACTAAAAGGGTGGACAATGGTGTTTGGATTAATAGCTGGTATACGGGGTACAGGGATGGAAAGAAAAGAAATACAATGGTTGTCGATACTTACGCCCCCGTTAGGTCGACACCATTCCCCTACTAGGCGCCCAACAATTTCTGCTGAAGAAGTGAAGAAAAGTTCCCTATATGACGCGAAGACAGTATAGTACGAGGTTTAATATTTTAATTTCAAACATAAACTATCTCAAGCCGGACACTTGAGGGGCTTGTTATTGCAGATAAGTCGCTCGATCCAGATAAACCTTGGTAAGTTAAACATACATTCAAACATACCAAAGGGCGAAAAACATTTCATTGAGTAGTTTATATATCCCACCGAACGAGCTTCCCCGAGGTTATACACACTATACAATTCTCTTCGAATCGATATCTTATTAGAGCATGTCAGGTCGGTGGTAGTGACTGGATTTGTATAGCGTTGCCATGGGGACAGAGGGTCCCGTTCGTTCGGAGGTGGACTCCCTCGTGGCTTGCCTATAGTCTGAGCACATAGACTGTTGAGGTCTTTAACTCCACCGTGCGAGTTGATAAAAAGTATAGATTACTGCTTTACGACGAAATGTCACGTTAACTTTACTCGCATTTAAACATTCATTGCCCCAATTTCTCGACAGGGAGTTTCATTCACATCAGTGGCAGTTTGAATGTCTACTTAATTCTTCGATTGTAGACTACAAACCCAAGACTGAACTTTTGACAAATAGAAGCGTAACGATTGTGATGGAGAATATGATATGATCGCCTGGGATATCAGCTTGCATTTAGCGTAGAATGTTCTATTTACTTCGAACCTTGTCTGACTCTTGTATCTTATCGATAGTTCTTATTTCAAAATAACTGTGATAACTGTCGGGGTTAGGTAAAAAAATAAAATAAAATAAAATAAAATAAAAAATAGATGAATGAATAATAAAGAGATAAAAAACAAAAGAAATATAATAAATATATAAATAAACACATGAATAGAAATAATTTTATGACCATAAACGGAGGGGACAGGGGCTTTTAAGGGGCAAAATGTTCAGGATCTACTGTCCGTCATAAAGGTGGAATGTTTTTTTGGCACTCTATAGCAACATGATAATTCTCTGGCTGTAATTTCTTAAATATGTTTGTCCCTGTTTTTACATTTCGGGACCCTGCCAATATCTTGGACGTTCTCCCAACCCTTCTTTTTTTCTAAAAAAGTTTTATCAACCTCCGTGATGCCCATTTTTTGTCATTTTCGGGCCTTTTGTTTTTGTTTACCCGCCCGATCAAGCCCTCCTCAGTCCTACCCCAGGAAACGCGTTTGATGTGTATAGATATTGTTCTTTAAGTTAAATCCAGGTTTATGGTGACAGGCTTAGGCCTCTTGTCTAGGGGATTAAAATAAAAAGTGTCATTGATGAAAATTCGGAATAATTTATTCCACCTTAATGCTGAAAACAAAAGGAATAAAAAACAACCCTAAAGTACCCTCCATTTTTTAAAATAATTTTCCCTAATTTCTTTTTAAGCCTTGATGACAAGGCTGTGAAAGGTAAATTTAGATTATTTTTCATTTTGATTTGTGTTTGGCTGAGATTCTACAATACATTTTTGGGAAAAGAGACATTTCTATGGTGTAAAGACGAATAAAATCAACATTGAACTCTAATCAAAATAAAATTTAACCCCTCCCCTAGACAAAAGACTTAAGCTGGTGACCATAAAACTAGATTTAACCTGAAGACCAATAACAACGGTAAACCTAGGACGTGTTTCCTTGGGGTAGGACTGAGGGGGCCTTGGTGGGTTGCGTAAATAAAAAGGGACCCCCAAATAAGAAAAAAAATTACAAAAATGGCCATCTTGGGGGTTGACAAACTTTTCATGGAAAACAATCCCCGGGAAGGGTTGAGGGAACGCTCAAAATATTGCCAGGGTCTTGTAAGGTGAAAGCGGTGACAAACATATTCAAGAAATTAAAGCCGGAGCAAAAAAAAAAAAAAAAAAAAAAAATATTCCACCTTTATGACGAACAGTGTACACAAAAGTTTTGGAATTCAAAATCACAACATTTAGACAATTTTCTTATCAAATTATAATTTATTACAAATTACAATGCAATAATTCGTATATAAAAGCCCATCCCAAATAATAATAAATAAGTATTTATAAGTTATAAATATTTAAGTACCTATCTGCACTAGTAGCCGATCACTTTGAATTGAAATATGAATGAATCACAAATGTTTACTATCACAAAGATTTTCTGTGTAAATCTGGAGAGGTAAAATGTTAGTAAACATATCTTCGAAATTATACTTTTTCTTTTCGTCGCTGAGTGGTTTTCTAAAGGAATATTGCGTACGGACTCTAGTGGCCTAGTACCCGATCACCCTGAACTAGTTCCCGATCAGCAACAAAAAGCGCTATTTTCTACTGTTAATTGATTGACTATAGTCTTCACTTTTATGCAAAAAATGTAGGTATACGGTAGTTTCAATTATATCGGCCGAATATTTTGTACTGGCTACAAAACCAGTGATGTAGATTTAGGTATTCTTGTTTCAAATTTGATAAATTTAAGGAAGTAAAATGGGCAGTTTTTTAGGGGGAATGGTTCTCATAAAATCGCGCGCTCGCGCTCTCTCTCTCTCTCTCCTTCTCTCTCTGTCTGTCTCTTATCTCCTTCTCCCCCCCCCCGGCCCCCACCTCTCTCTCTCTCTCTATCTCTCTCTCTCTCCCCCCTTTATCTCTCCTCTCCCTTCCCCTTTTTATATGATATCTTGGGCCTCTTGGCAACAAAATTACTACAAATTGTTACGAATTATGGCGCGTGTCTAAGAATCTATATAGCTTATTTAAGTTATTTCCCCCTTTATTCTCCCGTCTGTTCTCTCCTATTATTATAGAAGGCCAACTCCATTATCTCTCAATCTCTCACACACTGAACAAAATACAGAATGACTTTGACAAAATAACAAATAATCTTTGCACCATAAATAAATAATGAATGAAAATAGATTGATAAACATTTTAATTTACCATAAATTATTATAGACACAGTCTTTAATTGATATTTTAGAAGACGAACGACAATTTGAATTGAATTGAAATTTATTTATTTCCACATCAAAGACAAGGTCTTTTGCCCCTAATACATTTGTGTAATACTGCTGTGATATTCCATTTTTAAAGACGAACGCCAATTCTTCATCTCAAATATACATAAGATCATTATTTGGATTAAGCTGCCATTTCGATGCGACATGAATAATGGTATAGATTTATTCAAAATAAATGTAAGTAAAATTGCAACAAGGAAAACAAATAATAGTCAAATTTGTCATTCATATTCCTATTTGGTTTGCTGTGGTATTAATAGCATTCAAATCAAAACCACCATCATAAAGCATTCAAATCTATTTAGTAAATAATCTGTGATGTGTTTTAAACTCTCAGTTACTTTTAAATTAAACATTTAAAATAGTGATTTCTTTTTCTGAAGCTCCATAGATCTGTTCCTTTAGCCGTTTAAAATTAACTTTTCCTTTTTTAGCTTTATAGATGATAAACGTTTCTTTTTTAAAGGATGCATAAAACATTGTGACTATTCCCTTTTCATGCTTTTGTGTCTAAGATTTCGCTGTCAGTTTCGGAAGTTCGTCACTCCATTTGATAATCAGTTCATTCAACTCCCAAAATATTTCGACAGCGTCAAATTCGCCATCAAATTCCTATTAAGTTTCATATGAAAACGTTGGGGCTTCTTTCTAGGAAAACCATTTTCACGCACCGATTGTCAATGGAAGGAATGCCCGAAAAACGGGAGTTTTGTTGAATATACTGGAATTAAAAAAAATCGAGAAGATCATTTACTTAGTTACACAGGTTTTATGAGGGTTAATGTATATAAAACAAGATAAAACCTTGGGAAGAATATTTTTTTACCCCTAACCCTCGCGTTTTGAGCTTTAAAATCTCCCATTTTAGTCATTTTTGGGTCGTTTTTCTGTGTGAAAATGATATTTTGGTCAAACAGCAGTCACTAAAAGCTTTCTGTAAAATTCAGCAGCGCATCGATTTCCTAGTTACGCTGAGTGAAGTAAATATATTAATTTCTCTTTCCAATGATTTTAACTTCTTTGTGATTGGTCAATATTTTCCCCCGCGTTTTTGATATCATAAAAAAAAATATCATGATAAAATACTTCGATCCTGACTGCACAGCTTGCACTCTCCTTTTACACGGTCTTTATTCAGGGCATTGTTATCGCGATATCGACGGTCAGACGTAGAGAGAGTCTATACCCAGTACACACATTTCCCGTAAGATTCTTTCTGGTCGTTAGTGCACTGTAGTGGAACTGTGCGTGTTTGGTATAAAATAACACTGTCCTTTTTGATTGTTCACGTTTTCATATGGTTCGCTTTGGTATTTAAAGTATTCAAATAAAAATTCCTGCCATAAGCAATCAAATTAGTAAATCGGCTGAAGTGCGTGTTTTCCTGTAACCAAATCCGCGCTGAGGCAATAAACTTTGACATTGGTTTAATCAAGTTGGTATACAATTTGGCAAATCGTTTTAAACTATTGGTTATTTTCGAATTAAACAAAATAGCGATTTATTTTCTTTTTTTTAAAGTTCTAGATCCGTTCCTTTAGAATAAAGCATTTAAAAATACGCTTCCTTTTTAGAGATTTTAGATGATTTTAAACGTTTCTTCCCTGTTGAATTGTGATTACCCAAGAATGAAACATTTTAAATAACTTTTCCTTTTTTTTTTTAAAGCTCTGCTGGTTAATTGCTTTAGAATAAAATGTCAAAGATTATTATGGCACCCTTAACTTTGAAGTCAAAATGGCGCCTCCCCCCTTAGCATCAGGTCGATTTGGCGCCCCAATAAGTTTCAGGTCGATTTTGCGCCCCCCTAAAAATGTAAGGCCAATTTTGTGACCTCTAAATCTAAAATCGAATCGGCGCTCATGGGTTTAAGATCAATTTGGAGCCCCTATGTTTAAGATAAATTTAGCTTCAGGTCGATTTGGCGCTCCCATAGTTACAGATATACTCTAAAAATGAAATGGTGGAAAGGGGTAAATCACCCTTTGAAGGGGCCGAGGAGTGACAGCGTTTTTGAAAAGGGTTGAAAATGTGACACCCTCTCCAACACTTTTCGAAAACGCTGCCACTCCTCGGCCCCTTTAAAGGGTGATTTACCCCTTTCCACCATTTCATCTTTTAGAGTGTATCTTTGGCGCCCACGGGTTTAAGATCAATTTGCATGGCACCCAATAAAAGTTATAAGATCCAACATGTTTTAGGGCTATTTGAAGCCCCGTAGGTTAAAAATCAATATGGCGCCCCTAAGTTCAAGATCAATTTGACACCCCTAAGTTACAGGTCAATTTCGTGCCCCTTAAATTTTAAGATCGAAATGGCAAAAAATGATTTCCTTTCACCTTTGTTTCGGATATTGAATTTGGGGCAATTTCAAATTATATTTTTTTTATTTTCTAATTGTTACTATCGTAATTACGTAGCCTAATTACATAAATCATCGTCGTCATCATTACCATCGTTAGAATTATTATCATCCTCATCACCATCATCATCATGTCTTATGTATTTCTTGCACCTCTTTTCTCCTTGCCAAGTCTTTCTCATTACAAATTTTAATTTCATGCAAAAATGTCATCATGATAATCATCATGCACATTTTGTTTGTTTGTTTGTTTGTTTTTTGTCTTGTTTTGTTTTGTTTTTGTCCCCCCCCTCCATCTTCCCCATCGTTAAGCTAGCCTATATTCATCATCGAGTCTTTGTGTCATTATTATCATTCTTGGGACCCCATTGTAAATAAGCTCTCGGGCTTTCATGGGTCATCCCGTCAAGCTTATGTGCTGAATGTTGTTATACTTGACAAATAAATCAAATCAAATCAAATCAAATCAAATCAAATCATTTTCATTATCATCATCATTCATCATCATCATCATCATCTTAGTAGTAATACCGTGTCTCTCGTGACCAAATATTAGGCCTTTCTTTCTATTTTTATCTTTTCCTGAGGACTGTAAACAAAACCCTTTCTTATTCGATTATATACATCATCACCATTATCGTCGTCGTCATTATCATCATCATAATCATCATCATCATCTTCTTCTTCTTCTCTTCACCATATTTATTTCCATGTAGATTCCCTCTTGATCATCATCATTGTTATTTTAAGAACATAACATAATATTAAAATGTTATGTAAAAAAAAGTTCTTTACATCGAACCATCAGTTAGGCCTACTTTATAATCATCATCAACATCATCATCGCTTCTCAAACATGTCTAAAAGCCTTTCAAATTCTTTATTCTCAATGACTCTATATGTTTTCCTTTTTTTTCAATGACGATAATCATCACCACCATCATGATTTCAATCATTATTTATCATTATCATAATACATACTATATAATTTTAAAGGGGGCCTTCACTCTACAATCCCTGCTTTTAAGTCGGTCTCTAGATCCTCCTCTTTAAATTTCACGTTGTTTTAGAATATTGTAAACATTGATTAAATCGCTATTCTGTTGTAAATATGTGAATTACAAATGTCATTTTAAAAATAAGAACTGAAAGAGGAATAAATGAATAAATACATAAATAATACATAAATGAATGAATAAATAAATAAATAAACAAATACGTAAATAAATAAATAAATAAGTAAATAAAGGAATGACTAAATAAATCATCCTCATCCTTTACCTAAACGCGTAATTTTCAGTCCAAGACTACTGAATTACAATAAAAGTCAAATTATGGGCTTAAATGTGGGTGATCGGCTACTAGTACAGGATCATCTCAATGTTCACGTCTGATATAAACGGCGATAATTTTTTCTGCGTCGTCATTCTACGGTGGACACTAGACGTAGTTTGGCTAACAGAACCCATTTTCTAACTTTTTGAATAAAATTACGATTTTTAATCAACTACGACGAGGTTTATTCGATTTCGAAAGAAAGTTAATTTTTACGCTCCAGTTTGTACTTGCCCATAGTTGGCCAGTATGGTAAAAATAAGGTAATTTTACACACATATTTTCTGAAAACTAGGTTACGGAGAAACAAAAATTCTGTGTATATACAACTACGAAGGCTAGCGGTCATTGGTCGTCGGCGCGCGTGAAATTTGCATTACGCATTAAAAAACTAGAATGTTCTGTACAGGTCATTGCACTTTTACAGCGCGCATACATGGGTGATCGGCTACTAGTACACATACGGTATAGCCTGGTTTACTTAAGGATACTAGACTGGTTGGACGGGAATGATTATACTTGTAAAAAAAAATATTCACTCAATCATTTCGCCAATCAATATATGATGTGGGTAAGGGATGAAAAAAAAAACTATCTATCTATCTATTGATGATGAATTGTAAACAATTCGCATGAAGAATGTTCTAAAACAATGTTTATTCAAAAGGCAGTGAAAGGAACAGTATGATATCAATATATTATTGTTATTTTATAAGAGTGAGAAATATCACACAGTCAATAATATTTTAATTTACTCTTTTTATAAAAAAGATTAAACAATTGAATAAGAAACTGTTGATATTTATAAAAATATCCATTATCTAAAACGTATCTTAATTATAAGTGTGATCAAGCAAAAAGCAAACTTACATTTGATTATCCGATTTGTTCATCTTTCCTTTCGATTTGTAAACGTTTCTTGTTTCACACGTTGACCTTAAAATTAATGTAAATCATGAGCTCAATGGAAATCAATATCAGCGGTCAAAAGATGGACAAAGTGCAATATTTGTTACAATCGATTGTGGTTTGTGAATTAAATACATAATGTTTTGCGCAGGCATTTCTTGGATTTTGGAAGGTCATGTACAGTCATGACAAAATGTACTTTGATGAGAAAATTTAGTGCGGTTATTTCATTTGTTATGTATCGACCATTTCTAGAGAAGATTACATCAACTCTTATTTCAGATCCATTTGGTGAAGCTTTGACATTAGTTAGATAGAACCTTGTTTATGGCGTAGTCGGGTATACCATGACGTATGCCGTATAGATAGATGGTGATCAAATGGCACATTCTTTCTTGCTCCGATACAATTGTTTTCTTTGTTATTATTATCATTTAAAAAAAAATTATTTCTTATACTTTTTGTTGTCATCTTGCTCGACGGTCTTCTCTCCTCTATACTCTTCTAAATTGAGTTATGACATGTATGAGGAAGAATTTAAAATTCATTTAAGGATCACTCCGACATCACGTCAACAATCTGTTGACGTGATGTTTCACGTTTATTACTGTGCAGAGGTAGCGGACTCAAGCGGAGTAACCGAATATTTCGAGTCTGAAAGTCACTTACGTACGCATGCAAAGAAAGAAAACCCATCATGTGATTTCCCTACGTCGCACCAACTCCACAGATTTATTTATCATGACTGAAATTTGGCATCTAGATCAGCGACATACCGTACCTTAGCAATAAGTATGTGGAAGATGTGTGTGGGGGGGGGGGTAGGTGTTAATTTTTATTTTTGCCTTCGGCCAACAAAGAGGTCCGCCCCCCCCCCCCCCGTGGAGCCGTGCCTGCATTTACAAAAGGCTTGTGAATAAAATTAGCAATACTTATGTCAATTGCGCAGTGGTTAAACGAATAATCAGTGTTTATGTGCAGATGGCGCTATCTAAAAGTATCATTTTACACGATGGAGTTCTAGCAGGATTAAACTATATACTTGATACAATTACCTGGTTCTAGGAGCGTCATCAGTGAACATATTTCAGAGTGAAATGAACATTCATTTCAATGATACCTTGTTGACAACGGAGCGGCCGAAGTGCTACCGATCGTGAACAACCGCCCGGGCGGTTGTTCACGATCGGTAGCACTTCGGCCGAGAACCTATCTGCGTTCGATATCGCAGTAATTCCGTGCGTCGGACGGCTACAGCCATGTAAGGCCTCCATTAAAACAGTGTTTTATTTATTTTTGGAGCTATCCTACTAAAAGACTATAAATAAATATATAAATAAAGGCTGTGGAACAAGTACCTTGAAAGCCCTTACGCAGAACCGGTTATGATCAGATATTTACCAAGTTACACGCCATACAGTAAAGTGGCTTAACGTAGTACTATATTTTTTGTACTCTGATATTTCTTTGTAATTTATCCTTGTATGTTACCTTTACGTATAGCAGTGCTGTTTTATCGTTTAACTTAAAGGGCCCTGAAAGTCGGAGATCGTGGGGAATGCGCGTTTTTCCTGAGCTCCATTGACTCGTACACAATCGACAGTGGCTTACGCATGGGTCGGCCTACTGGGGATTAACATTCGGACAGCACGAACATGACGAAGTTGACCGAATTCAGTCAGTAAATAGGGTCAGTAGCTTCGGATTCGCGAGTCCTCAACAATCTTAGTTTATAGACTCTCAACGGGTCTCTCCGTATAAATTCAAAGAGAGGACTTGTATAATGCTCCATTTCAAAAACAAAACATAGGTTAGATATCCGAGATAAGGTGATTTCCCCATGTTTTATCAATTATACGTCCCTTTAAAGCGAGAGCGAACTGACACTCTCATTGACTGTGTGTTATAAATAGTTAGTATTAATATATGCTTTTTGGGATAACAGTGTAAAATTACCCTACAATTTAGTATGTATTGTGAAACTAAAATGCTTTTGAGGGGAAAAGAATGTGTTTTGTTACTTGGCAACATAATTATCATGGTGTGAATTCATTGAATAGTGAAAAAAGTGTTTTTTCATTCAAATGGGCCTGAATTTTAAGACTGGACGTTGCATTATGGGTTAAGAATCGGGGCAGAATTGAGTAGTTGGGGACTTGAGGTGGTGCTATACAAGGTTGCTAGTTCGTACTGGCGTTAATGCCCTTTTTTAAATAAAAGGAAAAAATTCGTCCGGCAATGAAGACCAAGTTTAAAGCAATGATTAATCTATTTCTTCATGATCTTTACGAATAAATTACAGAGTATAGGCCTACTATATATATTTTTACAGTTTGCACTGAATGGGCTCTTTAAAGTATTCTTTTAAATTCAAAGCTTTTTCGTGTTTTGGTGTTTAGTCACCATGCAATCGAATTATTTGAATTAACGAGTATATGTCATGTTGAGGATAGAGTAACAAAATTATTATTATTTTAGTGCATGGCGTCAGCCACTTCATGCAATATCATCTCTTGAACTGCAATACCTTTGTGAAAAGAATTCGTCATGATTCAATCGAACATTTTGATCGATGTGTATAATCACATCCGTCTCGATCCACTCTCTCTATCAAGTCAAATTAACATTTTAGTCTATCGCCATCTACGGGCGTATTAATATAGTGATGATGATAATTATTTCGAGGAGTCGAGTAGGATTGGCAGATCGAGAGACAGAAATATAGAGGGAGAGGGGTAGTAAAAATAGGACGGACATAAATTTTGTCATGTAAATGATTTAATTCAAGGTACATTCTAAACAATTTTTTTTTAAACTATAGAGAACATAATAGGAATGCATCACCTCAGAAACGAATGCAGGCCTTTATTGCAGTATACTACTAATAATGATGATGATGATGATGATCATAATAATAATAATAATAATAATAATAGTAATAGCAATACTACTACTACTACTACTACTACTACTACTACTACTACTACTACTACTACTACTACTACTACTACTACTACTACTACTTCTATTAATAATAATAATATTAATAATACCAGCGATTTATATGGCGCCATTATCCATTTTGTTAAATGTTCAAGGCGCTCTTACACACATGAATAGAATACAAAAATAACAAAGAATATTACACATTAGAAAGATAATTACACATTACAAAGCTGAATGAATTTCTGTCTTCAAAAATACGCTAGATTAAACAAATAAGTCTTGAGGTTTGCCTTAAATGTTTCAAGAGAAGGTGAACTCTTCAGCTCCTGTGGAAGTGTGTTCCATAGTGCTGGCCCGGCATGAGCAAATGCTCGTTCGAGGATCGTAGGGATCGTGTTGGTTGGTACTTGTTGAAAAGAAGTAAAAATCAAATGTTATGTAAATTCATTTTTTAAAGCTCATTCAAAAGTAGGGGAGACCGGGATGGAAGTTACACGGGTCAGTTGTTACAGTTCTCAGTGTGCTAAGTTGGAACAAGAGAGTTCGTGCTAACTGGCATCTATATATACAGCCTACAAATAGCTGTGATGAACTGCCGGTCGTGAGGTTTCTCTGTTGTTTTATTAAAAAGTAAATCAACAAAAACCATTTTTTACAGTTCCAAGTGAATTTTTGACAAAAAATAAAATTTGTAATTGTTCTTACAACTGAAGGCACATGATGATAGTCTGGTATCGTGAATATAATACACGTATGTCACTAATATACCCCTAAGCCATGTCCTGGGCAATTCCATGAATTAGTGGACATGGACACAAAAATTAGAATTACAATTTTTCTAGGTGAAATTTGTGTTTTATGGTAGAAGATATGTTGAACAATACAGACCAAAGGTCTAAAAGTCAATTAATTACAAGAAAATATCTGAAAAAGTGGATTTAGCACAGTTCATATTTCAGGCTGAAATTATGAGTAAAACACTACAAAAAGTTTAAAACATCAGTGAATACTACAAAAAGGGTCTTTTCAGTAAATTTAGGAAATTCAATAATTGAATATAGTTGTCTTTCAGAAATCAGAGTAAAAAATTGTATTGGGTTTGCCAATGACCACAAATTTTGGAATTCTCTGGCCTTTGAATCCCCATGTAACGTAACTAACCAAAAAATCAACTTTGTTTTTCCTGAAAAGAAAGTAAATGCCCAGAATGTTCATATTCTAAAAATTCCTCGTATACATACATTCTAAATCAAAACAATCCCATTAAATCAATGACATTGTCATATAGCGAATTGAGAAGCATCCAAAATGTGTAACGCAACTAACCATGTAACGTAACTAACCATGCAGTAACGTAACTAACTGCTATTCAACTTAATCAACACTGTTCAGTGGAAAGTAGAAAACATATTGTGATATGTTAAAGACAAAAGAGACCATGAGAAAACAATTGCCAACCCTATTGACTAATTATAACATAATATAGGGTGGTGTTGCATAAAACTTTTTTTCTAACCCGAGTTTTCTCGGGTTAAAAAACTCAGCTTATGTAGACCTATTTCTTAGGTTATTCAACCTGAGTTTTAAAATGCCCTAAAATTTTATTGCATTAATACTTTTGAAAACTCTGGTATGTTTTTATGCGATGGAAAAAACAGTAAAAAATCCAGAAAAATATTATAACCGGAGTTTTTGGACTTTAACCGGAGTTTTCAGATTTTAACCGGAAAAAACTCCGGTTAGAAGTTTTATGCAACAGGGTGTAGGCCAAATATATCAGACCAAAATAATTAAAACAACTGAACCAAATGACTTCTCATGAAAGAAAGCATGAATAATAAACTTGAACTATTTTGACCCCAAGTGAGCCCAAATCAAGACACACATCTTGTCAAAGGATAGCTTTAACATGTTTAACTCAAACAAAGATGACGTGTGACTTTGAGATAGCTGGACAATGAACCGCTTTTCCTGACTTGTATTGGTTTCGAGGCATAAGAGATTCATATATGTACATCTTTGTGTTTGGTTCCCAATATTACCGACAGGGAAATACACTCTTCAATTATTTTCTATTTTACCAGTATGCTTCCTAATCATGATGCACATGAACATGCAGATCATACATGTATAACCTTGTGATATCATACATTAACTTTCATTTTACATTGGAATTTACTTTAGCAGCATGAACGAAAAGTTTGTGTGAAGCTTAAATTCATTGATGAAAAGTGATACACTTTAATTTTAATCACAGCTTTATTAATGACTACTTTTATAAAGATATGAACATAGGAAGTGTTAAAATTGTTAACTCTGGTAGGAACAATGTTTTAAAGTTACCCTGTGCACCATATGAAATCGTAATATGTCTGTATATTCAGTCATTTACATGAGGAAAAATGTCCTCTTGGGTTTTTTTTTTTACTTTACACCATTGATGCCACTGAACCTATCATCAACAAAAAAAAAATACAAATACAAATACAAATACATTTTTGTATTCCTCATCTAATATAGATCTATCTGTCTGATATTTTATGGTGATTCATTTATTTCTTTACTTAAAAATTATCAACTGTCCTGAACATGAAAATTGTATTAATCGGGGATAAGTATACATGCTTGCTTATTTTCATACCATCCTTTCATTTATGCATTTCACTGCAAACCAAATGCTGATTTGGTACTTAGGAGGCATAAATATGCTATTTGTGGGTATAAAGAATTAGGTTGAGTACTAAATAGGACAATATTACTGTTCTGCATTATTATTTTATATGGATGAAGCCATTTATACATACTAGATGTGAAAAAAATATGCCCAAATCCAATTTTTGTTTGCATGGACAAAATGTAACGTAACTAACCGGTAACGTAACTAACCATGTTTTTCGGATACTGTACAAGAAACATAAAGCTATTTCTAAAATTTGTCGTCTCAAATAACTTGCCAAGAAACCAGTTACGACATGAATGTTATGGTTTGTCTCGGTTGAACCTCGTTTGAGGAAGGTTTGAATACAAAGTCAGTTCCCAAAAAAGCATGTCCACTTTTTGTAACGTAACTAACCAAAATTAAAGTTCTTGCTACAACTTACTGAAACGTGTCTCATGATTTCTTTTGTGGGGGTGAATATATGTCTATAGGTATTGACACTACAAAAATTTAACAATAATATCAAAGCGTCTTCATGTACGAGCTAACCTTAGAGTAAAAGTAGTCCTAAAGTGTAACGAAACTAATCATGGAATTGCCCTCCTGTAATTCTGCCCAATGGCTTTGCTACAGTTGATTTTATGTGTAAGATCAACCATGGGGTAGGTTGTTACAACAACCTAACCCATGTCGGGTAGGTTGTTTCAACAACCTACCCCATGTCGATGTAACAACCTACCCCAATTACATTACACATGTAAAGTAATTTTGTTTCAATTTTCTGGTGTTAATATTTTGATATTTCTATTATTACTTTAGTCTATTCTAGAGCTCTACTTGATCTACTGTTAACGATACCAAGAAACTGGAAAGTTGAAACAAAAGTATAGTATAAGAGATTTACACAATATAACAAATTACCCCGTATGTTTACATATAGTAACAATCTACCCCGTATGGTGTAACAACTTACCCCGTATACGGGGTAGGTTGTTACAAAAAAATGTCTTCATTAATTAAGCTGTAGTTAATTAGTGTTTACATGTTTTCTAGTTCTATGTGCCTCAGGTTTTAGCCAACATAATAGGCTAACTACAGACCCAAAATGGAGTGTGTGAGTATTTCATTAGAATTATCTGGCCCAAAATGTGAATTTTGTAACGTCCATCCCCGGTCTCCCCTAATTATAAAGCCTTTTGACAGGAAACAATTATTATTGTTTCCTTTTGAAAGCTTAAATTGCATTCCAAGGTTTTATTACATTTTTTTTTTAAATTCTAATATTCCAATACATTTACGGAGGAATGGCAACTAAGGCTTCCTGGGGTCTTATGGCTTCATAAATTGTGTTTTTTTTGGGTGCAATTATGAACAATCAACAGGAAAAAAATATTATTAATATTATATTTGAAAAAAAATTAAGCAGCATTTCCATGAATGGTCATAAATCAATTGTAAAGTCCACTGTGTTTAATGCATTATGATTATAACTTTTTGGTTGATGAACTGAAATCATCCGACTAATTGTAACAATTTCAGCTCTTTAAGAATTCACAGATCATTTCACATCCGACTGACATATTTATTTATTTGTTGTTGTTTGTTAATTTCTATTCCCTTTTTATTACCCGCTTTGATTATGCCTGAAATATAAAAATATACGTACGGGCTTGTAAAATAAAAACAAAAACAAACAAAACACATAAATTCAGGCTTTTTAAAGTTATGTTGCAGTACCTATGAACAGGGATGGTATAGGGCAAGTCCACGCTATTTTGCAATGTAACAAACGGGACATTCAGAGACAAAAAGAGGCTTTTTTGATAAATCTTAAATTGAAATCCCAATCCTTAGGTATACTTTTGAAGGTACTAAGAACCTTCAACAAAATCATAAACAATAATTAAAATAACTCAATTTACATTTAATCTTTGATAATTTATTAGTTCGTAACACATGGGACCAGAAAAAATGGTGTTTTTAAATTTTGAATTTGTTCAAATGATACTATGAATTTAAAAAGCAGATAAAAACTTGCTAAGTCACATCCTCTTAACCCTGTAATAAACTTTGTAAATACATATTTTAATGTCAATACAAGTAAATAAATAAAAAAATAAACAAGTAAATAATTTGTTTCATTACTGAGGTGGGAAGGCGAGTAATAAAACTATATTATTTTACATCAGCTCAGTAACTTTTGTGAGACTACTACTGAGACATGAATACATTAAGAATAAAAATGTGGAAAGTTATGTGCTAGGTTTGTGATATTTTCACCAGAGGAAGCCAAGATGATATTGAAACAGAAAATATGTACTTTTTGGTTGTATTACTATAACAAACTTTTGGATATAATGGTTGAAAATAGCATTTTTAATGCATTTTATCATTTTTTCATGACTATTGGAGCTGTGTGACGTCATATGACCTTGAAATGACTTTTTGACCTCATTTGCATTAAGTTTATTTCATACACTTTGTGGTGATATATGATACATTATATGTACTTTTAAAACCTTACTGACACACTTAAGAACAAAAAAAAAAGAAAAAAAAAAAGAAAAGAGTTTTGAGGAAAAAATCTTCACAAAGTTGAAAAATCACTATTTAGGGAACAAATAGCTTGGACTTGCCCTATACATAATAATGTGATAATTTTGAGAACGGATCAGATGCCATCAAAACGTTCAAGTTGTATATCTCCATTTTAAAAAAAATCATTTACTAATATATGAATATATAATATGTTTCTTATTTGAAAGAATAACATATATACAACAGCATTAAAAAAATACCAGCCCTTTGCGCCGTTCAAAAGCTTTTCAAATGAAACAAACACCGCCTCTGAAACATGAAATCAACCATCGGCAGCCAGGTGCGAACGAATTCTTCGCATTCCCCATCTCGCCGCAGTCCGGATGTTTGCGCGTTTATTGAAGGTGCTTGCTTGTCGAGCTCTTGACTAAACTCGAGCTGTTATTTAATTGCACTAATCGCAACTAATCGCTTCAGAGCTGCCATTTACCGTTGACACGGTGTCACCTTGGAGTCGTCAAACAGAAAAAAAAAAACAGAAAAAAAGAGAGAAAAAAAAAAAGGTAGGAAAAAGTTTAAAAATCACGATGCTGTTGAAAGAGATTGTAAAGTGTGAGAAGTCAAGAGTGCAACTTCTTTTGGGAAGATTAGATGGAATGCGAAATACGTCGATAAAAAGTAGAAAGAAAGTACTTGAGTTAGGAATTCCAGAGTAGGATTATAATACCGAGTCGCTAAAGACGCAAATAGGCATTTACGTTGCCATGGTAATATTGTATGTCTTATTGCGAAACATTGTCTCTGAAAGCAATCTGAGTGTACAAGAGGTAAATGTGTATCTTCCACATAATCTGCAAAAGAATTGTGCTTTTAATGAACATAATTCAAAGTCGTTCACATTTTAAGGTAGTGACATCTCAACGATAACGATAAAGTTTTTTTTTTTTTTTTGGTGGGGGTGGAGTGGGTTAGAATATTGGTAGAGCTTATGGGCCTTCAAACAAAAATAAATAAATAAATGAATAAATAAAAAAAAGGGGCGAACATTTTTCACTTTCATAACGGACAGCTGTTTTAGTCTCAATAATTATTTAGATTATCGTATCGAGGTTTAAGGGGAGGAGATGGGGGGAAAGGGGTTATTAAACAAATTGTTACACTTCTATTGACTCATTTCGAAAATGAAAAGAAATAACGCTCCAAAACCATATATCAGTAGAGAGGTTATATGTCAGAGAATCTTATTGACGATAAAAAAAAATCACCAAAAATGCCTAATTAGCAATAATTATCAAATTAAGCCCTTTTTTGCAAAAATAAACATCTCAAGATGGAATGCCTGTTGCTGTTGAAACTTTGCATGATTATTGGTGAAATGTGTCTCTCAGGAATGAATGGATTAGATTTAAACAAAGTTTTAATTTTCTGGTAATAATGTCAGGAATAATTTAATTAGCTAAAAAACAATAAAATACAAAAAAAATTACAATTTACATTACACATTTTTCTTTAAAAAAAATTCCAGTCCATTATTTCAGACATAATATGTTTAAGAACATCTGTGCAAACAATGGAGTTACATGTGTGTAAGGTATTTAGTAGATCTTGTTTTGAGCAAAAAGGGCTAATTTGCATAAATTATGCTAATTAGGTTTTTTTTTTCGTACATAAGATTTCTTGATATATAACCTCTCTACTGATATATGGTTTTCGAGGTTTATTTCTTTTCATTTCTTTTGAGATGAGCCACACGGAAAAGAAAGGTAAACTACATTCATATGCGATGTGTTTGCTATTCGGCTGTTTTCTACGATTGCACATTTTCTGAAGATCCCCTTATCGTTTGAACAAGAAATTTTGTCATGAATATGTAAGTGAGATAATATTTGCTATTAATTATACATAACTTTGCTTAAAGTGCGTATATATCAAAGATTTTGGGGGAGCTGCTAAAACGTAAAGAAAAAGACAGTTTCACATGCTAATAATCATGACAGAAATACGTGATTGATATAAACGACTTCCCGGAATATCTTCAAGGAGAAAAGCGCATGCATATACCCTGTCAATCAAATGTGTTTAGAGCAAGAGTTTTGCTTTCTTCACAATTTTTAAAAACTTATTGATGTTCAATCTTTCGGAAGTGGTTTCAGTGCCTTCTATTCCGGATAGGGGAAAGGGGGAAGGGAATCCTTTTGTCGAGGTCTAAATATTTACCAGATTTTGAAGTTGTTATGGTGCATCGCTCAGCAGATGAAGGGAAGGAGAGAGAGAGAGAGAGAGAGAGAGAGAGAGAGAGAATAGCGCGCTGCTGCACTAGCTCGAGCTAAAAAATAGCGCGCTAATTGGTGGATCGGGGAAAAAAACCTGAAAAAAGAAACGGGTCCTTCACTAGCTCAAGCTATTTCAAAGTTTCGCATTAACGACCTGACGTGACCTTGAACAAAGAAGCCTGATATGTATTGCGCAACTGGTAACTACCGTTAGCGTATACACGCACAAATGCACGATTCGCATTTAGCTCAAGCTAGTGCAGCACCGCGCAAAATAGCGCGCTATTTCAAAACCGCAAACCAGCTCGAGTTTTTTTGGAAAAAACCTAAGATGACTTGGGCTGAGATTTTAGCCAAATTAGCGCGATATTTGACTGCAAAGCCAGATCACCTTCGATCAGGCTAGTTCATCAGATCCAATATAGCGCCGCTATTTAAAATCAGCTCGAGCTAGTGGCGCAGCGCCTTCTAGAGAGAGAGAGAGAGAGAGGGGGGGGGGGGGGGGTAGGCGTGATTTGAAATCAGGGATTGTGAAGATCTATCGATGTGGGACATTAACTCTAATCGCGGTATTCACACGAGGAACTGTCTAAGGGATGCATATATGTAATATATACGTCATTTGAAGACAAGCTTCATGTCCATGTCATCTGAACATTCCGTTTTAACAGAAACTTTGTGAGCATTTAAGACTGTGCAGAAAGGACTCTCGAGGAGAGTCAATGAGATAAGAGAGCAAACTTTAAAAAAGAAAAAAAATTATATAGAAAAAGGATAAAAAAATAATAAGAAGGAAAGAGAAATTGACGATTGACGAGAGAAAAGATGAAGGAAGAGAGGGGTGAAAAAAAAAGAGAGGAAGAAGAGGCAAAGAGTGTGGGGAGATAGAGAGAGAGAAAAAAATTCCTGAAAGAGGATGACAGGGAAGTGGGGAAGGGGGGGGGGGATAGTTGGTTGAACAATGGGACGTAGAACATGTCATTTCCCACAACCTGCGTGTTACTTTGACAGGGGCGGCAGAATCTACGCACCTGCGTTTGCGGGCCACCCTCTCATTGACAAAAAATAAAGAATGACTGCTTGCAACTAAATTGAAAAGTGCGAGATTTTTGGCGTTTAAAGATCGATCACAAAAGCACCCCACACAGGACCTGCAGATCTTGTTAATAACTCACACCTGACCGACACAAAACAGCAATAAAGAGGTTCACCACTTACGAAATCGGATTAGCTGAATACCAAGGGGGATATCTCTTGCTTCGTAAATAGTCAGAGGGGTGTACAAAAAGAACTAAAATTATTTACCTTTGTTTGGGAATTAATAGGGGAAACTTCTTTGGGGCTCTATGAAGTGGTTAATACCAGTAAATTTCCTCTGCTGTAGAGATTCGTGAACGAAAATCTTGCGCCCAAAATACGGGATAAAGAACGCATGCAACCACTCCAGAGAGCAACAACGCCTCACATTGAGTCATGATAAATCTTGCTTTATTTACAATTTATCTTCAAGGCCATGTGTCATGAATTGGGAACAAAATGCGTTACATGTCCAAAAATTTGTAGAAATGTACGTTGTCATAATAAAACATCTCTAGATTCTTAATAGTAAATCAGACATATAATTTATAAAAGTAAATATATATACATGGTATATCGAAAGCTGTGATTGTAAGGGAGGTAAGCAAGATGGTTAACATATTTTTTTGGGGTCTGTATAGGGTGTGTCATGGAAGCTATACAGCGCGTCCCAAAAAGAACTATACACTTTTCAAGTGGCTATCAAATAAAAAAATATATGATTCTTGGGGAAAAGTTATTATGTTTATAAAGCTAATATCCTCAACTATCATTATGACATAAAAAATTCCGAAAATAACGCATTCTTTAGTGAGCAATGCCCACTTTTGTGAAGGACACAAAAATTAGCCTGCGCAGGAATTCGCTATTCATTTATCACCTTTGTAGGACACGCCATTAGGGTTTTAACTAATAATGGAATAAATCCACTAACGGAGTATAAAAATATACCGAAAGTCAGAAATAAACAATCAATATTATGCAAAAATGTATTTTTTCACCGTTTTCTTTTCATATCATTGATTTTTGCTTTGACTTCAGTTTATTTTTGTCTTTGTTGGACGATTTATTCCATTATTAGTGGTTTAACATGTTCCACAATTTCACAGGCGAGTAATTTGTTATTATTTGCACCAAATGAAATGAATCAACTTAGATTATGTCTATAATACTCTATGCTTTCAAAAAATACAAACTTGTGGCACAAATTTATTTTTCCAACCGCGTTACAGGGTGTCAAAAAAAAAAGAAAAAAAAAAGTGGGGGAATAGTATAAAAATGGTAGAAATCCTGTCTTCTACATTTGGATTACAACTTAAACAAAGTTTATTGCAATTAAAATGTTTCTACTCAATTGCGTATCTACATTACATGCAAAGAAAATGGAGAAAAGATGCAATTATTGTTATAAAATGCATGTTGCAATTTTTGATGCCTGCAAAGCATTGTCTTTGAGGTTGCGTTCATGACGTATGTTTTAATTGATTAATTGATTGATTAACTGACTTTTGAAAAAATCTACTTTACATTCATTCAAAACTAGGTAATTAAAAAAAATAATGATATATCACGATTGGATGCAAAAATATAACGCAACATAGAATGAGAGAGTAACAAAATCCACCGTAAGATCTTCCACCGTAAGATCCCCATCCTACCCTACTACACTCAAATTATCTTTGTAAAGGTATGAGCAGGACAAAGCTGAAACTTCACAGACATGTAGCGTGATAGATTACCTACAACATGAGACATTTCAGCTCATGACTGTACATTGTTTTCATGCTATGTGATAAAATGTGATGATTTTTCCACCAAAATGTAACATCTTCCACCCTACGTATTTTTAAAACCCTCCAATTAATTTGGTAAAAATAACCCAGAAAAAAAAATCACCTCAAAAATTTTGCCCCTTAATAATATATGCAAGTGCCCCCCCCCCAAAAAAAAAAACAACAAAAACAAAACAAACAAAAAAAAACAAAAAAAAAAACAAAACAAAACAAAACAAAAAAAAAAACAAAACAAACAAAACAAAACAAACATTTGGAAAGAGGGTAGACTCAAAGTAAGAAAAGGAGAGCAGAATTTGCCCATATACGTATGATTTATAAAGTGAGTCCCAAAAGAAATGTACACTTTTTTAAATAGCTACCAGATAGAAAAATATATGATTATGGGGAAAAGGTTTATAAATATATAAAGCTCATATCCTCAACTATCATAATGATACAAAAATTCCCGAAAATAACGCATGCTTCAATGAGTAATGCCCACTTTGTAAAGTCAAACAAAAATTACCCTGCGCAGGAATTCACTATCATTTTGCCCCTGGTTATGGAACGCCATGAATGACTCAAAATTAATGATGGAATCAATCGCCAACAAAGACAAACAATAAACTGAAGTCCCTAGCAAAAATCAATTGATATGAAAACAAAACAGTGAACAATACATTTTTGCATAGATTGATTATTTTTCTAAATTTTGGTTTATTTTTTACTCTGTTGCTGATTTATTCCATCATTATTTTGACTCGGTTCATGGCGTTCCATAACCAGTGCAAAATGAATAGTGAATTCCTGCGCAGGGTAATTTTATGTCCTTTACAAAAGTGGGCATTACTCACTGAAGCATGCGTTATTTTCGGAATTTTTGGTGTCCATAATGAAGTTGAGGATATGAGTCTTATATACATATAAACATTTACCCAAGAATCGTTTGTGTTCTATTTTTGGTTAGCCACTCAAAGTGTATAGTTCTTTGGGACGCACTGTAGAATGGGGAGCACAGAGCTTCCGTTACCCAACTTGAACGTATCGGCCCATGCCCAAACATAATGGAGCCGCGTTTGCCTGAACAGTGCCGGGGCTCAAAATTAGAATTACTGAGCCGTATGCATAAAATGAAGTATTACTAAAATTTTTATCATTCTGTAATGACCCAGAAATACATTAAGTTATATGATAGACCGTAAATAAATTTCGAATGGAAAAGGAAAAAAAAAAAAAAATTTAGTAGGTTATCAGTAATAGAAAAACAGATATTCATGACGTTAAAATTCACAACAAATATCACTTTATGCACAATGCATAATTAATGCATAGATTGCAATAACAATTATTCCATCCAATTCAACTCAGGAAAGTTATAAGGAAAAGTTTATCTTGAAAAATAAAGAGAAAATTATGATAAGTCAATATAAGAACATAATGGAAAGTAGTGCCCCTATGACATCACCGCTTTTGGTATAGTGATCAGATTTTTTTTGCATCGTAAAGAAATTAATAACTATAGTAGTCCAATTATCTTTTTTTTAATAATCTGTTTTCTAATTTTCTGCTTTTGATAAAAAACAACTTATTTTGGGTCCAGACTTCCCCTTTAAATCGTATCACCCCTCCTTTCATAATGTGTATATATGCCCTCTTTCTCGCTCTGCTAATTTTCTCTTTTTCTACTGTTTTGTATCACGATTTGCTTATGCTTCATTAGTTAAAAATCTGAGCTTAGTCGAATAAAAATATGATTTATTTTAATGAGATAATTAGATATCTAATATACAAAATGACATCAAGGATAAGCAGATTTAATTATTTAGACATAATTGGGAGTGTAAAATGGGTTTGGAATTAAGCAAAAAATTTGTAATGTGTGTTAAATTTTGATTAAGAAATTCTGTTTTTAAATAACCATAAGTGTCGATAATATAATTTAAAAAATAAATCAAAATCCGAGCAGCTTTCATTGAAAATGGATGTGTGTGTTATAAAAATTAGCAATTGTTCAAATTATGTTGGAACTACAACAAGACAACTAGAAAACACACTGTGCACATTCATTGATATTCATTATTTTGTTTCTTTAATTGACACGTCTATGAATTCCAAAGATAGCCGGCAGAACAAGTTATACATACTCTTTTTTCAGACGCTACAAGGCACTAATTTTATAGTCTTTTCCTCCCAATAATTATAACATCGGTCTCAGAAACGATGACGTCTATAATTCTCCCCATACTACATGCTGTGGACGTCATTAAAGGACATCGCGTTTCATGAATGACCTAAATTCGAATATTTAATTGAAGGATTTTGAACATCTGTAGCTATGTACTGTTGACTGTCATTCGCCATGGAGATATCTCTCATTTATAATTATTGAAAAAAAAAAAAAAAAAAAAAATTCATTTGCTATAATTGAACGATCATTAATGACAAATCGCATCCAAATATCTCAAATCAATTTTTTTTTTTATTCTTTTGAATTATCATAAGTCACTGAATTATTCAAGATTCATTAATTAGATTTTTTTAAATCAGTCAATTTAATATTAATTTTCACGTTCCCAAAAACATGTAATACGTTTTTATCAATATATTGAAGATATTTCTAAAATGTAAACCCGTTTTATTCTAGAGTTGTCAATATACCAAAAGCAGTCTGTAAAATAAAAATCCAAAATGAACAAATATATTACAAATGGAGACACTTATATAAACCAGGAAAAGAGTTTGGCAGTGGACATCAGAGTATACGAAACAGGGAACTGTACATTTTGTTCCCACAATGTTATAAAAATGAAACAATTAACTACTAGAATAAATTAAGTAGATATTTCATATTATAAAGATGTGATCTTGTTAGCACATTATGACTTTACTGCCTACAATATAAACAAAACTAGTTTTTAATAAAACTAATTTAATTTTTATTTTATCTGCATTCATTTTGGAAAAATAAAAGTAAAAAAAAGCAACATGAGGACTGTACCTTTATTGTGCTCTTTTCCTTTTTTCCCAACGATTAAACAAAACCAAATTATAACGAAAACGGTTTTGACGTTACATAGTTATGTAGTGTAAAAAAGTTAAAAAATTAAGATGAATTGAATTCATGAAAAGCCTCATAAACGTGTTTGTCCCTTTCAGCTTCTCAATAAATTGCCCGGACGGCATATACTTTTTAAAATTTAAAATCACCATAATGGAGTATCGACCAATCCTAATTAACAAAAGCAAATAGGCTTTAAAAAGGTCTTAAGATAAAATATAAATTTAGAACATACTTATCCTCGGAAAATAAAATAAGGTTACTTTCCACTTTGTTCGAGCGAAAACATAGCACCAGCTTATAATATATATATATATATATATATATTTTTAGACATACTAAACATGTCAAATGTTAACTTTTAAGAAGAAAAAGAAGAAAAAACATCAAGGTCCTTGGAATTTAAGAAATATATCGGGCAAAAGTTTCCTCACCGGAGACATGTATGATACGTATAATTATACCCACATGGAAACAAGAAAAAAAAACATATCACGGCTGAAACGAAATTATTTTCGTTTCTTATGAAATTTTTTATACATAACATATAAATATATGTACAATTGTCATAAAATGGTTTCAACCAATATGGCAGTGTAATATTTATAACCACAAAACACGAATAAATCTTATAAGTATAGCGATACTTTGTAATGAAATACTAATACTCTAAAGAAATAAAACAATTTGAATTCAAATACATTATAATATAGTGTCAAGATTAAATTTAACATCGCTATTTACAAACCGCTGTTGAAAATTTATTTGATTCATGACAGAAATACAATGAAATGTCATAACTTTCAAACATCTTCAAAAATAAATGACATATTACTCCGATACAAGTTTAGTACAAAGTATACCTCGTCGTGATATGATATTGTTATTCTTCCCGAAACCTGTTATTGTTTGTAAAATGACATACGTAATGAATTCTATATAAAAAATAATAATAATGTGTATTACTAAACCAGATTTTCGCCTAAACAAGGGGCGAAAACACAATAAAATGAATATCAAAAGTTTTTTGATCACTCTTTTAGTTCTCTTTATCTCGATGAATATTGTACAATAAAATAATCTGATAATAGTATGTTTCCACATCACATTCTGAAGACCGAGAAATTCATAAAAATCTTGATCCTTTCAGTTTAACAATTATATTGTTCGAACCGAATCAGGGAGAAAGATAGAACATTAGGTAATTTTCCTTGTAATTTCTTTTCTTTGTGGCCAATCATCAAAATTCCAGAGTGAGTGGTATTACAAATAATATTAAAAAAGAAGGAAAAAAAAATTGTGAGGTAGCAAGACTATACGAAATAATATTTGTGAGTCAAATACACTAATAAGATCCCTACAAATTTGAACCCCTCTTGAAATGGACAGGGTCTTGTCTGCTAAAAATATACACCAAGAATAATTATTGACAAGCAGAATGATATAACACAAAGAAATGTACCGTTATCCCCTGCTGAAATCCAATATCATCTACAGACTGAGTCACATTACTTTATCGGAATTCTTTTTATATAGATGAACAAATATGAATACTGTTGCTATGATGCTAACGTTTTGTTGAGGTAAGAAGGCGCCTGGGCCAATCAGCCTTTTTCCAGACTAACGTCCCATTCTTCTTTTGCAAGCCATCTCCATAAAATGCAGTACGACCGATATTTTAGGCCTTTTTCATTTAATTTTTTTCATACAATCGCCTTTACTGCCTTTGGTCATTCATATTCGAAGATGTGCGATAGGTTCGCCTGGCGAATCTCACTTAGTTCTCGTTCCACATGGAAAGTCTAAGTTCCTCTTCGTCATCGATATATCAAGCGTTCAGACATAGTTTACATCGATTCACATTCATTCGATAGAGATTTATCGTGGCAGCTGTGGGATCTCCCGATCCAAAGCGCCGATGCTGTCCTCTTAAATGGCGTCATAAAAGTTACAATCGTTTCGTTGAAGTCCTCAAGCTCGCCTCACTTTCCCCGAAGTCTCAGTTAATTTTGTACAACTTGAAAGTGCTTGAGTCTTTATTTTCAAGTCAGCTTCTCAAGTCAATTAACATCGATGCTTATTGTACGCACAACTTCGCTTTTCTGTGTGCTCGCGTGATGGATTTGATGCCGTCCCGAATGCGCACCGCGTTGGTCCTGTCTTGACATCTCCGCGTCGATTTCCGCGCGCAACGCCTATAATCGATTAAGGTTTCGCAGGGATCGATACTCCCCGATCGTAGTGATGAGATAAAATTCGTGTTGCAAGGTTCCATTGTCGATCTCAAACACGTGTGCGATGACCTGAGGAGGGTGGTAGGGTCCACGTCCGTATTCCTCAGGCTATTTCTCAATCTTGACTTGTGACCTATGGATGTAAGTGACAAGAATATGCGTTTGTTATTTTCAAGGAAAACAGAAGACATGTGCACTGTAGGAATTCGAATTTTATCACATTCCCCCTATAAAAAACCTTGATATTTCTTGCAAAATTACGACATGAACTGTGATCGTAAAATTGAACTGTTTACCCCTAAATTATTAAGCAGTCAAACCTGAGAATTATAAAAACAGTAATGATAAGGATTTAAAAAATGCTAGTATTTTTTTTAAATTTCTAATCATCTATATTTTATCGACTAGTGATTGTTGTTTAGATCTTTTCTTTCCCGTTCCGAAGAACACAGCAGTCTTGATACTAACCGTTGTAAGTTGATCGCACTTGTCGTACACCCGATGACGGGATTCCCGATAGGGTCTCCTCATTTACGTGGATGCCGGGACAAATCCCCGATCGAATGAAGCTGGCGATGGTCTGTTTGACGTCGGCAACGTAAGAGCGCAAGTCACAGTATTCGTCTTCTCGGATCACGCATTCGATGTGTGTCTGTGAACGACAAAGGGAGGAATTTAGACGGGAGAACTAGACAGAAGAATTGGACTAAATTTTGTAAACTGAGGAGAAAAAACATCACAGGTCATTCAATAGACATATTGATATGAACATGATTGTATGTATCCAAACTATTTATGCATTTCTTCACATTGCCTTGTGAAAATCAAGTGCACTCAGTTGTAAAATGATAAACAATATTAGAAAAGTTCGGAAAAATTGTCGTGTTCAAGAGTGAAGAAGAGATTTTAATATTTTCCCTCGGAAAGCGCACTTAGACAATTGAGTGGAACATGAGTGATCAAAAGCTCATTTCTTACCCCCTCCCCAAAAAAAAAAAATAATAATAATAATAATGAAAATAGGTATCAAAAAAAGAATTATTGAGAAATTGTGTTCTTAATAATGCCGATGATCGAGGTGGGCATATTTTTTCCCCTCGATTTAGAATCAGAGTCTCATTTTACCACATTATGTCAAAATGTATCTAACCTGAAGAGCCTTGCAAATTGTATTATCGGCAGTTTCTTCTTCCTCAAACTGTTGCCAAACGACCAGAAACGCTTCTTTATCACAAATCTGCATTGACACCGTTCTACAGTCAACTAGATTGGAAAGAAGAAGGTAAAGACAAAAATGAAGTCGTTAATTGTGAATAGAACTTTGCAATAATGTTTTGAATTTTAAATCTTAATGACAACGATAAATTGGGTAGCGAGCCTGCACTTCAGGTTGGCCATGAGTTATATGATATCATGTTGAAATGAATTTCGTACATTATTAGTTCGGCCAGAAATTCAATGGATCTTGATAAAGATCAATATTAATGAAGCGTTTTCAAATGAAAGTAACTAGTTTGTAAATTATTTTGACGCCACAGACAAGTGTATTTACAGTTGTTTTTGGGAGGAGACATGTTATGTGTGTCGATGACGCGTACTTTCAAACCAATGTTTAACTTTGGTATTGATTGTTAAACCACATTGTGGTTTAGTGAATAATTTAATGGTCTACGTTTATGTTCAGATGTGTCACACATGGCGTAAAGTATTGATAGTTGTTGGCGGTGTCATTATAAAACCCAGTAAATCACATCGCGAAATCGTATAATATAGTAGATCGTGCACAATTATGATATTGCAATTAAATGATAATTAAAATATTTGTAATGATATCAATCAAAACATCCTTGACCCGTCCTATATAGGAATGTCTCATAGAATATACAATTGGGAAAGAGAGAGAGAGGTAGATAGAGAGAGAGAGAGAGAGAGATATAACGAATGAAAGAGCAACAGAAAGATAGAAAAGGGAAATCAACATTTCCATATTGAGCTGGCACGGCACCAAGTATGAGCGCATATTGACATAGGTAGTAGAGCAAAGAAAAAGGTATTGTTGTTTAAACAAAACAGACAATGGACTGAGAAGGAAGGTCAGAATAAGCAAGCATAAACCAAGAAAGCAAAGTCAACAAAAATTAATAATTATGCTTATTGAGTTGTCATTCATTGCTGTTCTGTTTTGCACGCAAAATAACCACGAAGGTAAGATTGTTTTGATTTGTGGCAAGGAACCTAGTTGGGAAACAATCAACATTCCATCATTAGGGAATCGCGTTTTGTTTTCTTTTGCACAGCACGAATGGACCGTTCAGATTTTTTACCCTCCAATTTATGGATTTCCTCTTCCCAGGTACCTTATCGATTCATTATAAAACTATTGCTACACATTTTGCATTTCTTTAATATTCACAGCCTCAAGTTTAATCGCTATGTCAGTAGAGTATACGATCGCGGGTAACCATTTATACTTTAAAAAAAAAATCAAAATATTGATTTACTCGCTTTAATTCTAGGCAATTTATATTATTCAGTAGTCACACTAATAGCAATAACGACAACCATTCTACTTTGGCTACCAAAAGAATGTGACCTATTTTGATGAATGTTTTGGACGTTATCTCTGTATTTGGGTTTTTGAACCAACATTTTGTCAAAACAATGTACTTTCACACTTATCAAAAAGAAAATGAAATACAAACATTCGCTATCTCAAGTTGAAAGGGTCATCACGTATCATCTGAAAGTGATACATTTCTCAGCCGGTTGTGGCCTATATTTCCTCACATGTTGGACCCGTTTATTGGAGAGTTCAGCATTAACATATCTGTACGTTGATTTGTATGTATTGTCACTAATCTATGTTGGCACCACCACTGAATCAAGTCGAAACGAAAGCTTCACTATTCCACTAATCATTAGATTTTCATGCACCATCGGGAATATATTCTTTTCAGGTTTCAGTGGAATACACAGCAGTGGCTTAGCATTGGAAAACTGTAAACACTCCTTTTAAGTTAATTTGACCATGAATAAGTAAAAGATTCGAAGAATTTTCTCCAAAGAGAGATTCGAAGTATTTTTCTCAAAGAGAATTAAACAGGTTTGTGTTACCCACAGTCGCAAGGCTTCTTTATTCTTACTTTGATCACGATAAACGATGTTCATTTTGCTCCTGCTAGCTTCCAAAACTCAATGAAATTTATTTCCTGTTGTGAGACCTGATATCGTTCGTTGAATTCCATAATTTGGAATATATTTTTTGACAAGATTTCCTCTGGGTTTGATACTTCACAAGCTCCCACCATGCTTTAATGCTCTCATCGGCTAGCCCTTTTTATATACATGGACCATCTTAACGTTTACAGTAAATCCGATGTGTCGCCGCTTTTGAGACTATATTTAACACCTCAACAGCCGGTCTCCTATTTTTCTACCAACATAGAATCGGAAGTATTTATGGGCCGTGATGTGGCGGGGTCGGTTGTACTTATTTCGTGCCAGGATGGATTTATACAACGTCTATTTAACGCCAGTGCCTTTTTCCATTTAAGGGTTCTGCAACGTTCCGCGTCGCGGATTTGTCCTTTTGTTTCTTCACCAAAGCGTGTAACGAGACTAAAATATCTCCGAAAACAATATCTTCTGATGAATCTTTGCATCTCCCTCCCTTATAACAAAGGGAAAACGTAATCAAACCTGAACATCAGCCTCCCGGGAACACTTAACCCTTTACAATATGAACTAAAGGTCAGACTAAGTTTTTTATAGCATTGCCATTCGGTTGCAGAAATATTACTTTGTCAGTAACAAAAGAGCAAAGTCACAATTTTTAAGCATAGGCCTGTTTTGTGGTTCTTTAGCAGAGGTTATCAACAAAGCAGGGAGTTAATCAAGATGAGCTCTAAGCATTACAATTTAGTTCATGGCTTAGGAAGTCATATTTCTTCATTGAATACTGTCAGCACATATTAAGGACACATGTTTATACATTTTTATTTTGAAAAACTATAAACATTTTTTAATATCAACCCTCAAATTTGGATATACTTCTTTTTTCTCTGGGACGCAATTTATATAAAATTGCACGATTTGCAAATCGCATTCAGACAGACAGACGACAAAATCAGTCCACTATTGACATTTGAGCTTTTTATCAGTGATTCAATGTAGTTTAGAAGTTTACTCTCTTTTCAATGAAATGACAGAATATCTGTCTCATAGGCGAAAAGAGGTTTCCTCCAGAGCTTTACATTCCGTTTCAGCCAGAGAACATACACACCAACGTGACGTCTCAAAGGAAAATAATTCTGGATAAAACCACAAACCATCCTTAAATTATGCTGGGAATTGTATCATAATGCTAGGTTTGAGGTGCATAAATATAACGACAAGTTCTGTTTTGCCCTCCATTGATATAACATTTCCTGGTCTTTGTCCTTTTTTAAGTTCTAGATCATCGTGCCTTTTAGTGTGACACATTTGACAGCATCGTTTATTTGATGGCTGTATCACAGATAAACCGTATACCTGGAAAATTTAGCCTTTGCCCCCTTCTTCATCAATCCAAAATATAATTACATTCCCCATACAGGTAATATATTTAGCGGGTTTTTGGAGAGAAAATAAGTCATGCCGATTACAGATGGCGTAGACCCTCCAGATTGGCATTGTAGGAATATTATGAAAGGTTTTAGGAGCCTAATCTGCGTTGGTTACAGCATGTCGAAATGCAACGTGCAACTCTCAACGACATAGAGAATTGCACGTCGGAGATAGTTGCGCGTTGCACCTACAATATGTTGTTACCACCGGAATTACATAATTGAGAAAGCATACCGTGAGATACTACTACAGAAACTTTAAAATCTTGCGGACAAGGGCCACTAACTGTTGATCACAAAGTACCCTACTTGTATCAAATCCCTTTCCACTAACTTGGCATGACATCCATTAGCCTCTCATGGATTCTTTTTACAATTTTGTGATATTTGTCTTTCATTTTCTTTATCGAAAAAAAAAAACTTCCAAAAGGACAGCACATTACTAAAAAGAAAGCTGGGTGATAAAAAGAAACGTTTTCATCGGCAAGCAGAAAGGGCTTCATTTGCGCAGAATTGTATTCGCTTTAAATGATATAAAGGAATATAAGAAGAAAAAAAAATGTTTTCAGTGTGCCTACCTTCCATTGGGTCAGGCAGCTGGCCGGCCACACCTATATCCACATCTATCTCAGGCACGTCCATAACATCCCCACATAGATTCTCCATGTAGATATTCCCATCGCAATCCGGATCGTATCTCTGGAACACCACAGACACCTCTAGGTCGGTCATGTTGGGGTTAGACGTTCTGTACTCGGCCTCCGTTACGCGACCGTCCTCGTTTAAATCGGTCATCTGGAATATTTCTTCGCATGTGTACATCGGTCCATCGTCGATGATGCTGTAAAAATAGAACAAGGAATGGGAAAAGATGAATTATCATAATGACATAATTGGCTCAAGATTGCTTCGCAATATTAACATTTCTTTTCTTATATCTAATTCCATATGGCAGATGATGAATTCTGTTTTCCTTTTTTTAATCATAAAGTCACATACATGAATTTTTCTTATAAGGCAATAAATGTCGACATCAAAATTTGCAAAACAAACAGATGTTGGCGCATTTTTTTTAGTGGTTATACCTTCAAATTACTAAGTTTGGCAAAAGTTTAGATAAAGCTCAGGCACTTAAATGTGCTTTTTGTAATTTCAGAATCACTATTTTTGTATCTTCAAGAAAGATGCCGTGTTATCTCCAAATGTTCTGGCAGAAAAGGGGTTTAAGAAACTCACCTATTGCTGTATTCTTCATCTATCGACGGAAAGTCCGCTATTGCTCCCGAATCTATTTTGGTCAAAGGTTTGGTGTCCACCTCAGTTTCTTTGATAGATCTGACGGTAAGGTCCATGTGTTTTCTGTTCACTGATGGGTGGACGCTCTTCGGGAGCGAGCTACTCGTTGTTATGGAGATGACATACAGGAAACAGAACAGCGATATCCTCATTTGGCAATGCATTCTGGGAGTGATGAAAAACATAAAGGAGATATCTTGATATCAAACTGTACGATTTTCTGATAGGTTTGGTAAGCGTTACTGACACGAGAACTGATATCTAATTAGAAATACGACATTGGTAGGTAGGTTGATGTAAATAAAATTGTGAAATGTTTCCACATCTTCCTTAGATATCAAAAATAGTTATGACACGTAAAATCCCATCTATTAGCCCGGGTTTTAACGTTATATGTTAAAATAATTGATGACTACTACGAGAGTTGTTAGGAAGTTTACAGCTGAGCAGTTGTTGCCGGATAAAAATTAATGGAATCAACTCTTGTTATGTAGATACAAGAAATACATCCACATCTCACGAAGATTCCATTGAGATGTCGAGTGTCGTAAATTCAACGTGTTTTTTTTTAAATCGTGTGCGAATTTAAAATCAAAGGCGATCAATTCAATGCATATGATGAGAATATATTGTCAAAGTTATATTACATATTTTAAAAAGAAATAACATCCACTTCTTCACTCACACTGACCTCAATTATATCAAAAGAAAAGTAAGTTAAACCACACACAAGACACGCAGGCCGTTATGTGAAGACAAATCACAAAAGACACCTGGTGCAATTGTGCTACGACATGCAGGTACCACCCACAACCACACCGCACCATCACACACATACACACACACGCACGCCAAAATCCACAACCTGCGCATCGTAAATTGATTCGATTAAAGCCCTAGTGCCGCACGTGTCATATCCCCAGGGAACACTTTTGTGCACCTTTTCCTTTTCTTTATTACCCACTCTCTCTCCCCTCATAGTTATTTCTTGTTTGATTGATTCCAAACAACGTCGATATGTCAACAGAAAATTTGACGTCTCCTGAACGCCAGCTTTTGATTGACAGGCAGAGCATTTCATACTCGACGATGAACAGAGGAAAGTAGGGAGAGGTAGATCGCCGGTCTTGGAATATAAACAAAGATTTTGAAAATGGCGTCACGGATGACTAGCCTTTTGGATAATTGTGGGGTGCTGTTTTCTAAATGCCATGCAACCACTCCGATCATTTTCCTGGAATGTTGTTTGCATATTAGGGCTAAAGTTGTTTGTCTTCCCCTTCTGCAAGTTCAGCTAATGATATCCACGGAGGTCGAGGCAAAAGACTCCATGATGTACCATTCAAGGAAAACCATAAATACATATTGGTTTTTAATAATAATTCTAGCATTCTAGAGGCCGACATGTGCCATTGAATTGCGAGCACACAAAGATGTTTTGGATGTACTTTGATAATGGTCAACAGCTTCTGAAAACATCGCTTATCTATATAAGACAATAATACGGCACCCCCATAATGTCCTTCTGCCCCCTCAAAAAGAGTAAAATTGGCGCCAGATCTTATTAGTTATTGTTCAAAATGCATTTACCAATTGATCACTCTATACCTGTTTAGGTTCTAAAGACGGTAAGACCTCACAAGACCTTGAACAGAATCATAATTAGCTTCATGCCAGTATGTATATTAAATAGGACATTATACATTCAAATCGATATATCTAAGGTTTTCAATCATTAGCTTATTGTAATTATTTAGGCCTTTCTGGTGAAAACCAAAAGAGACATCAAGGAATTGAGAGGATGTTTTAAAAAAAAAAAAAAACGATCTAAATATCAATCATGTCAAAAGCTCATAAACTCCTCATTATTACACCGTTGACCTTTCTGTCTACAACTAATGACTACGAGGATTGTCTGAACAGAGACGACGTGGCCTAATATTTTCTCGGATCAATATTTAATATCGAAAATTGGGATAATATTAGTCATGTACAGAAACATCACCGCCGCAACCTCCCACCGAAGGGTTATATTACTAATCGTGCTTCGTTGGTTAGTTGAGTGAGACCTTGGGCTCTGGAACCAATGCTTGGTTAAAATCATAGATGCACAAGATGATTGTTTGTCAACTGTGGTGCAGTTACCGGGGTCATTATCTGTATAATTTGTATTAAT